>CAWUFW010007860.1:600000-956335 GCA_963921515.1 Calotriton arnoldi | reverse complement strand
CCCTTTCTAGAGGTCTCGCGCTGCGCGAGCAGGGCTGCGCACTGCAACGCTAGGCGCGAGACCTAAAAAGTGGGGGCAACCATATAGTCAGATTCCACCTTCCTACAAATGCAAAAACAACAGTTGATGGACAGAATGCAGAACAATGTCATACATTCACCCCAGTACAGAGATCTAGGCCTAAATCCATCGTTTTTTTGCTCACCATGCCATTCCAGTTTGAACCCAGCCATATGCAAATCAGTCTTGACCCTGTGCCTCATGGGAACAGTCCAGCCCGAACTGCCAAGCCAGGTCCTCCCTGGACTGGAAACAAGCATCCTAGGACCGGTTTCGGGGTTTCACCCCTCTTCAGCCAGGATAGCTTGATTCCAGTGGCATGGAGAGCACGGGACCCACGTCTGGGCATACCCGTCCCACTCGGGGTGACAAATGCAAAAACAACAGTTGATGGACAGAAATTCATCACTGAACCTCTTTATATTAGTCACTTAATTGAGCTGTGTAGATAAACTGTTTGCAAAAGTTTGACTAACAAAGAATGAACCCGCGATGGCAAAGCCAATAGGTTTCAATGCTATGCAGCATGGCTAGATTTTATTTTTAAAAAGGCTGCGACCTGGCTGCCTGCACCACACAAAGTGTTTTTGTTTTTTTAAAACTGGTGGGGGGAGTGGATGTAACACAGATGAAGGCATGGAGATGCTGAAGCAACACGGGACGTCTAAGCAACTCGGGTAGAGGGCGCCTTAGCAACACAAGGGAGGGTGGGAGGATGCAAATGGAGCATAGGGGTGCGGATGTGGGGAAGAAACAAGGGGAGAGAGACTGAGAGTGCGGATGGAAGTAAGCAACACAAAGGGCACAGGGAATCAATGGGGAGAAGCACACAGGCAAGATCAGAAGTAGGGGGCGGGAAGAATAACACCGGCAACAGGGAGCAACACCAGTGCACATGGAGAGAAGTACACAAGGGAAACAGCTTGAAAACACATGCACTCTCATGGACTGCTTACCACAAAAGAAACAAGCATTTACAGTGCAATAGGTCTCGCAATGACATTATTTTGAGCTATTGGCATTGTAAATGTCATTGTTTTTTACTAATGTGAGTTTTGTGAGCTGGGGAAGCTGTCTCCATGAACCCCCTTTATTTAATTATCCCAAAGTCAGTCGCATCACCAGGATGTTAAATCCATTCTAGCCCAGCGAACCTCCTCCAAGTCGAAAAGGTCCCTTTGGCCTTGAGGGAGACGGGGGCCTTGAAATGTGGAGCCGAGGGTAGATGTGTGTGGGGGAAGCGTGAGGGAGATGGGGGCTTGAAATCTGGAGCTGAGGGGAGATGTGTGTGGGCGAGACCAAAACCTGAAAATCTGGAACTGAGGGGAGATGTGTGTGGGGGGTGCGTGAGGGAGACGGGGTCCCTGAAACGAGGGACTGAGGAGAAGTGCGTGTGGGGGAGACCAAAATCTGGAAACTGTAGCCGAGGAGAGATGTGTGTGCATAGGGGAAACGGCGGCCTTTAAATCTGCAGCTGAGGAGAGAAGTGCCTGGGGGTAGAAGATCGTTCATATCCCTATTAAACCTGTTTTCTGCACATTTATGGATGTTAGAAGTTGATACAACAAGTGCTGTTTGATTTCCTTGTTCCGTTATTTTGGGGCTGGTCTAACGTGATATCCCCCATTTTCCAAAGAAATTCGAACAATGTCCCGCACGTTTTCCCGTGTTTATCTGCAGATTTGGACTCCCCCGAGGACACATTATTTTTTTATTTTGAGGCACGCGTGATATTCTCTTGTGCTGCAAAGATCTACTGGAACCAAATCACCGACGGCGCCGACTCGGTAACTCATCATTTCCGCGTGATAAAATAAGTGGCAGTAACTCGTGCAGGACTGTCGTTCGCGTTACAGCGCCAATACGCAGTAGGACGGCAGCAGCAGGCGCTGTATCCATGAGGTTTCAGTTATTAGAACCTCAGTTACGAGTTCCCTTTTTTATTTTCCCTCAAGCAGTGGCACATACACCCCTAGTAAAAAACTCCCACTCCTTCTGCTTCGCACTAGCGTGCCTGTCTCTCTGTTGTACTGAAAATAAAATATATGTTTTTGAAAATCTCACTTGAGAGCGGGTTATCTCCAGTGCCCCGGGTGTACTTTGAAGGTACCCACCCCGGCTCCTGTCACCTATGGACGGACCCCTGGAGACGGACTACTCTACAACTACAACGGGAATTATTTTGCGAAACAGCCTAAATTCGCCGACTATGCATCACTCAGTATTGGATTCTTGGATTCTTGGCACTGTTCGGCGTCTTCGTTTATATAAATCGTCTGCGCGCCCCTTTCTGTTCCTAGTCTTAGGGGTTTCAGAAGTCCAGTGGCAGGTCCAGATTCTGTCAAATATGTCGAATTACAGGCCTGAGGGACAGGCGGCGTCAACAGACACGTGTAGGTGCTATTATTAGAAAAAAGTGCTTACCGAGCCACAGGGATCGCCGCTCGATGCTGTTTGGGAGGTGGGAGGGGTGTTCTCTGTAGGCAGGCATGCGGGCGTCCCATTAAGTAAATAATAAATAAATGAAAGGCCACGGGGACTGCCTGTTCTAATGCTTTTTTGTTATAGTTTTTATTGTTAGGTTCATCATAGTAACATAACATAACACGGACGGAAGGCGTGCGGCGCATGGGTCATGTTACAGGCCGCGGCGCGTGGGGACGGAGGCAAACATGGCTGAGACCTGGGGCCTGATCTTCGGAATGCAGCAGGTGGGGGCTCCGCGTGGGGAGTTGTGCACTCGAGTTTGAGCTTGTGGTAGGTTTCTGAGGGCTCTTGTTTGCGAGGATCCGAGTCCTGTAGGTGCTTAGGATCCCCCAGCACACCGAGCAGGCACACCAAGTTCAGCTGGCTGCCGTGTCTGGGGGTATTCCTGCAGTGCCGACCCTGCGCCTGGTATTAGAGGATATGGGCCGGTGGCAGTGTACTGGAGCGGTTTGTTACAGTTCTGCGTCTCTGCAATATTACAGCGTAAGCCACATGACGTACTGCACGATGCCCTGATATCTGAGCCGGGTGTTTAGCTGCCTGCATTGTTGTGAGGTTGCAAGCCGCATTGTTGTGATACTGTTAGCTGCCACACTCAGATGATGGAGTTCATTATTGCAATGTTATTGGTTCGGGGCATTATTACAGCACAGACTGAGCTTTCCCTTAAAAACAATGCTAAACCAGCCACATCGCTGCAGTTTTGCAGACATCTGCTTTTGTTGTGATGATGCCTTAGGCTGCGCCAGAACTGCATTGTTGTGGTGCATTTACAGTGCAGTTATTAGCTGCAATACTACGTCTCACACGGACAAGTGACTCCTTTTATTATGATATAGTCTGTTAACGGCATTATTACACTGCAGGCTGAGCTTGCTGCATTGCTATGTTGTAACCAGGGTAAGGCAGACAGATTGCTGCTTATCAGAACTCGCATTAAGTATTTGTGACGTGGAAGGCGGCCTTGTCGTGATGCGTTCAGCCTACAGTTATTACAGTCCAGGCTGCATTGTTATGACAGCATCATTCGCGGGTGCATTGGGGCTCTGCCGCGGGAGGGGAGGTGATCGGCAGGGATGGTGGCTGGGGTCAGCCCAGTTAGGTGCGCAACGGGCCGGGGCCTCCGCGTGCCGGCAGTGGTGGTGGCGCGTTGGGGTGGGGGGTGCAGATGAAACGCTTTCGGCTGGCAGCTGTGGCGTTTCCCAGTGGATGGTGTGGCGCCGCGGTTCAATTGGTGCTGGGTAGTGTTTGTTGCCCCAGCCGGTGTTTTGCGGCGTCTGGGGGCACCATGGTGCCTGTGGCGGATGCACGGTGGGATGCGGGGGAGGGGGGGCGGGGACGTAGTGCCGTCGGATGGTGGGGGGTCGTCGCCTCGTGGTGGGCGTGGTGATGCGACGGGCGGGCAGGGTGATGGGGCAGGGTTGTCGGTTCTCCGCCCTCGGGTCGACTTTTGGGCTGGCTCCGACTGGCATGCAGAGTGGATTCGGGGAGCTGCTGGTTTCCTGGGTGGCGGGTTCCCCAACGGCCTGTGCCAATAAGCCTCTTCCTTGCCCGCTCCGCCGAAGCCCCAGGGACTCGATGTAAGGCAGGGAACAGGCAGCCTAACTCCAGACGCGATGGGAATGTGCAGATCCAGCAGGCGCAGGTGGTCTGCAGCCTGTCTGCGCAGCTCCCACTCTGGGAGACGTGGCGCTACATCTAAACCAATCCTACGTCGGGGCTGCACTGGAGTGGAGCAGTGAGGAGTACCGCGGCCACCCTATGCAAAGCAGCTGGGGGCTTTGTGTGTTATAGCGCTGTGCTTGTATTGATAGGGTTGAGAGATTGTATAGCGCTGAGATGCCATGCCTAACAATAGCCGTGTAGCGCTCCCTACGGTAACCCATGCACATCCCTCTTCAGAAGATGATTGGCAGCAGTGAGAGACAGTATTCTCCCGCACCGCTGGCTCCATGCTGCTACAGAACCCAAGCTCGTGCAGGTGCACGCCTCTTGGTTACAACCTTTTGTTCAGAAATCTGTTTACACGTGTCGCTCTGAAGCCCTGAAAACCCTAACTAATAAACCTTACATGAATTGTTTACATACTGCAGCTCGGAGGCATGCAAAAAAAGGTTAATCTGCAATATGAACTGCAGCTGCACTTTACTCATGGAAATTAAGATTTTTTTTAACAACGAGATATAACAGTAATTTAAGCAAAGTATATTGAGCTGTGGAGGCCCATTCCTGCACTGCGGATCCAGTTACAACATCAACACAAAGCGCATACTTGCTAAGCAAAGGGAATTCTCTCAGATTTGATCTATCTCTCCCTCTCCCTCTCTCGCCTTCTGACCAGCCTTAAAGTTTGTCTGACTGTAATGCGGGAAGGAAAGTCGAGTGCCACGACTGTGCATTGTACAGGAGGGAATATTTTCAAAAACAACATACCCAATTCTGGAACGAGGAGATCAGCTGATTGTGATTATTAGAAGTCCAGTGCATAGTTTTCCATAAAAGTGCCTGCCTACTAGGGCCGCGACGTTCCATTTGCCGTGCAAGCTTCTTTCAGATTGGAAAGCAGCCAAGCAGAGAGCAAGAGGCTGAAAGAAACACAAGCGCTCGCCATTGCGGGAAGGCAGCCGCTTGTTTATATTTGCATCGCGCTTTCACTTTAAGTGAAAGCGCGATGCAAAAATAAACACGCGGCTGATGTTGAGATAAGAAATTGCTTCACGACAGCCGTGTAGCAGACGAGCCAGTCCGGATGGGCCGGATGAAAGGGAGAAAGGGCAGTGGCCAAAAAGCATCATTTTCAATGGGAAGCCAGCGTTTAGCATAAATGCTGACGCGACCCAATGAAAATGATGGGCGGGGCTTCAAGTCCCCTTCTGAAACCTCCTCTCTCACTATATGTCTCGCCGAGCGAGCAGTGCATGCGCTGCAACGCTAGGCAAGACCTAAAAAGTAGTGCTTGAAAATCAAGCAGTGGAAGCACAGATGCCATCCAGTCAAACAGATGGCAAAGAGCCATTGATACACAGGAGGAACAAACACAAGATTGACAAGTTGGGACACGAATAATAAGCAGGCAAACGAGAGTGACAAGGAAAGTCAACCAATGGTAAGCAATGGGAGGGGTCCAAGCCCCTCTTTGTTCTTGGTAAACCACAATATGCCTTGCAACAGACAGCGCATGCACGCTCTAGTAGGCTCAACCTAAGAATGTATTGCTATTTGTCAGTTAAAGATTTGAAGGCTCATTAACCCCTTGGCTGGAAGAATGCCATGAACGAGTTCTTTGACAGGTATTTTCCTGACGGTGAGTTATATACTGTCAGTGTTAGTAAAATCTGCTTTATTTATCCCGGGGTATTCAGGAATTACAAGGCTTGATATATGATAATTGCAGTTGTTTGCAATTCAGAATGGATTCCCTTTTAGCACTTCACTCTCAGGACAGAGAGGCGGAGCATTCCAACGCTTACTGAAAGAAGTAATGGGGTACACACTCAGAACACAGTAAAACACAGCATTATTACTTAGCAAGACCACCTCTTCAGTCATTAGTATACCTTGTAAGCAGAAAAGCAATTTAATACAGATATGACAAAATGCTACACATGAAATATGTATACAACTAGAAAACCAGATCTCTTTGGCTTCTACCTAGACAGAGATCTGACCCCTAGTTGTTATAGCGCCTAAATGCTAGGTTTTAGATTTCCCATGATGGAGTCTGTGGTCAATGCTAACCAATGAAGATGTTCATATTTGTGAGGATGGAGCCAGGTTTACTTCTGGAGTACGGGACAAGGCTAACAGATCAATGACTCTTTGCTTCAATGGGAAAGGCTCACGGAGTGTGCTTGTGTTTCACGTCCCGCTAGATATAGTTCAATGTTGTCGCCATTCAGAAACTGGTTGGGTTGATGCACTTTAGAAGGAAATGTATGCCTGTGTTAAATCTGCTGAGGTTTGGGTTGTTCAAAGTTGCAGTGTTTCTTTGCATTTATTACAAAACTGCTCTGACCAAAAAGTGATTCCTACTAAAACAGCCAAAATTGGGTAGAAGAGTCACCCCTAAGCATCACATGCTAAACGGTCATAAAGGGTGGAAAAGAGGAAAACTTTCAGTGTCCGATGGATTCTAAGTGTCTGGGTACAACCCACAGGAATCTACAGGCTCACAGGCTCACCAACAGATGCTGCAGAGTGCAACTCTTTCCCTGGAGTGCCTGCACTTCTCTTGAACCCTGAAGTGCCTCTGGCACAGAGTCTGCTGCTCATCTACAGGAGTTCATGGACGCCTCTTTCCAGGTGGTGCTGAATCAGTGGTTTCCTGGCTGCCTGCTCTTAGGAATGTTGAATCAGGTTCTGATTGTCAAAAAGGAGAGCAGCGAGACTTGGCAATCAGGAGCAGTTTAAATTTAATTAAACAATAACGGCCAGAAATAGCAGCCACATCCCTTACAGTTGTGTGCTAAAATTAAGTTTGCATTAGGTACATGGCATGCTTCATAATGTACAATTAGTGCAATAAAGTGAAGGTCGTCCCCCTTTGGGCAGGAAATACTGGTACAGTGGGCCATAAATTGCGTGTTTAGATGCTTGATCCCACTCTGATAGAAGGGGCCATAATTACCAACTGGAGGTCACAGTCTGAGGTGGTCCAGGTGACCGGGTGTGTCATGTGTGTTATCTAGGGTGATGCTTACTACTAGGCATTGTTTGGGATTTATCTGGTGAATGCAACTGACCGGCTGCTCTGGTATCGTGTACTTAGGCCGAATGGAGGCCTTATGCTGTGCATCTATTTGTGTTTATGAGTGTGTGCATCTGACTTGTTTCTTTAGGTATTACATCCTGGGGCCATACGTGATTTACTGCTGCAATCTTCCAGCTGTGTTTGAGGCTACTGCCCTAGCTCTTTGTGTCCATGTCTTGCGCATGGGGGGTTCTTGTTTCTGGCTTGTGGTGTATGTGTTTCCCTTGCCATTGGGTGTCCTACCCAGCTGCATTCTCCCTATTTTTAGGGTAGCCTTTTTCACACAGGCACACATTAGTTTTAGCATGCATCACAGCAAGAGCAAGATTATAACTACTGGTAACAACGCCTTGTACAGGCCTGTGATCCACCTTGGTACCCAGGCAAACAAACCTGTGAACTATTCTATGTTTGGGGCACCTCCTTCTTTAATCATGACCTCCTGTGGGTTGTGCAGTGCTTGGATGACGAATGACAGTGTGCTATTGTCCAGGTCATTCATGGGGTTGAAGGAACAGCATGCTGTCTCTATCTTGGCGCATACGCCCCCTTCCATTGTGGTCATTAAAGTCCAACAAATACCGGTGCTGCATCACCATAAGGCGCCCATTTCTCCATTGATTGCGTTGAGGCCATGTTCGGTGGTGTTCATCATTTTCAGCAATTCCCACCAGGTGATCTGCAGCCACCGAGCGTTGGCCTTGGTTTGAACGGTGAAGAAGGGTATTGAACCTTGTACACCTATTTGCTAATCGGTGAAGAGCTAGAAGTCCTGAAATGTCCTTGAATCTGTCCCAACCGAAGTACTCGGCTAACCTTCTTTTGTGTACTTAGTGTAGAAGCATGGTGCTTTCGCTCATGGGTTGGTGATGCAGTGCATAAAGATCTTCCAATGAGGGCATGTGGAGGGTGAATAGTAAGCAGACCCCTCTCCAGTGTGGGACGAGCAGGGTGTAGGCGTGCTCACCGTATTGCAGTAGTAGTCCATCAAGGTGGAGGTGCCCCCCTGCATATCATTATTATAGGTTATACTCTTGCAATTGCTGTTCACCCCGATGGGTATTGTCACTTTCCCTCTAAAAGACAAGGAATACACTGGTAGCTTGCTGACTACTATGGGTTTCTCCTTACCCTCTATCCATGTGTACCCTCCTGCCTCTGAGGTCCAGGTGTCTTGGCATTGTGTCTGTAGAATATCATTCAATCCACCCCCACTAGACCTGTTGTCACTTTTGTTCCCCAAATGGATGGCTCTGCAGGTGAACTGAACTTTGAGGTTCCACTTGTTGTTAATAAATGCGGCTCCAGTTACACTAAGGGCTAGCCTTAGTCTGCATGCTGATAGTTGTGTGGACACATTATTGCACTGGGCTGAGGGATTGGTGAGCTCCAGGAAACCCTTGTCGGGGCTGGTGTTAGACCCTGTTTTAGAATACCATGTCTTCCCCTTTTTCTTGAGTTTGTCTAACTCGGACTGGATATCATCCTGCTTGCTCAGATGTAAAGGACTGGTTATGTTCACTGTGACTTCCTGTGGTGCTATAGTGTTCGGCTGCAGTTTGGTTTTTATTTGGCATAGGTATAAATGTATGAGGCATGAGGTTTTTTTGGGCAGTTCCTGCTGGGACAGGTATAGTCTATCTGACCCTACTGCATGGGGTATCAATGAGCAAACATAGCAGGAGTTGATAGATGCTTGGCTCCCCACTGAGGTCATGTGCTGATACCGGGTGTTGTATAATAGTGTGCTGTGTAATGCATGTGTGATGCTGTTGTGTGTGGTGAAATTGTATGTGATATGGGTTAAATCCCGGGACTCACACTTGACCACATTTCCTGGTGACCTTGGCTGAAACTTGACCTGTTCCTGTACGGTGACACATAGCTGAAAAAACATTAAAGCACATAGGGCTAAAGACAATACACAGGGGTATGTTTTTAGTCGGGGTATGAAAGAGTCAATGTAAAGTCCAGAGGGAGCCCTACGGGCGCATCTGTCTCCAAAGTGTTCATAGTTCATTTTGGAAAAGTCTGTGATGGCGACTCCTTTGGTGGTGGTGGTAGTGATGGGTCCAAGCGAATATCTGACAAGTGGTACAAAGACCCTTTGATCTTGACAACTGTAGGAGTTGACTTTGAAGGACCCTTCAAACTTGCTGTCTCTCAACTGGCGAAGAAAGTTGCGGATCAGGTCTCGGTCACCGGGCTTCAGGATGGTGTAGGGTAGGTCTACGGGGTGCGCACCGCCTTCCTTTGGGTAACCTGTTTAGAGAGTCATCTGCAAGCTTTGGTCAATACAGAGAGATATATAAATATATATACATTTCATTACCTAAGACCTCGGAGCTGGACTCTGTGCTTTGTTTGGTTTTGCTCTGAGGTATTGGCGTCTGAATTGACCTACCTGTGACTAGCTGGTGGGGGGTCAAGTGGTGATCTCTGCTTGGGGTGTTCGTTAGAGCGAACAGGGGGATGGCAAGCAATGCAGCCATTTCTTACCCATGGAGGCGCAGTTTGCTGAGTATGTTTTTTAGAAGGCGTTCCACTATGCAATTGCTTTGGGGATGTTATGCTGAGACAAGCTTGTAGGAAGGTGCACTCTAATTAAAGTCATTCATGAAGCATGTATAGTTCAAAATTCTTCTTTTTATTAGAGTTGTTTGCTTTAAAATTCTTCTTTTTATTAAAGTTGTTTGCTTTAAAACCGGCACACAGCCAACGCGTTTCGTTCCCTAGTGCCACGGGAACTTCGTCAGGGCTGTAAAAATTATAACATAAATAACATAAATATGCATAAAAAACTTACATTTACACACTATACAATAGACAATAGACTGTATTAGAGAGACAATAACACACAATACATATAAGATGACCCAAAATCCAAAAACGAACGTTTAAAAGGAAAAACAATATTCAAATTGAATGACATACCAACAGTACAATACCAATAAAAAACACATACAATACAAATGGGGGCACATATATCTATACAATATGGACAAAAAAAAAAAGTGATAAAATGATAAGGGAGGTGGGAAAGAATAGGATCTAAAAAAGAAGAATAATACATATCGATTTCCACAGTAGTGGAAAAAAAGTTTACATCAACGTGACTAATGCATACTATCTAGGGGTTCAAGCTGAGAGGCGGGAGAGTGAATATTTAGAAAAATAAAAAATAGAAAAATAAATAAATAAATAATAATAGAAATGACCACAGAAAATTCAATAATATGAGAAAGCATCTCACCTTACTCATATACAAAAAGATCACAAATTGTCCATAGAGGTATGAAGTCACCTATTTTGATCACTACATATAATCAATCCAAATGCGATTGGTCCAAGTATCTCTAATGAAAAAACAATACGTCAATACCATATAACAAAAGGACACAAATCACCAATATGGAGCCTTAAGCCAGTAAGCTAAATTGGTGCCAGGTGCAGGGCCTATTTGTACCCATTGCCAAAATGATAGTACAAGGAGTGACATTAGCCAGAAACCAATCTAATAAAAGAGGCTGACAAGGGCGGTAATGTGGTGGTTATGAACCATTGTGACTATATGTCAGAAATTGACCGACAATTGGGTAATACTGATTGTTATCAGCGAATTTGTACTAACCCAATAAAAGGACTAACATTAATGATAAATGTCAAATTATGTGAATGGAGGGATACTGGCCTCCTTACGGAGGATGAGTTCAGATACCTGAGAGTTGACAACCCTAAATACCCATGCATATACATCTTACCCAAAATTCATAAGGGTGGGGTATTTCCACCGGGTCGCCCTATTATTTCAGGGATTGACTCACCGACTGAGAAGCTTTCTGAATTTGTAGACCTCAGGCTACAAAAATATGTCATTGATCTTCCCTCGTACATCAGGGATAGTAAAGATATCCTGATTAAATTTAAGGACCTTCAATGGTCGGACGACCTATCATTTGTCACCTTTGACATAGAAAGTCTGTACACATGTATATACAAGAAATTTGGTACATTGGCAGTTCGATCTTTCCTTGACAGGGAACCTGCTGAGCACTATGAAATTAATGAGATGTTATTGGAGATGATTGACATCATCTTAAGCAATAATTTCTTCCTGCATGACACTGACTGGTTCCATCAGACACTTGGGACCGCCATGGGTTCTAAATTTGCTCCTTCTTACGCCTGCCTCTTTATGGGGTGGTTTGAGAGGGAGTATGCCTGGCATAGACATGCCTCCCCCTGGACCGAACATATTGTGTTCTGGGGGAGGTACATCGATGATATTATTGTTCTGTGGTCGGGGTCTATCGATGAGCTACATCAATATCATACTTACCTGAACGCTAACACCTTTAATGTGAAACTTACCATGATGCATGATAAAGAAAATCAACTTTTTAGACATACACTTTTATGTCAAAGAGGGGGTTGTACAAAGCACCCTCTACAGGAAGGAAACTGCATGCAATGCAGTCTTGCATACTGACAGTGCCCACTCACGTGCGGTCATCAACAACATTCCCTATGGGGAGATGACAAGGTTAAGAAGGAACTGTAGCGAAGATGACACCTACCGTAGGAACATACTAGAATCCAAGAAAAGATTCCTCAAAAGAGGCTATAACAGACAAATCCTTGACAAAGTAACTGTAAAGGCACAACAACTTAGAAGAGAAGACACACTTTGTAACAAACCACGGGAAACGATTAAGACACAAAAAGACAAGGAAGTTAGGTTCGTTACCCGATATAATTTAAATAGTTGCAAAGTGTACAATATTCTAAAGAAGAATTGGAATATCCTGAGGGACATTCCTGGCCTAAACAAATGCTTGACAGACAGACCTTCTATCACCTATCGTAAGGGCAGGTCATTGAGGGATGCCCTTTGCCGGAGCCACGTTACCAATCAGCGGAAACCTGGTTGCCACCTAAACCTCTCGGCTTCTTTACCTGCGGTTCCTGTAATGTTTGTTCATTTGGGAGAAATAAAATCACTGATTTCACTTATAATACTGTGAATCAGCACAGGATTGTACATTTCATTAATTGTAATACTACACATGTAATATACGTCTTGGGATGCAAATGTAACATCATTTATGTGGGAAGTACGATACGCCCACTAAAAACTCGAATTCAGGAACACCGCAGGGCAATACGTAACAAAGATAGCCGGTACCCTATGAGTGAACATTACATGGAAGTACATCCCAAAGACAATTCCTTTTGGTTCCATGGGATTGACCATGTTCCTCTGGGAATCAGGGGTGGCAACCGGGAGCTATTGGTGAGACAGAAGGAAGCAAAATGGATATGTCGCTTGCAGGCTATCAAAAGGGGTCACAACACCGATAGGGAATTGCATTATTTCCTTGGATAATGATTAAGACAAAGAGTTTCTTTGTGGCCTGAGAGACCCCTTATCCGTGTGTCAATGTTTCTGATGTACTTAGTGATATGTCAATATGTTTATTGACTAACAATGAGTATTTGTTAAATTTGTTACCTTTGTATTGCCTTTTATTTCTAATTTGAATCTTTGCCCTTTTCTTTCTAACTTCAAAGTGTCCCCTTTCTCTTCACTGTGAACTAATTTTGGAAAATTTCTTAATAATATCAATATGTGAATAGTGATTCCTTGTCATCCATCTAACTACGGTATGACACGGAATGGAGTACTGTTTTTCTGCCTGATTGCCACACTTCATGTGCTAGAAATTGAACTAAATGTACTCCAATATGGCCGATATTTGGGTTGGGCTCCCTTTTGTCTACCCTTTCTATTACTTGATATGTCTATTAGAACACTAAACACACTCCAAGATGGCCACCATACATCTCACGTATTGGTCTACTTTTGATATCTTTTTCTATTGACCAATAATTAGTATTTGTTAAATTGTTACCTTTGTATTGCCCTCTTTTCCTAATCTGAATCTTTGCCCCTTTCATTCTAATTTCAAACTGTCCACTTTCTCCTCACTGTGACCTAATTTTGAAAATTCCTCAATAACGTCAATATGTGAATAGTGATCTCTCGTCATCCATTTAACCACGGTATGACACGGAATGAAGTACTGTTTTTCTGCCTGATTGACACACTTCAAGTGCCAGAAATTGAACTAATTGTACTCTAATATGGCCTATATTTGGGTTAGGCTTGTTTTTGAGTACCCTTTCTTTTATTTGATATGTCTGCAATAACATTGAACACACTCCAAGATGGCCGCCATACATTTCACGTATTGGTCTGCTTTTGATAGCTGTTTCAGACCGCATGGCCGTGACGTCATCGCGCTCACTGGCGACCATTTAAATAGCGTTTGAATCTATGGCGCGAGTGTTTGTATCAACTTGTTGCCGGTTATTATGCCGTGTCATATTCGTGATTCCACGTAACGGTAAGCGTTGGCTTGTGCCTATGGGTGCGTGTACTAGATGGATTCTTGCATTATGTTTTCACTATCTTATGCTCTGTGATGTGCTTTTACTATTAACGATAGCGCATACACTACCTTTACATCTATGGGGGAGAGAGATGGACATTTTATATGTCACTCTAGATAGCCTTTGTGTAATTGTTTGTTTGTCTTTTATTAAGTTCAGGCCCCACAACCACGAGGTATTTACTTGTGGTCTCACGTAAAACGAAGTCCTGTTGTTACGTTCTGCGATGTGCCCGTACTTTTTATGATAGCGCATAGGTATTTATTATTAATCTATGGCGGAGATATATTTACATCTTTTATGTCACTATAGGCAACATCTCTGCATTTGCTTGTCGCCTCTCAAGCCCAGGCATTACAACCACGAGGTATTTACTAGTGGTTATATACAGAACCAAGCCCTGGTTTTTGTTAGTATTTGTGGCGCATTTACTTCACTTACGAGGTAATCATTTGCTTAGAGCAAGTTGAAACACATTATAAAAATGTTTAGGCGCACCTGCTTACCTGTTCTCCCCTCGAATTCTCTAATTCTTTCAAATTAATCTTTATTTACAGAACCTCCATTTGTGGCTCCTATTATAACTGTGTGTTCGAAAATTGTGGACAACAGTGAACTTTGGGCTAGATAATTCAGATGCACTTTGGTTGATTTTAAGGTGAGACCGATTGGGGTTATGACGTAGCAATTTTAATACTATTATTTTGTTTTGTATTATTGAATATATTTATAGACGTTTGTATTTTTCGTCTTTTTCTAAATTACTTTGCAGATATTGTGTTTGTGTTTTCCTTGTGTTATCTTTCATACGTGCCCTCTTATACTGAAGAGGAGCGGCAGTTTTTTAAATATTGTGCTAGGATCAGACATAAATACACCTTTTGGAGGATTTTACAAAAATACTTGAGGTGAGAAATTTTCCACTTGTCCATAACTTTAAACTATTTACTGTAAACATGAACAGTCTTTAGATTGGTTTCTGGCTAATGTCACTCCTTGTACTATAATTTTGGCAATGGGTACAAATAGGCCCTGCACCTGGCACCAATTTAGCTTACTGGCTTAAGGCTCCATATTGGTGATTTGTGTCCTTTTGTTATATGGTATTGACGTATTGTTTTTTCATTAGAGATACTTGGACCAATCGCATTTGGATTGATTATATGTAGTGATCAAAATAGGTGACTTCATACCTCTATGGACAATTTGTGATCCTTTTGTATATGAGTAAGGTGAGATGCTTTCTCATATTATTGAATTTTCTGTGGTCATTTCTATTATTATTTATTTATTTATTTTTCTATTTTTCTATTTTTTATTTTTCTAAATATTCACTCTCCCGCCTCTCAGCTTGAACCCCTAGATAGTATGCATTAGTCACGTTGATGTAAACTTTTTTTCCACTACTGTGGAAATCGAGATGTATTATTCTTCTTTTTTAGATCCTATTCTTTCCCACCTCTCTTATCATTTTATCACTTTTTTTTTTTTGTTGTTGTCCATATTGTATGGATATATGTGCCCCCATTTGTATTGTATGTGTTTTTTATTGGTATTGTACTGTTGGTATGTCATTCAATTTGAATATTGTTTTTCCTTTTAAACGTTCGTTTTTGGATTTTGGGTCATCTTATATGTATTGTGTGTTATTGTCTCTCTAATACAGTCTATTGTCTATTGTATAGTGTGTAAATGTAAGTTTTTTATGTATATTTATGTTATTTATGTTATAATTTTTACAGCCCTGACGAAGTTCCCGTGGCACTAGGGAACGAAACGCATTGGCTGTGTGCCGGATTTAAAGCAAACAACTCTAATAAAAAGAAGAATTTTGAACTGTACATGCTTCATGAATGACTTTAATTAGAGTGCACCTTCCTTGTGTATAGAATTTCCTGATTATTTGACTTCCTTCAATAGCGGACGTCGGGAGTAGTTGCACTCTTATGAATAATGTGGAACTAGTGGAATTTAAGTGCTTGACCTGGGTCAGCTGCTGTGTGCGTTTTTGTTTGTAAGCTTGTAGGTTATGTCCATCAGGATGCAGACGTTTTTGAACATTTCATTTACAAACTGTCGCTCGTAGTCTGATTGGATGACCTCTGATATGTCTCTGATAAGTCATACCTCCTGGGTATGACTTCTCGAACCAGAAAAGTAGCTGCAGCTTTAGTGTTGCTGTGTGTGCTGGGGCCCACTTGCACCCACCTAGAGAAGGGACAGACCACCACAAGTGGCACACCTGTTGATCATGTTGATGAAATCTATGTGTAGTGCCTGGAAGGGCCCAGAGGGTCTCGGGATAGATGAGGCTATGACCTTGGGTGTGGGTTTAGGTGAGTGCAGCAGGCATACTGTGCACTCATTTAGGTACATAGACTTCATTTCTGCCATATAGAGAATAAACCAGTCTAGTTGTATGTGGGTGAGCATGCTCTCTTTAGGGGTGTGTGCCGGGAGGTGGAGCTGGTTCAGGGCAGTGTAGAGTAGGCTCTGGGGCATGAAGGGTTTCCCTAAATAAAGGGTCCCTGTAGATGAAACCGTGGAGGGTCTGTGTGCATCCCCTAGATTCCCAGAGTTCTCGCTCATGTGGGAGAGCCGCTTCCTGTATTTCCTTGAGGTATAATCTAGCCGTCTTGGTGTACAGTAGTTTGGAAGGTGGTGAGAAGTCCTCTGGAGGTTACATCTCAGCCGTCTACACTGGGAACTCGCGGATTACTCCCGTGGTCCCGTAGGCCACCTCCTTTGCGGCCCGGTCAGTGCGTGAGTTGCCCCAGGAGATAAAGTCCTGGCCTCCTGCATGTGCAGTGCACTTGACGACTGCTACTCATTTTGGCGGTGTCAATGCATTGATGAGGATCTCTAACAGATCCCTGTGCATTACTGGTGTGCCATCAGATTTGAGGAAGCCCCTTCTCTTCTATCTACTAATACTGGAATGTACGGTAGTTCTAACAAAGGCTGAGTCGGATTATACTTTGATGATGCCCCCTGTGCCTTGTGGGAGAGCCTCAATGAGTGACACCAATTTGGCTGCTTGTGCAGAAAGGTGTGGAAGCAATTTTCAGCTGTGCTGTGATTTGCAGGGAATCTGAGTTTTTCTGACTATCTCCTGTGACCACTGCTGCCCTCGAGTGCCTAACTCCAGTTTCTTGGTCGACGACAGAAGAACCGTCTATGAACATGAGTTTACTATTGGAGATCGGGTCTTCTTCTGCCCTGGTGGATTCATCTGGTGCCTGCACCGGGCAGTCATGGACATCCTGTCCTTCTTGTACGTCATGGGCAATGAAGGTGGCTGGGTTGATGATGTGGCACTGCACTATAGTGAGTTCTGGTCTGGATAGCATAAGCTCATATCCTGAGACTCGTTGGGTGGTCAGAGTGCCTTTCCCTTTCTGTGTGATCCCAAACATGGCATGTTCAGTGCACAGTGTTAGGGGTGCCCCCATGACAATGGAGGTGGTTTTGTCCACCGCGTAGGCTGAGGGCGGCCAGGGCAAGCTCGCAAGGGAAATGTCCCTGCATCACAGAGTTGAGCTGAATACTGTACTACGCAATGGGTTTGTGCCCTAATGGGTACTTCTGGGTGAGCACTGCCGTCATCACCCGTCCATCTCTATGACAGAACAGGAAGAACTACTTGTTATAGTCTGGGGTCCCAAGTACGGATGCGTCTGTGATATGTCCCATACGTGGAGACCTGCGTCTAAGAAAATGACGCAGGCCCATGTGACTTGATTGTTGTCAGAGCCCGTCAAGACCCCCTACGTAGGTCTGATCTCCACTGCCTTGGCTGCCACTAGTTCTTCCTCCTGGGCCTCCTGCTCTTGGTACCATTCCTTACGGAATAAGAATTCCTTGGGCAGCTGTACTTGTCTCCCTAATAGCGTTGGGGCGTTGGTGATGAGGGCCAGGACTGCTTTGGAGAATGCTGCCTGGTCTATTGGTGAGGCCAGGACTGTGTGCCTCTTACCAGAGTTGGATCTTAGGGTCATAGGTCATAAGGGAAGGTCCCGGGGGTTGAGCAAGTCATGGTTCCATCTTCTGAAGATTCGATGATCGTGTTTAGTTTGGCCATTAGATCTCTACCCACAAGGTCGGTAGAGGATGAAGGATGATACGGTGGTTGACTTTGATGTCGGTTTCCACCTATCTCCAAGTCAAGTATTTTGGTGAAGGGAACCCTCTTCACAGTCCCTGAAAACCCCTGTGTGTCCATGGTGTTCAATGCATGAATCCATGGCTGTCCTGTCTCCTGGCCCCGTCTTTTCTTCATTCTGCTGAAATAAGGTTTATCCCTTCTACATGCTTAATAGTCTCTGTCATCAGTCCCCCTATGTCCGGGCAGTTGGGGAACATTTCTCTCAAGGCCGTCCAGATCTGATGACTATATATGTGTTAAACACTGCCCCATTGTGTTGGGTATTGGTCAGAGTTATTGCTGGTATGCAGGCCAGGGCAAACACAGCATTAGTCTAGTCACCTCTTCGGCTACTTAGTAGACTTTTAATGTCCACTACAGTGAGTGTGATGCCTGCTGTGTTCTTTTCAAAGCAGGTTATCCACTTCCCTGCCCCCTCTAATAGGGATGGAAGCTTAGTCCTAAGCCCCTCCTTGTCCATCTGGGCCCCAAAGGACATAAGCAATCGCTGCGGCCCCCTGCAGAAGCAAGGGCAATTGCCATGCTGCTGAAGGGATGGTGGGCCTGTCCTTGATGTATTTTCCCCACTTCGCGAGACATTGCTGCATGTAGAGGAAGTGTGAATCTGGGTTCCCCCCATGCCTAAAATATTCCTCTGCCATGGCCATGTCTTCTGGCTCAAATTACCCTTCCTGTGGCTAGAGCCTAACGTACTCGCCCTCTCCCCTTGTCCATTGGCCTAAACAACTACAAAAAGAGTTCACGTAAAATTCACTTTCCCTCAGTGCAATTATCTCCTTTGGGATGTAGTTACCATTGCCAAGTGCCCGTGCCATGTCATTGGTTGCTGTTTCTGGGGAGGGTCTTCGTCTTTGTGCTATTCTTGAAACATCAATGTTCAGTGAGGAACACATGTCCTTGCCTCCTGATCTCCATGTCTGCCCTACGTCTCAGGGATTTGGCAAGGGTGGTATTCCGCTACGCGGTGACCCTAGGCTGGCAAGTAGCCTCTCGTCATCTAATTCCTGCTCCCTTTGCTCTCCACGCCTGGCCTCACTTCTCTCTTCCTCTTCCAGAGCGCGGGTAGTTCTCCTCTCCTCCCGAAGACTCCTAGCTGTGTCCCTGCGTACGGATCTATCTTTATCCTAGACCTTCCTGTGCTCCCCCCCCCCGGTGTATCTTCTTATGTCACTCTGATGCCCCCTACAGCTCCGCATTTGCTTTCTGACCCCAGGGAGCCAGAAATTCCTTTGTCGCCCGAGCTTGAATGATCACTATCTAGGATGGCTAAGAATCGCCCAGGTAGCCACCCTGCCTCATCTGACCCTGGGGGGGCTGAGGACCGGCTCCGCTGTGTTGTACTGCGAGCTGGTTTCCTAAGTGGGGTGGCCATGGACTGGGGCAGGCCTAGGCTATGGGGAGTGGTTAGGGGTGAGGGTAATTGGGATCTCCTTTTAGTGGGCAGTTCCTCTGCTTCTACTATGGGGGATTACAGTACCCCAAGGCTGGTGTAGCAGGGTTAACCACACACTTTCCGGTGTTTGGAGGGGGACGTGCTAAAGCCTCAATAGTGTGCTGGGCTGCAGGGTCCTTTATTGCCCTTTTTTCGAACAGAGTCCTGAGGTGATGGGTTGTCTCCCTCCTTTCACTCTTATGTCCTTTGTGTTTGGTCATTTTGTGTGTTTTGGTATGCTCAATTATTTTGGGATCGAATGCCACTCTTGGCAATGTTTACTCATTTTTGCCTTTTCGTTGGAAAGTCTCCCTGCATGTGCTCCAGAGGAGTGCACATTTTGGCCGTTTGAGGGGCCGTGATAGGGAGGTGGGTTTGACCCTAGTTGGTGATGGTGTGGGCGTTCAGTGGTGCCCTGGTGGTCTGAATGGGTAGGGCTTGGATTGGGCAGGTCCGCTGGGGCATGTCTTTTCGGGATCTAGTGGCTAAAACTTGTGTGGAAAAAAGCAGTTCACGTATCAACCTGATGCAATACAATGGCAATCAAAAAGTACTTTTTACATGCATACAATCATAAACATTTCAAGGCAGTAAAAACTTTCTTTCCTTTATGTTAGTAAGGACAATGGACAGAGACTGGTGACAGGACAGAAAGGCAAGAGATATAATGAAAGAAGGTGCGCATGAGAACGTAGAATGCGCGTATTAGCGGGATGCGTGAAGCAATCGTCGAGGAATTACATGCACACAAGAGAGTGCGCGTCTTGAATGACCCGAGGTGGGAGTGTGTGATGAAAATAAAATTAGGGACATGAGGCCAGAACGCACACAAGAACAGAGTGTGCGCATATGACCAGAATTCACATGTGAAGCACCCCCAAAGATGAACATACACACAAGAAAATGTCCGTTTTGACTGTGGGTTGCACAGTAGAACAACAATCAAATTGTGAAAAGGTAGTCAATATGTGAAGGAAAACAGAAAGTGTGTATATGACCATATTTTGCATATGAAGCACCCCCAAAGACTACCGCACACACAAGAAAATGTGCGTTTTGAGAGCGGGCTGCACAGTAGAACAACAATCAAATTGTGAAGAAGTAGTCAATACACACAGGAAAACGGAGAGTGCTCTTATGACCAAAATTTGCAGATGAACCACCCCCAAAGACTAACGAGCACACAAAAAAATGCACATTTTGAGAGCGGGGTGCACAGCATAACCGTTTGTGGAACGTTTATGTGAGCTGGGGTGCGCCCTTTAAGAGTGTATATGAGGGCTTGGAAAGCAGCTGGCACATAAAAAGAAACGGTCTACAAAGGGTGGGGTGTGCTGGACGGGCGTGCGTGTGCCAATGTAAACAGCTGATTAAGATAACAAAGCGAGACACAACGGTAATGCGATCCTGCTAAACAGGTTCTTCTTGACCACAGACAGCAATAATACAACCAGTGAAAATGCGCTTCGGAAGCATGAGCTGCTCTCACTCAGACAACAATGAAGCGAACAATATGAATGCTTTCCTGCAGCGCAGGCTCCCTTCACTCAGACAATAACGATGTGAACAATATCAATACGTTCCTGCTGCGCAGACTTCCTTCACTCAGACAACAATGATGCAAACAATATCAATGCGTTCATGCAGCACAGGCTTCCCTCACTCAGACAACACTCATCTCATACATCATTCAAACGGCATCTATGTGCACAATTACCTTAACTCAAGGGCACAATTGTTGTACGGTCCCTCCTGGACTCTTCTACAGTAAACAGTTAACTCCAGTTTATGCACTGCTGCCACATTTTCAAACATTTACTTTGTAGTGTCAACGGAAGCACGAGCTGCATGTATTCACAAACCACATTCACTAGTTTGGCAGCCGTTTGTCCGTACCATCGATAACGTGGCATTACTTGCACTTAAGTGTTTGCTTGCTTAAGCACACATGCATGAATAGCTCTTTTCCTTCTTTTCCTTATCCAACCATTTTTTGACACTCTGCGAACGCGGTTTCTTTTCTGTTTTCTTTTGTATTTTCACCACAGATGTAATGTTTATGGCCTCCATTATTTGGATGAAGGCACTTTGTGTTAATCTAAGTGAAATACTCGTGGACTGTATGATAAAGTCTCCTGTTTCATTTCATTTTTAGAACAATTGTTCAGTGACCCCTGATGAAGGGTCATGTCCCGACTCGAAATATATTGGGTATATGAATATACCATGGATTAAATATAACATGATGCATAAGGAATCATGAATTTAATTTGATGTCCTTAGTGACCCGAATGAAAATAAAACAAGCATTGGCATAGCCAATAGGTCTCGCTTTTGGGACCTTATAAGTATTTAGTTATGCAGCACAATATCCTTGGTGCAACAACATTAACTTTTGCATGGTTAAACACTTATAAGGTCCCAAAGGCGAGACCTATTGGCTATGCCAATGCTTGTTACCAATTCTGTTCAGCATTACCAAAAGCATTGGCAAAGCCAGTAGACCCCAAGGGTGAGACCTACTGGCTGTACCAATGCTTTGTTATTTATTTAGCATAGCGCGTTTAGTCAACTTTCATTTTACCTTTGTCTGGCATTATTTTCTTTCATGCCACATTATTTTGGTCAGCTGTAAATCACAGAATTTTGCAGCTTAAAGTCTTAGGCTTAACCTCAGTTTATCAACCCTGAACAAGGTTGAAATGCTCACCTAACATGTAAACCTTTTTCATTATATCAATTCATACAGCCACGGCACCTCCAACATTTACACATTGATTTAGAGATGAGTAGCAATAGAAAATCATTTCATTTGTGGATTAAGTGCTCACTCCTATACTGAAGAATTACGCTCCGTGGAGAATCTGGCGGTGTCATTACACCAGCCCAATGATAATTATGGCCAATATCCTTTTAGTAGATTCTCCACCAGAAGAGATTCCTCTGCTAAAGGCTTTAGCTCTTCCACCACCAAATGGACGATTTTCCAAGTGCCCAGCTCTAAATCAGGCCCTTAAACAGTAGTAGAGAGAGAGGGGGGAGAGATAGAGTATATCTGTGTGAGTTTTCTTTACACAAAACCCCAAAATGTTGGTATTCCAGTGGTTGTTTTCGTGTATTTCCTGTCTGTATTGTCAAGGTGATGAAATATTTTCCCTTACAGGCCCAGTAAATGCAAAGGTTTGTGGGTGCTTGTCACAACCAATTTACACACTTCCAAATTTTCTTTAGCACATAGCGTATGCGCGCAAATTGTGTATGAAAAAACACAAAGAAGGCTTGTGAATAGAAACTGTTCTGACTTTGTGAGTATTCCTACTATCACAGTAACACACCCTTGTCTCTACTGGCAGCATTCATATTCCGACTAGTAATATTATAAAAGGGCTGCAGGAAACTGGCGATACTTGTAGATTGTCCACACTATCAAATGCCATCTGCTGAGGTAAATGCACTGACATTGTGAACCAGGACCTGCCCTTTATTCAAACAGATGACACCTTTTGTGCATCTAAACGCAAACTAGACGAGCAAAATGTGTGGTGAATTCCTCTTTGAATGTCTGCTACATTTGTTGCACACGTTCTGCATTTCATACAGTAACCCAAATTGCTGTATGAAAAAAAATAAAACAATTTTGAAGTAAATGGACTGGAATTAAAGAAAAAAATAATGTGTTAATTTGCGATCTCCTCTGTCAAAGTTCTAAATGTTAATTCCCAAGAAAGTGTTTTGAATGTGAAGAGCTACTGGGGGTTGTAATGAACAAATAAACTACTGTAATAACTGTTCTTAGTATGGCTACTTGGTGTGCTTGACTGCTAAACATGTAGTCTTCTTCAGCAGCACTCGTTTGTGCAAAACAGGGTTGAACAGACACCTTACATGAGTTTAAAAAATCTTCCTCCCTTCCAGAAAGCACCATTAACAGCGTGAAGTGTGCATCTGCCAACATTACAACGCAACACACAGGAAGGGAGTGGAAACGATTGGGAAATGTCCGTCAGGAGCGGTGCCACCTCACAGTCACACTCCAATGCCCTTCAATTGTTCCTCGTCAGAACCGTAAAGAATGTGGGGGGTGGGGGTGGGGTTGGGGTGCTCTGCACCCAGGTGGGCAGGGAGAGGATTTGATTAACGAAGCTGGATTTTCTGCAAGTCCTGTCCACAAGAAGTGACACCAACTTAAACTGTACGCCTGGGAGAAGAGTCATGCGCCACATTTAAAGTTCTAACTAAACACCTCAATGTTTTCTTATTAATATTTTTCATGTTACAATTTATTTTTTAATACGCTCTCCTTTTGCCAAAGTGGAATGTTCCATTTTCTTAAATAATTACTAATTTCCTAGGAGGAGGAAGAGGACGATGCCAAGCGCAGTCCTTACATGGAATTTGGAACGAAGGAGAGCTGTCAACACACCCCGAGGGTGGCATTGCGAGCAAAGCAAACACAGACTCGGCCACTCACGTAGGAAACTAGTGTTACCTTTATTGCTGTGGCAGGAGCCACACCACAGGCACCAGCAGTGGCAAGCGAAGATGAGCCAGTCCTGTGCACGCAGCCGCGCACCAGCCTCTCGCAGGCTGGCCCCAAGAGTTTGTGGGCAAACACCACCTGTAACTTTTTAAAGAAGCGCCGTGTACAGTAAACAACAGCCGAGGGCTTGATATGTTTTTAAATGTTACACGTATGAACTTGTGAATCCTGTAACGTACCTTCCTTGTGCTGCACGCTATGTAAATCCGTTTAACTGTTGTGTATCCAAGCCAAAGAATACATCGCGTTTCCTTGTAATTGCCCCAAGCACACAGAGAAGGCACGCTACAGTGCTTAGACAATAAACAAAAAAAAGAACTCCTGTGTGAGAGAGTCAGGCAGCACATTCAGTCTCTAATAAATATACCCCCTCGCCATAGAAGCCTCGTTCCACTTTGCCCAATCTCTCAAAAACAGAGTAAACAAGTACGCTAGTATTGCGCGCGCGCCACAGCGTGACATCTGTTTTTCATTATCGCGCACGCACAAATTTAAACAAGCCGCTGCAGCGTCGTCAAGAAAAAATAACAAGCACACGAGTGGTGCGCGCGCTTGCGAGCAGCAGGCGTGACCACACGCTCGTGCACCATGGCCTTTTGCTTGCGGGTAACCGCAGGGAAAAGGCCATTGTGCACGAGCGTGTGGTCAGCTTTTTGAAACCCCTACATAAAGTCTTGCCAGGGTAGTGCTTGCGCGCTACTCGAGGCTCGACCTAAAAATGAGGGATGTGATCCGACAATTAACTCTAAAAAAAAAAAAACGTTTCTCTTTTAAGAAAATTCATTAACCTAATGTTGCTCTTGAGATTAGCTAAGAGTGACACTGTGCTGTGAGGTGTCCTTAACATTTAACGCGGGAGAGGGTGCTCCAAGTCGCCACTGTCAATGAATGAATAAAATTGTGTATCATGGAATGCTGTGGGAATCTACTTCATGGAGTGAGAGTCTGATCTAATAAGTGAGCATGTGCTTCACAGAGCAACACACCAGGTGAGTGAGATTGTGCTTCATGGAGGGAGACGCACCCAGGTGAATAAAATTATGTGTCAAAGAATGAGACTCACACCTAATGAGTGGGATTGTGCATCACTGAGTAAGACTTCGGTCTAATGAGTGAGATTCTGCTTCATAAAGAGAGACACACTCAGAGGAGTGACATAATCCTTCACAGAGTGAGAATCTCTCTTAATGAGTGAGTGTGGTTAATGAAGTGAGACACACCAAATGAGTGGGATTGCGCGTCACTGAGTGAGACTCCGATCTAATGAGTGAGGTTCTGTTTCATAAAGTGAGACACACACACACAGGAGTGACATTGTGCTTCACAGAGCGAGACTCACTCTTAATGAGTGAGTGTGCTTCATAAAGTGAGACACACCAAATGAGTGGAATTGCGCGTCACTGCGTGAGACTCCGACCTAATGAGTGAGGTTCTGTTTCATAAAGTGAGACACACACACACAGAGCGTGACATTATGCTTCATAGAGTGAGACTCACTCTTAATGAGCGAGTGTGGTTAATGAAGTGAGACACACCAAATGAGTGGGATTGCGCATCACTGAGTGAGACTCCGACCTAATGAGTGAGGTTCTGCTCCATAAAGTGAAATAAGTGAGCCTGGGCTCATAAAAGGGTAAAGCTAGCCACAATCCATTAGCTTGCTCCAAGGTGTGAGGTTCCTATCCGCAGAGAGAGAGACTATTCCAGTGTGACACCTGCTGATAGAGTGAGGGTGCTCCCCGGCAGTCTTGAGGTGTTTCCGGAAACTGTACAGTTTGACCGGCCCACTTACACAGCGTGGGGTTCAGGGTGAGGTGAAGCCCTGGGTGTGTCTCTAGTCGCCTCAACCCGTTTCCTCCCGTGTCCCCATGCCTCATCACCCCGCCCTTCCAGTGCTGCAAGGCCTGTCTTGTGAAAGAGGATGTTTGTGAGGAAGCAGACCTTGTGATAGTGTCAGGCGGTGGAAAGTAGAGATAGTGAGTCTGTGTGCTTGTGGGGCACAGTGCCCTGCGGAGCTACACGGGTCGAGCGCTGCCTCCATGCCATCACCGACAGCGCTGCCGCCCTGGCCTGAAGCACCTGCTGCCTCTCTAGTGTGGGAACCAGACCGAGCTCTGCCAATGCACCTCAGCCTGGACCTTCGTCAACCCTTGTAATTCAAGCGTGCCAGGCAACTCCACCAAGCCCTTTGGCATTCCCTACGTTTCTAGTTCTGAGACCACACACTTTAATAAAACCCTTTAACGTCCCCACTTTATAGCACTGATACACAAAAGTGACACTACTCCAGCTGTACCAGTGTTGAGAACCACGCCTCGCCTGGGAACCTGCACTCCTGCCACTCTGTTATTGAGCCACAGAAAGCCAGTGTCCGGGGGGCACCGCAATCTCCGCTGCACAGGGACCCACATAGATCCTCCTCGGTGCCCCTGCCGCTGTTCTAGTTCTTTCGCACAGCTCTGTCGGTGCTCTTCACTAGTCCCTACTCTTGCACTACAAATACACCGAGACTGGCAATGCGTCTCAAACCTAACATTCGGTACTCCCAGAGCCCCAGCTCTGCCAGTGCACCTCCACCCTCACCTTCAGCCCCTCCTGCTGTTTCACCACGAGGCTGTCATTCACCAGCCCCTTACTCCAGCACTGTCTCAAACCTAACATTCGGTACTCCCAGAGCCCCAGCTCTGCCAGTGCACCTCCACCCTCACCTTCAGCCCCTCCTGCTGTTTCACCACAAGGCTGTCATTCACCAGCCCCTTACTCCAGCACTGGGGACTCAAGTAGCTCTGAGAGCGCACCTCAGTCATGCCCTTCAGCGACCCAGGACTGAAGCACGACGCACACATCTGACAGTGCACGTCACGGCTGCCACGCAGTTCTCGTGTGGTCCTCAGAGTACACGGTGCGTGCCGAGGGACGCCAGTTGCTTAGTTCTGTTGCAGTATCTGCACGTTGTGTGACGCTTGAGGTTCAGAGGGAGAGCCGAAAGGAGGGGTGAAAGTCTGTTGTCCTTGTTCTGGGCTGTTTGCTGCAGTGTTTTACCTCAGATGCTGCGCACAGAATACCCAATACAGAACGAAGCGGTAAGGGTTAACCCTGCAGTGCCGGCTTCCTCTTGCTGCTCCCATTGGACGTCAGTTTCCGGGGAGGGTTTAAATTGAGCAATCGGTTCTCACACTGCAGAGGGTGATGTAATGGGATGGGAACCCAGGACCCTGACATCATCACCGAGGAGCAGCACATGTGTCCCGAGCGGGGGCCAGGAGACCCTCGGGCTGCTGGGCAGATGGATGTAAACAGACTTATCGGGCGCACAAGGGAGCAGGCAGACGTACGCAGACAAATCAATAACGAACACGCATGCAAGCCCACTCTTTGTAGTCCCGTCTGCACATTTCTGCGTGTGTGCCTGTCTGTCCACCAGCCTGCCATGTACTTGGGTTAGTAGATGTTCTGCCAGATATGCCTGAATATTAAAATAGACGCAGCATGTCTACATCTAACCACATTAATTAAACCATTTTAACGCAGAGTAAGTACACTTAGTGCAAAAAAAGGTGCAAAACCCGGTCTGCTTGAATATTTGGGTTAGACTAACCGCAGAAAGCCCCTCGGCAGATAAAGACAGACAATACAATTGTCGTCTCAATATAATTAGGGTGACCAAATTGTAAGAAGCAACAAGCACGGAATCGAAACGGAGGAGCGGGGGCGAGCGAGCGCGGCAGCCTGCTCAGCTGACCAGACGCTCGTGCGTCATGGCCTTTTCCCGGCAAGTGTTTCCAATTATCGCGCCCGCGTCTGGGCACGATAATGGGAAACACATGTCTGCGGCGCGCGTAACCGCCCGAAAAAGGCCATGACGCACGAGCGTCTGGTCAGCTTTTCAAACCCCCTTACATAAAGTCTTCGCCTAGCAGCGCTTGCGCGCTACTCGAGGCTCGACCTAAAAATGAAACCTTGAACTAGAATCAAAGTGTGGTAACTTTATTAAACTCAGTTAAAACAAGTCTATAACAATCTTTTGTTATTGGAAACGCGCTCCTGCCTGCAGGAAGGGTGACCCCTCCAGCAACCTTGATTCTTTAATTTTGTTGACGCCTCCGGACCTGGCGCATCGGCAAGGACGCACACTGATCAAAAATTTCGTTGAATTTTCATTGTAAACAAGTTTCCACCAGAGTGCACATTGGCAACATTGTTATTCTCTTCTACAGTTAGGCCTAGTCTCCTAGGTACACTGTCCCTGGCCTGAATTGAAAACAGCTTACTCTGTTTTTTTCCTCTCTCAACACTCCTTTCAGATACAGGGGGTGTTAAGAAACCCTCCTGCCCTAAGCTCGTGGTTAACTAAAAAATATGAGGTTGAGGCTCACATAGTTACAGACCACTCTGATCAGGAGTGCTGGGTAAAACCATTTTTATGCTTAGAGTACCTCCAGGCCACTCTGATCAGGAGTGCGGTGTGAAACTATTTTTACCCTTAAGAGTACCTCCAGACCACTCTGATCAGGAGGACGGGGTGACTAGTCCACAATATATATATACGGACAAACGGATGGAGACTTTGTTCAGGGTGCATGCTGCTGTTTTTGCACTGTGTGCAGAGGCCTATGCTGATTAAGTGTATCTCCCAGTCCTGTATCTTACTGCCCCTGCTTGCAACGTTGGAGGAACGGGAGGTCTGTGACCACATCTTGGAGATCCTTCAGGTGGTTTACAGGTCTCAGCCCTCATGTCAGTTTCCAGGGTGGCTGCTCCCAGTGCATATTGAATGTGCTTGTGGAAGGGGCGTCCCCTCTACATTTCCTTTCTGTGGAGCAGAAATTATTCAGAGAGAAACTTGTGGAGAGGGTCAAATAAGTCATGGAGGACATAAAATTTACCCTGTCTTTTCACTTAATGCCTATATCTGCGGCACACAGGCATCTGACTCCTAGACCACGACCTCACTAGCGCTTTACTTCATGGCACCACATCCTCCTTGAACACATGGAAGAGGTGAGGCTTCCCAGTAGGCTGCTACAAGGTCAAGCTGCCTCCAGCGGCAACATTTAGACTTCTACATCTCCTGCTGATGGGGACTGGTTTCATCTTTCACCCAGGTCTGGTGCAAATTCTCCAATCTCCTTCTGGATTCAGTTCTCCATCAGATGCACTCGCCCAGATCCCCCACCCTCAATAAACAGGCCATTTGACAGTGAACAGAGGAATTGCTTGTGAAGAGGACAGTGGTGGCTGTTCCTCAATAAAATATCATGGATATTTAAGAGGGGGGATAATTAATCTTAAGGGGTCTCTTTATGTCAACGCAGTCTCTTTCTAGATGGAAATTGTACAGATCATTCCTATGACTGTTCGAGTGCATGCGTACATTTATGTTCTGGTGGCCTTCCTTCATCAGAAGTCCCCCTGCTTTGCTGTCCTCTTAGACAGTTCCAATAATAGGCTCCCCCATCAGACATAATTCGTAAACCTTCTGATAGAGAGGCATGAGTTGACTATGTAAAATGGGATCCCGTCAGGACCGGAATAGGTAACGAAGGCGGGCGGACAGCCTTGACGAATGTGTGACTACAGGAATCCGCCCCCTCTGGGTTCCAATACAGCTACACAGTTTCCGTAGCTGGTATTTTAACCACACGGTGGGGTCCGTAAGTACGGTTACACCACTGCATGCACAGCACACCTTAGCGAGTGTGCTGAAAAGAATTCACGTGGTTATATTCCATTTTGCCACATCACATTTCACATCGTATGGTCCTAATGAAAGCCTGATTATTGTAGACGAGGTTGAAACATTTCGACCAGTTATACGGGATAACGAAGACCAATTTTTCATCTTCATAATATCCCCGCTCTGTTTTTAACTGTGTCCTAGGACCCCAGGAATAAACACTATTAGTGGGGCATCCCAGAGACATTTTTAACATCACCACTTTGAGCATATATCACACTCAAAAACCAAACCCGCTCTGCTGTAATTCAGGC
The DNA here is from genome assembly GCA_963921515.1 of Calotriton arnoldi. Classification (NCBI taxonomy): domain Eukaryota; kingdom Metazoa; phylum Chordata; class Amphibia; order Caudata; family Salamandridae; genus Calotriton; species Calotriton arnoldi. The sequence goes on along the minus strand of CAWUFW010007860.1, from coordinate 926,457 downwards.
TTCAAAGCACAACTGGGTTGCACTCGGCAGCACAGCTGGGAACCCAATGATGAAGCATGCCACCAAATAGGTTGGTGGGTGAGGGTTCTTCTTACAAACCTATTGGTTTTTTACATTGCAGTGTATGGTACTGAGTCATCCTGGTAGGTGGATTCATTAGTGGGTCCGCCCACGTTGTTCTTCATTACTGTTAAGCAGGGGAAAAGGACGCACCACTTTGTCCTTCATCGCACTCTTCTAGTAGCCGTTATGTAAAATGGCTGCCAGACTTCTATTTTGGATTCTTAATGTTAGGGTGTTTTCTATGCTGTAAAGTGTAGCTATAAGTCATTAAAGGCAAATTCTGTTTTTAAATTTCTAAAATATTTTTATGAACCATATAAATGTTTCCCATGTATTTATCTACAAGGTGTTTATGAATTATAAAAACTTATTTCCAGTTTTTTCTGTACACATTGTACAAAGTAGATTTGGTCTAAATTTACATGCATTGAAAGTAGTTTATGTTGTATTCTTTTCACAGCCTTGAGAAAGCAGTGAGAAGATTACAAAACAAATGGATAGATATATAATGGATTCTAAAGTGAATTGATAATTTGGAATCACAAAACATTAGAGATGAAACTTTACTATCATACAGTTCTCCCCACCCTTTTCTGTGAGGTGTCATGGTGTTTCTAGGCATGTGCAGTCCCTTGGTATACAGGAGGCATGACCGGGGAATGAATCATTGTTGACTCAAGTTTACTTTCACCTGAAAGCGGTTGAGACTCTTTTGTATGAACTGTGATAAGCAGAACACAGCTTAACTATTGTTACTGCTAAATATTCAAGGCACTCTTAGACCTGCTGTTCCATGATACTGTTGTGTGTTTCATGCATGGCCAATTGTCATTTTCTCTCTATTAGCTTAATTGTGCATGTTGTAGGCCACATTTCATTCTGCACACGTTACTATATAAACACGCTTGCTTTTGTGCAACATTGGATTTTCACACAGAACCTGCATATGTTTTCGTTCTCTTTTGCTGGGATTTAGTCTGAACACCATGGACAAGATCAAACAACGATGACCCTTGTTATTCTTTCTGGTCAGACACTAGCACCTAGACATAACATGAGAATGCAGCTGCTGTTTTTGAGCAAACATACCTTGTCATATAACTAAGGGCAGAAGTTGTAAAATACACACTGAGCAAAGGTCCTGAGGCAAGATTGTTGCATCAGCTGAGATGTAGAACATCCATTTGTGAATGCTAAGGTACGAGGTCCACCACTAATCCCAGATATCTATACTATATATTCATTTAGCTTCAGCAGAAGGGAGGGGTGGGTTTAGGCTAATCTGTTGTATAATATGACAGGGCTTTTTATGATTTATGGTTTGTCAACAATGCTAACAATATTTTTGTAATGTATTTGTTTTCTAATTGTGGTGCAAATATTGCATCTTAGAGCACGATATTTTAAATAAATATTATAAACTTCTTTCACGTCTCTGGTTTATCTTATTGTGGACAAGTACGAGTGAGAGAGTGAAAGGCTGTGTCCTGTTACCGCGATCCCTGAGAGGGTCGAGAGTGTTGCATTCTGGGGTGGCAACTCACTTGCTTCTCTGGAAAGGTTAGGAGGGTAAGTGAGGCACTTTAGCTAGTCGGACTCAGGCTCATAGATACTGAGGTGGTATGGTGACTCAGTCCCTACATGCTGATGTTCTATGGCCCCAAGCATAGTAATGTTCCTGAGCAGAATCCCTGCAGCAATACTGGCTTTCCACAGCAGGGGGATTCCATTTTAGGGTCAGGAACTTTAACTTTTTTCTTATCTAGTGTAGCTTGGCACACGGGCACTTGGAACTGTGAATGGGCCTGGCGTCTCCTAAAATTCCTGACATTTTTTTAATAAAGCCTCCCCTGGACCAAATCTTTTGAAGGACAGTAGGGCTTAAGGGCTTTTTAGAGACAGAGTAGGACTAGGAGTATGCTGCAATACAGGTGAGTTTTATTCCATATGAATCACTTATTTATTTATTTATTTTAAATTTTTATAGAGCGCGAACCAGACCTGTGAGGGCATCAGAGCGCTTTACAGGATGACGGGTGGTATACAAAGACTTAGGAGGGGAGATACCATTGGGATAAAAAGAGGTAGATACATTATACCAGAAAAACAAGCAGTCTCAAATCCCGGATACATTTGGGATAAAAACAGGTAGATACATTATACAAGAAAACAAGCAGTCTCAACTCCCGGGTGGGATGCCCAGAAGTGCCGGGAAGGTATCATCCGGAAAAGCCATGGATAATGCCGTAATGGTGGGTGGACAGCAAAAACAGAACTTGATGCGGCGGAATCAATCACAAAATAATAGTAATTTCTAAAACTGAAGGAAACCTTAATTAATCCCTCAAGCGAAAAATATTCTCATCAAACCATTTATCTTATTAGAGAAGCACTCACACCGGTCCGTGATCCAGATGTTTGTCTCTGTGTGTATATTTGCCAAAGAAACACAAAGTATCTACATATACATACAATAAGGTGATACAAAAATATATTATATACATTTAACATACATAAACAATCATACAATATCTTCTGTCTCACGAACAGAATCCTTGTTGCCCTAATTTCTTAAGGGGCTGCGCAAAAACAATTTTTTACCAACTATGGTTCGCAACCCATATCGAAAAGATAACCCTTGTGTCAGCACCTATCAGGGGAATCATAAGTCTCAACCCCTTTCTATATTTGAAGGTGCTGTCAATTTCCTTTGTTAAAGAATCAAGGGGCCTATTAGCAATAACCGGCGATAATTATCGCTAAGCGCAGTTAGCGCTAGGATAATTATCGCCGGCTATCGCAGGTTTCTATCGCGGAGATAGCGTGCTATCAGCAACGCTTATCTCCAAAGCGATAGAAACCCTGGAGAACAGTGTGAATATCGCTTGAAAACAAGCGATATTCACACTGTGACCAGTGTTAGCTTGGCGATAGGGCGAGGGGATTTAGCCATGTAATCCACCTCCCATTGGATTACATGGCTAAGTCAGGGTGAGACCAGGCGTTAACAAACCAGCGCTAAACGTGTTTAGCGCTGGTTCGGTAATCACCTCCCCTGCCTCGCTAATAGGCGACAGCGACCTTAGCGACTGTTTCCAGTCGCTTTTAGGTTGGGAACGCCTACTTTGCATGCCATTAGCGATAAATATCGCTGGCATGCAAAGCGGCACCCAACCCGGTCGCTATCGCCTAAAAGCTGTCGCTAACAGCAGTTAGCTACAGCTTGCTAATAGGGCGTCTGTATTATCGCCGCTTTAGCGGGAAAAAGTCCCGCTAAAGCGGCGATCGAGCCCTTGATAATATGCCTCCAAATTTGTAAGGGCTTCTCTTGTCTATCAGGTCGACGCGCTTCAGCCCGTTTCGTCTGGGCCTCATCAGGACTTGGGGCACAAACCTAAAACAAATAAAGTACAATCCTTTGTATTTACATATACACATATATACAAATCTATACAGGTTTTTACTCGAAGGAGATTAGCCACACCACAGCGAAAGTCTCACAGGGGCTTACTACAACCAAATTATTTCTGTGGAAAACAAAGAGCGTTAAAAAGTACAGACCCACAAAATCATAACTCATGTGTCCATAGTGTCGGTCTCACCCAAGAAACAACTGAATAATAGGAAAGGGTGACAGTGTGTAGAGTAAGCTTTCAGTTAAAGTTAGACAGAACAGCAACTAAATAGGCCATGAAGAGGTCTAGAGTCTATACCAAAAGGTCCAAATGGCCCAAGCCTCTATTATAGACCTCCCGACGTGACAAAGTGCAAGTTAAATAAAGAAAGTGCAGGAGGAACCAAAGTGTATACACAAACCTACAGGAAGCTTCCAACCTCCACAACTCGCCGGTAGTGTTACATCAATTAGGACACAATAAACGGCACCGGCAGAAGATATTGTATGATTGTTTATGTATGTTAAATGTATATGTATATAATATATTTTTGTATCACCTTATTGTATGTATATGTAGATACTTTGTGTTTCTTTGGCAAATATACTCACAGAGACAAACATCTGGATCACGGACCGGTGTGAGTGCTTCTCTAATAAGATAAATGGTTTGATGAGAATATTTTTCGCTTGAGGGATTAATTAAGGTTTCCTTCAGTTTTAGAAATTACTATTATTTTTGATTGATTCCGCTGCATCAAGTTCTGTTTTTGCTGTTTACATTGCCCAGGTGCGTGCGGAGTATTAGGGCAACCCCCCTTTTTTTGTAACAGTAATGGTGGGTGGAACAAGGTCGCTGAGGTGATTGTAATGCGATCGTTAGGCGAGGAATTTGCCCATTAGGAAAGTTTTGGTCTCCTTTTTAAAGCGTGCCAAAGACAAAAGTCTTCTGATGGCGGGAGAGAGTTCCATATTCTTGGAGCGGCCCCAGAGAAGGCCCGATTGTAGGTTTTTTTTTTTCGGAAGCGTGCTGGTTGGAGCAAAAGGTCTCTGGCAGACCGGGAGTTTCTGGCTCCTCCGGATATCACGAGTTTCTGGGCGAGAAATGCAGGGGAATTGGAGTATAGAGCCTTGTGAGTGATGCAGGCCAGCTTAAGTTGGATTCTGGCCTCGAGAGGAAGCCAGTTCAGAGCTTTAAGGTGGGGAGAGCTGTGGTCGAATTTCTTTGAGCCGATTAGGAGTCTGGCGGCGGCGTTGAGGCAGGCTTTCAATGGGGCCAGAGAGTTCTTGGGTAGACCTGCGAGAGTAGAGCATCCATATTCTAGTCTGGAGATGACTAGTGCCTGGATTGCCGTTTTTAGGTCGGGAGTGTCGAGAAAAGGTTTCAGGTTTCTTAGGTAACTCAGGTGAAATCTGGCAGTTTTGGCCATCGAGTTGATATGGCCACGCATGTTCAAGCTGCCGTCTAGGGTTATTCCAAGGGATTTAGCAGAGTCCACAATGGTTGGAGGGCAGTTTAGCGCTGTGATGGCCTTGATCCATTCCTGGATGTCTGGATTGGTTTCGGGTGGGGAGATTAGAAGAAACTCAGTTTTTTTTGCGTTAAGTTTGAGCTGGTTAGAGGTGAGCCAGTGAACAGTCAGCTTAAAGGCCTCAGATTTCGTCTTGAAATCCACACGCGGGAAGCTCGAGGCTCTCCAGGCAGTCGGCGGTCGGTTTCTTCGTGGTTGGGTGCCCTCGGCCTCCCTCACCTCACCTTCTACGATGCGGCCGGGGTGGGCTCCCGATGTCGCTGCAGGCAGGCACACGCGGACCAGGGTGGGCTCCTGGCTCCGTTTTTATCGCGATCGGGGTGGGCTCCCGACTTCGCGTTTTTGTCAATTTTCCTTTCCCTGGACCCGACAGTCCAGCGCAACTTCCGACAGCGCTGGTTGTTCCTTGGTGGTCGGCGGACCAGGGTGGGCTCCTGGCTCCGTTTTTGGACGTTGCAGGAGGACGCTTCTCGCACGCTTCTGGTGGTGTTTCTTGACCTACCTCCTTCGTCGCCAGTTGTCGTATCGTGATAGTGACCCACGCAGAGACGGGTGAGTGACTATATGTTTATTTATTTCTTATCTCTGAGCTGTGCCCACATGCACATCCATACCCTCTGCCCTGACCGGAAGTGGTGTCCGGTCTCTGTCCCCTCCCCTGGGTCGAGTGCAGGGTCCTAGTGCCCCTGACTCAGGTCACTACACCGATGACGGAGCTACTAAGTGTGTCCACTAATGTAATCAAATATATGAGTTTATTTGCAATTTATTGCATGGGGGCATTTCTTTAAATGGGCAGGTACTATCCGGTACCCGTACCTGCACTTCTTTCATTTGAAAGGGAGAGTAGGGGCACTTCTCCGCAGTGCTGCAGTAAATATAATGGTGGAGTAAAGGCACTTCTCAGGAGCAAGCAGGTACTCTAAATAGTGAGCACCTTCACTTCTATAGTTCCATTTAAAGCACTGGCGTAGAAACAAATTCGAGTATATTGGTCAGAATTACTGAAGGATGAAAATGGCCCTTAAAATGACTGCACAAAATAGGTTTATCAAAGTATAAATAAAGCACGTCCTGATACAGCGCTCTCTCTGCATGTGGGCCCCTGCTCTAGTGGCGGTGAGTCTCAATCAATCAATCAATCAATCACGGCATTTATAGAGCGCGCTACTCACCCGGGAGGGTCTCAAGGCGCTGGGGGAGGGGGTAAGTTACTACTCGAACAGCCAGGTCTTGAGCTGCTTCCTGAAGGAGAGATGGTCCTGGGTTCGCCGAAGGTGAGTGGGGAGGGAGTTCCAGGTCTTGGCTGCCAGGTAGGAGAAGGATCTTCCTCCGGCGGTGGCTCTGCGGATGCGTGGTACGGTGGCGAGGGCGTGGCTGGTTGATCGTAGCTGGCGGGTGGGCGTGTAGAAGGTCATGCGGTCGTTGAGGTACTTGGGGCCCAGGTCGTGGAGGGCCTTGTGTGCGTGGGTGAGGAGTCTGAACGTGATTCTCTTGCTGACGGGGAGCCAGTGCAGGTCTTTCAGGTGTCCGGTGATGTGGCTGTGTCGGGGGATGTCCAGGATGAGTCGTGCGGAGGCGTTCTGGATGCGCTGGAGTCTTTTTTGAAGTTTGGCTGTGGTTCCGGCGTAGAGGGTGTTCCCATAGTCCAGTCGGCTGGTGACGAGTGCCTGGGTGACGGTCTTCCTGGTTTCAGTGGGGATCCATCTGAAGATCTTGCGGAGCATGCGCAGGGTGTTGAAGCACGAAGATGAGACGGCGTTGACTTGTCTGGTCATCGACAGGGAGGAGTCCAGGATGAAGCCCAGGTTGCGTGCGTGGTCCGTTGGCTTGGGCGCGGTGCCCAGGGCCGGGGGCCACCAAGAGTCGTCCCAGGCGGAGGGTGATGAGCCCTGGATGAGGACTTCCGTCTTGTCTGAGTTCAGTTTAAGGTGGCTGTTCCTCATCCAGTCGGCGACGTCTCTCATCCCGTTGTGTAGGTTGGCTCTGGCGGTGGTGGGGTCGTTGGTGAGGGAGAGGATCAGCTGGGTGTCGTCGGCGTAGGAGATGATGTTGAGGTTGTGTTGGCGTGCGATGGCTGCGAGGGGGCTCATGTAGACGTTGAAGAGGGTTGGACTGAGTGAAGATCCTTGTGGAACGCCGCAGATGACTTCGGTGGCCTCGGATCTGAACGGGGGAGGCGGACTCTCTGGGTTCTTCCGGCGAGGAACGAGATGATCCATTCCAGTGCTTTCTCTCGGATTCCGATGTTGCTGAGGCGCTTCACTAGGGTGCGGTGGCAGACGGTGTCGAACGCCGCGGAGAGGTCCAAGAGGATGAGGGCTGCTGTTTCCCCGTTGTCGGTTAGGGTTCTGATGTCGTCGGTGGCTGCGATAAGGGCGGTCTCGGTGCTGTGGTTGGCCCGAAACCCGGACTGCGAGGGGTCGAGGGATCCATTCGTCTCGAGGAAGGCGGCAAGCTGTCTGTTGACGGTCTTCTCGATGACTTTGGCCGGAAACGGAAGGAGCGAGATGGGACGGTAGTTCTTGAGGTCGGTGGGGTCCGCCGTTGGTTTCTTCAGGAGGGCGGTAAGCTCGGCGTGCTTCCAGCTCTCCGGGAAGGTGGCGGTGTGGAAGGAGGAGTTGATGATGTCCCGGAGATGGGGTGCGATGGTGGCGAGTGGGAGCTAAGAAGTGTTCTTAACGGTCCTATTTAACTTTAAATGTAGGTCGCCAAAGCGACAAGTCCTTCTGGTTCTGCAGGTAACGCCTCTGCTGTTGAGTGAGTGGGTTTTAATGGAGCGGTCCCTTTAAAAGTCTACTTCAAATACCCATCTATGGTGAATTGGCAGCTCTCAGCAGTAAGAATGGGAATGTAAGATGTAGACGTCAGATAACGTGGCTCGTTGGTCTAGGGGTATGATTCTCGCTTAGGGTGCGAGAGGTCCCGGGTTCAAATCCCGGACGAGCCCCATTTTATTTCTTATTTTTCTCATAGTCAAGTTTTTTATTTATTTCCTTTTAAATAATTGAAAAGCTTTTATTTTGTCTTTCTGATGTTTTTTCAATGTCCCTATTTTAAAAACAAAGAAAAAAAAAAAAAAAAAGTACATTAAAAGAGGGCTCGTCCGGGATTTGAACCCGGGACCTCTCGCACCCAAAGCGAGAATCATACCCCTAGACCAACGAGCCGCTGTGGAAGTCTCTGAACTGGTAGGGTTTAGGTGTCGGTTTACTCGGAGCTCGTGCTGTATATTTCCGCACCAGTTGCGCACACCGCACTGGAAGTGGAAAAAAATGAGACTTTGTCGAGGGAAGATGGTTTACGGCACACACAGTGACTTCTGTTAGGAAATGTTCACGTCCTTTTATTTCAAACGATTCACAAGAAGAAGACAATGTATTGATTTAAAAAAAATGGATTACACTAATTTCCCTTGCACGAGGCTGTTTCAAAATTATGAATGGAATATACGCGGTAAGTTTGTTACATTTATAAGATGCAAAACAGATGTATCTGATAAAGAGCAGAGATGTCAACGAGCAGCGAGCCCGTTTGGGATCCGGCTGTACACAAGACTGCACATCCGATTATCACTTATTGAAACCGATGCACTGTGACAGACAGCAGGTGGCGCTACGGAGAAAAGACAACATGCAACATCGAAAGGGAGAGAAATTAGCGAATTCCAACCTTAAAGAGCTTGCAATGATTGTTCATGATAGGAACGTTCGTGTTAAAGAAGAAAATACAAATCAATTTTTTTAAAAGTAAAATTAAGGAATCGCCCGAACAGGGACTTGAACCCTGGACCCTCAGATTAAAGTCTGATGCTCTACCGACTGAGCTATCCGGGCTCGTTGGAAAAATTATAGCTTGTGTTTTATATGAAATTGGAAAGGGTGTCGTTGCACTGCTGCTTCCTACTGTTCCATGGTTTTCCTCTGTTTCCTGAGCCCTTCAGTTTCAGTCCAGACAGGATCCTTCAGAGAGTTTCACACCACAAGCATCTCCCCCGCAGTGTGCTCTTCCTAAAGATGTCTGCACGCTCATCCCGCATTCTGCCTGCAGATTGAAGGCTGCTGTTTGCATGTCATCACATTCACATAACATCAGTGGAAGAGCTCGAGTGCTCTTGTGTGCGACTGCTTGTGAGTGGAGTGTGCGCGTGCACGAGTGTGACTGCTTGTGAGTGGAGTGTGCATGTGTGCGACTGCTTGTGAGTGGAGTTCGCGTGTGCGTGTGTGACTGCTCCTGAGAAGAGTGTGCGCGTGCATGTGTGTGACTGCTTGTGAGTGGAATGTGTGCGACTTCACTTCTTGTGAATGGAGTGTGCGCGTGCATGTGCGTGACTGCTTGTGAGTGGAGTTTGCACGTGCATGTGTGTGACTGCTTGTGAGTGGAGTGTGTGCGACTGCTCGTGAGTGGAGTGTGCGCGTGCATGTGTGTGACTGCTCGTGAGTGGAGTTTACGCGTGCATGTGTGTGACTGCTTGTGAGTGGTGTGCGCGACTGCTCGTGAGTGGAGTGTGCGCGTGCATGTGTGTGAATGCTCCGCGTGCATGTGTGTGACTGCTCGTGAGTGGAGTTTGCGCGTGCATGTGTGTGACTGCTTGTGAGTGGAGTGAGCGCATGCATGTGCGTGATTGCGCGCTGCGCATGTGCACTCCTTCAGATAACTTTCATAGGAATGGAAATCAGGAATTTGGGGCATAAAATTTGTCGGTAATTTCACTTTTTTTTGCAGCCGATGTGGGTCCTTTTTTCCCATATTTGCCGCGATTCTGAGCAAATCATTTAATCTCCCCATAACTAAAAAAAATACAATGAATGGGACCTTGAGTAATGTAATGCTGCTCGTGTAACGCGCTCCACTATCCCGGGACGAGTTCGCGCTATAAACAAGCATTGGCATAGCCAATAGGTCTCGTTGATGGCTTTGCCAATATGTTTTAATTTTGTTGTATATCAGTGGGGTTGCTATTTAGTATGGCTAAAAGTTTGTGGTGTAAAGGGGGGTTGAATAAAGTTTTGTAAAGTTGAGTACAGTGTAGTGTTATGGAGTGGTGTGTAGTTTAGTGGTGTTGAATTGAGTGGTATGGTGTGTTATGGAGTGGCATGTAGTGTTGTGTAATATAGGGAGTATAGTGGTGTATAGTGGAAGGGTGTAGTGATGAGTGGAGTCAATAGAGTGGAGTATAGTTTTTGAGTGGAATAGAGTGTTAAGTTGTATAGAGTGTTATGGAGTGGTGCAGAGTAGATTTGTGTGGTGTAAAGGGTGTTGTGTAGATTGGAGCAGAGTAAAGTGGTTTCGAGTGGAGTAGATTGTGAGTGTGGAATATTATAGGGGCATATTAGCAAGGGCCTTATCGCCGCTTTAGCGGCACTTTTTGCCGCTAAAGCGGCGATATTTCTATCGCCCTATTAGCAAGCTGTCGCTAACCGCTGTTAGCGACAGCTTTATGGCGAAAGCGACCGTTTTGGTGCCGCTTTGCATGTCAGCGATATATATCGCTAATGACATGCAAAGTAGGCGTTCCCAACTAAAAGCGACTGAAAACAGTCGCAAACACAACTTCCCCCTATTAGCAATGCCCGCGAAGCGATAAAAAAATTTGCGCTAACCGCGATTATCGCTGGAATCTAACACCTGCTAAAAACCTGACTTAACCATTCTAGTCAATGGGAGGTGGATTGTAAGGTTATGTCCTCACCTGCCTATTAGCAAGCTTTTCATTAGCGCGTTGAATTTATCACTGGATTTCTCGCGCTATTGCTGGGTTTCGCCGCTATCGCTGGATTTTTTATCGCCTTGGAGATAAGCGATGATAATAACGTGTTATCTACGCGATGAAATCCAGCGATAGCCGGCGATAAAAAAAACAGCGCTAAACGCGCTTTGCAATAATTATCGCAATTTCTTGGTAATATCCCCCATAGAGTGTAGTATAGTAGAAGAGTGTAATATTGAGTGGAGTAGAGGGGTGTAAAGTTTAGTGGCTTTGTGTATAGTGGAGTGGCATAGAATGGAGGTGTAGGGTGGATTAATTTGTTGTATATTAGAGTAGAGTAAACTGTTAAGGAGTGATATAGAGGAAGTTGCGTATACTGCTACTGAGAGTAGTGGTATTGTAGAGTGGTATAGTGTGAACTTGATTGGTGTAGATTTGACTTGCATAGAGTGATGTAGAGTTTTGTTGAGCGAATTGATATAGGTTGGATTAGAGTGTGATGTTGTAGTAAAGTTTAATGGGTTTTTTGCTTTTTTGAGTGGAATATTGTAGATTTGTGTTTTGTTGACTGGAGGTAAAGTGGAGTGTTGTAGAATGGAGTGTTGTAGAGTGGTTTTGAGTGAAGCTGTGTAAAGCATAGTTGTGCAGAGGAGTAGGTCAGCCTTAATTGCAGTGCTGTTGATTGTATTGTGTGTGAGTAATTCCATGCAAATAAAATAGTCTTTTTTTAAGTGAATCAGGTTTTTATTTCGCCTTGTAGTTTTATTGCATGCATGCATAGTATAATTTACAGTCAAAATCTTTTTGACAGCACTTAAACATTTTATTTACAAATAAAAATTATTTACTTGTTTTTAAATTTTTTACAGTTCACAAGAACTTGAGACAAGTAAAACAGGTTGGAGAGAGCACTGTAAAGGAATGCTACAACTGAAAAATAACAAGCTTCAAAAGTGATGTTTCAGCCCAAAAAAACAAACAATTGTACCTGAATCATGTTGGGAGCAGTGGACATGCAGCGATTGCTGCTTGGTCCCTGCTCCACAGCGAGCAGCGTAAGTGACGTTTCGGCTGCAATGACCAATTAAAACCGCTGCAGAGAAGAGTAACGCAGAAGCAGAGAAATGGTAAGCATGGGCGGGCTCCAAGCCCTTTTTTGTATACAACAGTGTCTCGCAAGCGAGATGCATGTGCTTGTGCATGCACTCGCAGGCTCGACCCTCAAAAAAGAGCAGAAGGAGGGCAAACAGACTGAACACCCAAAACCCATTCAACATTGCGCAGATATCCCTTTATAGCTAGGTATCACCAGACTTACCACAACACTCCCCTTCTAGCAATAACAAACATTCAAACATTAAACACTACCCTCCACACCCATCCAACACAGCTCAGTTATTCCATATAACTGGGTGTCAACAAACTTGCAACAGCGTACAATGGTAAGCAAGTGCACAATTACTGCAGCTTTACTTGTATGTACAAGCCGTGAGGAAGTTATTATTTTAAAGTTGAGGTGCACACAACTGTTCCATTATAGACAGTTGTCTCTAATGCAAACACCACCAATAGAACACATTAGACATAACACTGAATACATTTCCAACTCAGATACTGATTCACAAGTAATCAATCAGAACCTCTAAAGAAACTCAGTATGCCACAAGGGAGCTTTGTTCTTCAAAACGTAGCATACCTCCTTTCCACAGACAACACGCAACACCAATGCCTCACCGCTAGGTGGATTTAAGGGGGCTGTGTGAGGGCAAGAACACACCATAATCACAGCTACTTCATGCACATACCTGGGGTGACCAGATAGACCCTTATCATAGGGACACCACTTGACCATTCATGGACTTTGCTTTTACACATCATTGTGTAAACAGCACCGGACATCGCCTTCCTCACCGAAACCTGGATGAACGCCTCCTCAGCGCCCGACATCGCCATAGCCATCCCGGACGGATACAAGATCACCCGGAGGGACCGCGTCAACCAGACGGGAGGAGGCATCGCCATCGTACACAAGAACACCATCCGCATCTCGACTAACTCCCGACGAGACCTTCACCGCCGCCGAACACCTACACTTCCAAATACACACTGACCCCAAGACCACCCTCCGAGGAACCCTCATCTACAGACCCCGGGACCACGCACACTATTCAGCGAAGACATCGCAGACTTCATCAGCCCGCACGCCATGCCCTCCGCCGACTACATCCTCCTAGGGGACCTCAGCTTCCACCTGGAGAACAACAACGACAGAAACACCACCGCCCTGCTGGACAACCTCGCCAACCTCGGACTCAAGCAACTGGTGAACACGCCCACCCACTACGCCGGCCACACGCTTGACCCCGTCTTCTCTTCCAGCAAGCACATCTCCTTCAGCCACGCCACCGGACTCCACTGGACCGACCACAGCTGCGTCCACTTCAGCTTCAGAAAGACTGCGACCCACCACCACCCGCAACAGGCTCCCCGCCGGAGCTGGAGCAAGATCACCGCCGAGCAGCTCACCGCCTCCCTCAGCCAGAACACACCCACCAACACAACGGACCCAAACGAAGCAGCCAACAACCTCGCCAAGTGGCTGACCGCCTGCGCCGACGACCTCGCACCACTAAAAAACCCTCCCAGCAGACCCGGAAGCAAGAAAACCCCTTGGTTCACCAACGAACTCAAGGAATCCAAGAAGAACTGCCGCACTCTCGAGAAAACCTGGCGACACGACCAGACCACAGACAACAGGACCGCCCTCAAGCACGCCACCCGCAAACACCACCAGCTGATCCGTGCCACCAAGAAGTCGGCACTCAAAGAACGACTGGACAACAACGCCCACGACAGCAAGGAACTTTTCAGCATCGTCAAAGAGTTCTCCAACCCCAGCGCCGGAAACAACGACATCACCCCCTCGCAAGACCTCTGCAACTCACTCGCCGCGTTCTTCCACCGCAAGATCACCGACATACATAACAGCTTCGACGCACAAACCACGCACCCTACCGCCGAACCAACGCCCGCCACCACCACCCTCTGCAACTGGACCCCGATCAGCACCGAAGACACCACCCGCACGATGAACTCCATCCACTCCCGGATCACCAACCGACCCCTGCCCACACCACGTCTTCAACAAAGCCGACGCCACCATCGCACCCCATCTCCGGGACATCATCAACTCCTCCTTCCACACCGCCACCTTCCCGGAGAGCTGGAAGCACGCCGAGCTTACCGCCCTCCTGAAGAAACCAACGGCGGACCCCACCGACCTCAAGAACTACCGTCCCATCTCGCTCCTTCCGTTTCCGGCCAAAGTCATCGAGAAGACCGTCAACAGACAGCTTGCCGCCTTCCTCGAGACGAATGGATCCCTCGACCCCTCGCAGTCCGGGTTTCGGGCCAACCACAGCACCGAGACCGCCCTTATCGCAGCCACCGACGACATCAGAACCCTAAACGACAACGGGGAAACAGCAGCCCTCATCCTCTTGGACCTCTCCGCGGCGTTCGACACCGTCTGCCACCGCACCCTAGTGAAGCGCCTCAGCAACATCGGAATCCGAGAGAAAGCACTGGAATGGATCATCTCGTTCCTCGCCGGAAGAACCAGAGAGTCCGCCTCCCCCGTTCAGATCCGAGGCCACCGAAGTCATCTGCGGCGTTCCACAAGGATCTTCACTCGAGTCCAACCCTCTTCAACGTCTACATGAGCCCCCTCGCAGCCATCGCACGCCAACACAACCTCAACATCATCTCCTACGCCGACGACACCCAGCTGATCCTCTCCCTCACCAGCGACCCCACCACCGCCAGAGCCAACCTACACGACGGGATGAAAGACGTCGCCGACTGGATGAGGAACAGCCGCCTTAAACTGAACTCAGACAAGACGGAAGTCCTCATCCTGGGCTCATCACCCTCCGCCTGGGACGACTCCTGGTGGCCCCGGCCCCTGGGCACCGCGCCCAAGCCAACGGACCACGCACGAAACCTGGGCTTCATCCTGGACTCCTCCCTGTCGATGACCAGACAAGTCAACGCCGTCTCATCTTCGTGCTTCAACACCCTGCGCATGCTCCGCAAGATCTTCAGATGGATCCCCACTGAAACCAGGAAGACCGTCACCCAGGCACTCGTCACCAGCCGACTGGACTATGGGAACACCCTCTACGCCGGAACCACAGCCAAACTTCAAAAAGACTCCAGCGCATCCAGAACGCCTCCGCACGACTCATCCTGGACATCCCCCGACACAGCCACATCACCGGACACCTGAAAGACCTGCACTGGCTCCCCGTCAGCAAGAGAATCACGTTCAGACTCCTCACCCACGCACACAAGGCCCTCCACGACCTGGGCCCAAAGTACCTCAACGACCGCATGACCTTCTACACGCCCACCCGCCAGCTACGATCAACCAGCCACGCCCTCGCCACCGTACCACGCATCCGCAGAACAACCGCCGGAGGAAGATCCTTCTCCTACCTGGCAGCCAAGACCTGGAACTCCCTCCCCACTCACCTTCGGCGAACCCAGGACCATCTCTCCTTCAGGAAGCAGCTCAAGACCTGGCTGTTCGAGCAGTAACTTACCCCCTCCCCAGCGCCTTGAGACCCTCCCGGGTGAGTAGCGCGCTCTATAAATGCCGTGATTGATTGATTGATTGATTGAGGTGTGTTGGTCCAACTGGCTCGATTAAAACGAATGAACTAATACGTTAGATCAAAACCCAGAACTCGATGAGTTGTGTCCCAGTGACATGGAGTCATATGGTCACCCTAAATATACCTTGCTTTGGGGGAAAAAAAACACATACCAGTCCTTCTAAACCCACGTAAAGCTCTCCAGCCAGGCACACTACAACCAAAAATTTAGATGAAATATTAATAGCACTGACACCACCAATTTGCCTACTCAAACTGATAGCTATCGCTGGTCTGTAAAGGAAAACTCGAGACATGAGTGCTAAGGTTACCCAAACCCTATAGCTCTGCGAGACTATACAGTAGGACACAAATCTCTGGTAACATGACAACGTTACCTGAAAAATGCTATGCCTTGAAATATTCACAGCCACTTTTCCTTAACAGCCCCCTCCCTGCTCAGGTTTAACAGTTTTAGTCACGCACACCTTTAATTACAGCAAGACACTTCTCCGCCACACCCCTGTCGTGTAGTTCCTATATTACCCATACAGGACCTGCGCGTTCGGATAACATAAACTGCGGGTTTGGTGGCAGACTGATTCTGAGCACCCCCACCAAGAATGTTAACCTGTTTGCATAAGCTAGCTCTCAGTGCCACTAGTGTCTCCTCTTATCGGGGAGCGAATAGTTTCTGGCAACCTCAGAACATGACAACCCTGATCCCTCAGGATCGTGGAAACAATGTACTACTTTTCGCTCAGTCACTCGTGCTTACTTATCTTGTCTCAGAGATACACAGAATAAACAGCCTGGGTGTTTCAATAAGGGTTTATTGAACAGTTGTTATTCTTGTGTAGAATATATAAGCTGCAACAACCATTAGACAGTAGCAGACATATATGATTAGCAGTACAGTGAATATAAATGGATAGTACAGTTCTACCATTTTGCAATAAGCATAAATGAATGCATGAATATAAAATGCAGGATAAAAGAAAGCACGTACTCCTACGATGCATGTCTAGATGTACCTAAGTGTACCTAGCATGTGAGTAGGTGTGAAGCCAAGAATCCCTCGAAGGTTTAGTCGAACCCCATTATCTGAAGTGTGAGAATGTAGGAGCCCTTCTTGGTCTCGAGTTGGACACCCCGCGAGGGATGTTCAGACAACTGTCCGCTGGAGCGTCTGCATGCAGGAGCCTCAGCATCTCTGGTCAGTGTGTCGGCCTGGAAGTCTCGGTGCCCTCTCACTAACACTAGCAAGAGGTGCTGTATTTATACAGAAAGTATCTGAGGTTCTTTTGTCCCTTGTTGCTTGTATTAGCCCCTGTTGGATTTGAGGATGACGTAAGGGATGAACCGTGTACGTAGATATGGTGAGGAAGGTGGTGTAGCCCCAGCCTGGTTTCTAAGAACCCTTATGAATATTCATTCATACTGTGTGAGTCTATTGATGGAGTTATAGGACTCTATTGTTCAGGAGAAACTCTCCTTCTGCACCCAGGACTAGAACTAGGTAAAGGTTCAATCCTAAAGGCTCGTTACTGTGTAGTATAAGGGGGATAATGTAGGTGACGGTGTTTGATATTACCCAGGCCTATATTAGGGTCCCTATATGAAACATAACACCCACTCCTCTTCCGAACAGTCAACAATGATAAAAATGCTAGCAAACCATTTCCTCTATTAGGTAGTAGCGCATTAAGACCATTAAAACCATCACAGAGTGTTGTAAAAACATTGTCTTAAAACCAGTTTTTTAAAAACAGTAGAGAAAGCATTTCTTGGAATTGCTACTGAAGCCAAAGCCCTAATTGAGTTCGTTTATATAAGTCGAACCACTATAAGCGTCAGGAGGCCATGCTCTTCAGCGAAAGTGTCAATTTAAACGAAATGTTCCAAATTTAGTTGAGTTTTGAAGAAAAAAAAAAAACTGAATTCTTTCCCAGCAGGCGATGAGCCAATTTTAGATTAAATGTGCTGGCTGGGAGACGCAACATCATCGTTGCTTGCTGCTGCAGGGGATGGTCCTTGTAACACCTCGCAGAGTACGTCAATGGAGCACAGATGATATTCAGCACTGCCAATAGCTGGAGTAGAGGCAGCCGGTGCTGTAGTCGATGCCTGGGTGCTAGTGGTGGAGCTGATGCTCAACCCAGTTGTAAAAAGCACCTGCGGATTCTTGAGGAATGCAGCCATCAAGTTGGGAATACGCTGGGCTCATTGCCAAGCGTGGGCCCTCAGGGGTTCCAGCCGGGTATTCAAGTCCGCAGGCGTGTCCGTTGCAAGTGTCAGACAGAGGTCCAACACGCATTCGTCACTGCAAAACAGGCATCGAAGAACAGGTAAGATGCAGTCCATCCAGACTGGTCTAAACAATAGGAACCAAGAGGCGCTTAGTTCCCTTAGGCGAGGTGTGCCCAGATGCTGTACCATGCGTTCCCGGTACTTGCACTCCAGGAGAGCTTTTGCCATCTCGTTGGTGATTGGGCCGTCCATTGCGGAGCAGAAAAATGACAATCAGGATTCCTGTGACAGAAAGCAGGATCAGCGGAAGACCTCCAAAAACGCTTCGCAATACAGAGTGTATACAGTTCGGGATAACTCCGAGGATGGTCTGAAAGGTGCTAAGAAGTCCTGACCCTATGGTATTAAATAGGTGTACAATACCACTCGTATCAGGCATATTAAAGATACGACCCATCATTTCTGCGAAATGAATGGGGCAGTTTGTACGTATAAGTGCCTGTATCTCAGTCGAGGTCCTTGCGATTTGAAGATCAAAGGTCTCTCCAGCGGAGGTTAAGGGTATGGTTTGCTGTAAAAGCATGGCTTTCAGTCTGCTCAAAGTATCAAACTGTATAAGAGAAACATTCAACGAAGGCCATAACGGCGCCTCCCTGACTGTACTTGTTGGGGGAAACAATACTTGCATACAGCAATTAACCCTGGAGTTCACAGTGACCAGATAGGCAATGCCCCGAAGCATCCCACAGCAACCTTGATCGTTCAGCATCAAGTAACTCCCATTTGAGAGCAGCTCAAAAACTGGTTTAATCATGGCAGCTGGAGTCCCTTTCATGTGGCAGGACAAATTTGCTATCGACCCATTACACGCTCTGTGCAATGAAATGTCCCGGCACATGAGAGAACCGCTCAAAGCGTTCTTGCAGTTTGTACCACTTAGAAACACTTCTCGATCCCCACTCCGGCATCGAAATCTATATGGTAAATCCCAGGATTCCTTAATGTATTCCTTACCCATCTTTTCATATCTGCCCGTCTGCCTTTGCTCAAGGCAATATTGAAACTGAAAGGTAGTGACCGGTAGAGTTATGTGAACATGGATGAGCCATTCAGTAGACAGAGATTCCGCTACTGTAAATGGTAGTCGGTCCAGCTTTTCAATATGCAGCATTGTATATTTAGCTCCCCTTTGTGACATTTCAACATGTTTATCTGTTAGATTATATTCAGAAAACAGAGACGTACTGTTTATAAAACGCCAAGGCACAAAGCCTGCACGCAAAGATTGCAGCGTCCAGCTCAATAACATAATAGAACGTAATTGAGATTTCCCGTGTTGTAATATGGCCAAATCTTGTTCTATGATGTCTGTCGCCGAAGACACAATGTTGCCCAAAGAATATATTCTGGAGGACAAAGTTGTTAACCCATTGTCTACCACAGCCAATGATTTTTCTAAATTAATACGGTCTATTTCCTGTATTCTCTCTGCGGCCTCTTGTTGGGATATCTTCCAATTTTCATTATAGGCAGCATAAATACCGGCATATATGAAACGTTTCTGACGTTGTTTCTTGGGACCTTGTAAAAAATCCCTAAGATCCATGTCTTGTGAGAGTAAGGCTAAGTGTTGTTTCACTTCTGTGAGTGTTGAGGTTTCTAGCCAATAAAGGCACAACTTCCCAACACTGTAGGATGTCACTACCCCTGGGTGTTCTCTTTGTACATAACGTGAGTCCGGCCTATGGATATGGAACCCTTCGGTGATACCCAAGAATCTTTATGACATATGTCCGTGTCTAAGGGCCAAACCACCCATTCTTTCCAATTAGGGTCTGATCTATTGTATTGTAAAACGTCATCTACTGTTGCCCCTTCATGTGATGTCGAATTTTGCCACCCCTGTGATGGTGTTGGAAATCGAGGTGTGTTCAGGTCCTCTATCTTGGCTAATCCAAGACAGGATGTCTGTTGCACAGTTTCGTTTAGAAATATCATCTGCTGTGGAATGAGGCATGCTCTCAATAGCACTTCTGTTCCCTGGACTTGCCAGTCCCTAGAACCCCAGACTGATTTTAAGTCAATTGTATCCTTCCATAGGTCAAAACCCTGTTCAGACAATTGGGTAATAAAGGAAGCAGAGTAAATCTGTTTGGTGTTTGTCAGCATAATTTTCAGTGCCGTTGTCGGTGTAACCTCATAATAATATGAGGTTGGGTCAGTGGTGTTAAATCCTGAAAAATATGAAAATTTCTGTGCAAATATTTGCGAACTACTTTTAGGTGGTGTAGGGCAATGTTCCCACTGGTGGTACTCAAAAACATTTCTAGGTGAAATAGATTTGTGCAGGAAATGATGACCATAATATTGGTAACAGTACAATGTGTCATAGTCTGAATTATCTTCTAACATTTCATTGTTCGGAAATGCAGCAGTTTTTTCTAAATCAGACAACATGTTATTAACAGTTTCAGAGTCCCAATCATCAGAAAATGTACAAGAGGTAATGATATCACTTAATGAAATCTTAAATATATGAGATATTTTTAAAAGTTCAGTAGGACCGAATATTTCAAAATCAACCTTGTCGCAAACTATACCGTCCAGTATAGTAACTGCTGTGATGTTCACTGATGACAAGTCTCTTTGTTCACGATGTGAAGATTGATGTGGTTTTAAAATCAAATTAACATTTTGGACTGTCGAGCTTTGTTGAAGGTATCGTCCATTAAGAAGCATGCTAAAAGTTATTACTAAGCCTAGCCAGAAAAGAAAAAATAGAATCCCAGTAATTACCCAAAGTTCTAACCAAGGCGATACCAGGTAAGTCTTTTTGAGAAAGTTAAGAAAGTCTTTAGCTTGCTGCTTGCGTGATTTTTGGGCTGGCGTTGTTTCCGGCTCGCTTGGATCCAAAGAAAACGTATCAAAGTTCATGAAGTAGCCAGAAGCAGTTTGATCAATTGTAGGAATTGCATCGGGATTTGTTGAAATCGTGGTTTGCTCTCGTCGAGGCATGCTGACGTAGACGTCTGTATTTGGTCTAATTGCAACTTGTGTGTTGTTTTGAGTTTGATTTTGAAGTTCGGGTTCAAGGGGAACGAGTTCCATAGCATTGTTGCTTAGTCCTTCATTCCGTACAGGAGGCTCTTCGAACGTGATGAGTTTTTCTGTTTGAACTTCTTGTATTGTAGCTAGAGGAGGGCGTCTGCTACTGTGGAGTCCATGAGGCCTACTGTTCAGTATTGGCCACATAGTGTGGTTTGATTAAGTCGATTGAGACAAATCTTTTCTCCTTTTTCCTGGCAAGAGGAGGCAAAAGTACTGTTCTTGTTCCTTGGACTGCTAGGACAGGTACAGGTTTTCTGTATGAAGGTCCAAAGTCCGCTATTTTTTCTCTGACCAGATCCCCGACTTTTGGGATCCAGACAGGTCTTGCCGTGTTTGCCTTGACTTCCCCAGTGGCGGTCTGTTTCTGGATGACGTTACTTTGTTATGTCCTGGATTCATTTAGATCCTGTAAAACAGCCAAACGATCATGGATATCAAATGGTTTCTCATCCGCCACTGTGCCTTCACAGTCAAGATCAGGTACCAACATTCTCGCCCCAAATAGGACCTCATATGGAGTGACACCCCCTAGAGAACTTCATGGCTGGTTATTGAGTGCCCGTTGTACCCCATATAGATGATTGACCCAACTACCGCCTAATACCCTAGCTGTTAAAGATTGCTTTAAGTCCCGGTTTTTCCTCTTCACAACCAAATTTCCCTCAGGATGGTACGGAGAGGAGTACCGCAGTGCTACGCCCATACTTTCCATGGCCTCTTTGTAAGCTCGAGAGCTAAACGGCGGACCATGGTCAGAATGTAACGTGCCAACTGCATATGTCCCTATAAAGACTCGCAAATCTTTTATAACAGTTCGAGCGTCAGCCGAGCGCTGAGGCCATACCCATAGGAATCTTGAGCAGGAATCCACGGCAACCATGATATACTTGTAAGCCCCATCAGATTGTAAGGGGCCGCAGTGGTCCAGAAACACACAAGCGAGAGGTTTGTCTGATTTTAGTAATGGCATCTGTGCCGGGTGTGTTATGGTGGAGCCTTTCATCTGTTGGCAGATGTCACATTTCAAGATATAGTCTTTAGTTTGCTTTTTTTAGGCCTGGCCACCAATAGCGCTGTTTCAACAATGAAATAGTTGCTGTAGCGCCTGTATGCGCAGAGCCCAAACCCTCGTGTGCTGCTAGAATTAAACCTAACATACGATCCATATTTGGTATTACTCTATCCCCCACTCCAGGAATCTGACATATGGAATGTTGTTTGCATCTAACTTGTAGGAGTACTTGAGTGGAAATTTCTTTGGTACTGCTGAGCTGCCTTTGTGCGAAGCAATGACAGCAACCATAATTTCACGTCTACTCTCGTTTTAGAGCGAGTGATTGCAGCTACGGAAGCCGTTCGCACAGCCCCCTTTGCGGCTTCATCAGCCAATGAATTCCCTTTAACGTGAACGCCATCACGTTGATGACTCAGTGTATGGATCATGTGAGCCCTTGGTAGTCGTTTTTCAACTCTACTACCTGTTCCCATAGCATTTTATACTTAATCGTGCCACCTTTTGCGTCTTTAAACCCGTTTTGTTCCCAATGATATAAATATTAATTATATGACTGTACACAGTAAAAGGAATCACACACAATTAGTGTGGGGAATTCGTGATCCGTATTTACGAGTGCCTGTATCAGTGCTTTTAACTCTGCCAACTGTGCCGTGCAGTCTCCTAGAGATTGCGTTTTTGTGCAGTTCGGATGGAACTTTCCATCCCGCCTGCAACCTTTAACGATAGCACACGCTGCGCTGTATTGTTTCTTGCTCCCTATGGCCGGTTGAGCAGATCCGTCAGTGTAAATAATGTATTCATACTGATCTAGAGGCAAAATTTCATTTGGTAGAGGATATTCTTGTTCGTATTGCAGAAATGCTTGTGTTTTTAAACTTGGATCAAATCTGTATTCAACGTCCGTTGCAGTAAGAGAATTAGCCCATTGTATCCATCTCGGATGTAAGGCTTTTGCGTTTGGAATGCTAGCCTTTGTAACAGCTTCTAAAGCTGGTACTGGGGTGACGACGATTATGCGTTTCCCCTGAGCCAGTGCTCTTTCTCTTGCTACAGCGGTCTGACTGCTGTCAGGATTTTTTCTGTTGAAGTGAAACGCATTTCTGCGCTTGTGTACAGGTGTGATTTGTATGTGATTGGTACTGTCTCGTCTTCATTGAAGGTTAAGTAAGTGTACCCGCATTGACCCGCTATTATACGGATCACTAAGTTGCGTACGTTTACGCGTGTCTGTAAGTGTTTGGAAGCTATCATGTCTTCTTGTAGTGAACGTAGGATGTTTGTGTGTTCCTGTGTCCAATGTCTGACTGAAAAGTCAGGTTTTATTAAGCCGTAGAAAGGTTTAACTCTTTCTGCGTAATCCAAAATGTATGTTCTGCCGAAATTTAGGAATCCCAGTATTGATTGTAGATTTTTTAATGATTTTGGTGGTTGAAGCAGCGCATACTTTTCTAAAAAGTTAGCTGCCAGGCTTTTCCCTTCACTTGAAAGCTCATATCCTAAAAACAGGACATTATGGTGGGCTATTTCAGATTTCTAAAAATTAAATTTGTAGCCCTCAGAGGCAAATCCCATAATAATGGTACTCACCCTGGTCAAGTGCCTTTTTAAATCATCGTCCGTCAGATAAATATCATCCACATAGGACAATGCTTCTTCATCAAAATTTTGGAGTAACTCGGTTACTCTTGCTGAGAATACCACCTGGCTGTTCTTATACCCCTGGGGGAGGTGACAAAATTGCCGTTGGGACCCCAGCGCTGAGAATGCGGTCAAATACCTGCTTTCAGGCGCTATTTTTTGGCAGAAAAATCCATTTGAGATATCAAGTGTTTTGTATTTTTCTGCACAATGTTATTCATCAATACGGCACTGTGTACGTTTTGGACAGCAAATGTCTTTGTGCAAGTATTTAGATGTCTGTAATCTAAAACTAGATGATATGTATTGTCAGGTTTCATGACAGGAAACAAAGGATTGTTCATTGGTGAGGTACATGTTTCAATGACCCCTTGGTATTCAAGTTGATCTAAGATCTCCCTGACTTGTTTTTTAGCTTCTTGCTTTATTGTGTATTGCCTTTGAGCATTTGGTGAAACTTTTAACGGGATCATGTGGTGGGTTGAATCCTCATCCCAACCTGCATGATTTTTATATAATGCTGGAGATAGGGCAACCGCCCACTCCTGTGCATATGCATGTTTAAGATGTATGGGAACGTGGTCGGAGAATGATGGAAAAATTACATTTTCTCCCCTAGGGCACTCCATAACGAATGCTGGCGGCCAATCTTGTTCTGCTAATAGGATGTCATACCCAGATGACAGATTTTCCCAAAAGAGACCTTTAACTTTCCTGGGCTTGTCCCCCTCCATTTGGAGTGTTATCTCGTGTAACTTATGTGGGACGCTCACCCTGGTGTCTGGTGTTTCCACCGTGATGTAATCATTCAAGTCTGCTGTCACTAGAAATTCCATCAGGTTCTGGCGAGCTATTGTTATTTCTGCCGCACTGTCTAGCATCGTCAGAGCCCATTCCCCGTTCAGAAGCTGCGTCCTCAGAATTCTGGGCATGTCTGATCTTCAGACCTGCAACTTTCTTTTTCTGAAAATGAGGTTTTGATTTTGCTTTTCTTTTTTGGAAGTATAGTCTTGAGCATGCTGCTTGTCTCTCGACTTTGTACGCTCTTCTTTGTGTTCTGACAGTCATTCTCTCTCTGAGTTTTTCGTCGAGCCCTGAAAGCAACGAGAGGAACGTGTATCAGTATCCTGATACCTGTCAGGTTTCCTAATATTATCCCTATTCCTGAGATTATACCTCTTTTCAGAGGGCTCCTGTGGAGGAGATCTACCTCGGGATTGAGATCTGTTTCCTTTGAATTTTTTTTTATTTTTTTATTATCCCACTTCTTTTTAGAAGAAGTAGGTGTCTGCTTGGAAGTGTCCTTTTCAGGACTGCCCATCAGTTGTGGTTTTAAAGCTTTCCCACCCAAACTGTCTCTGCCTAATTCTGCATACGCAGTTTCTATTATTTTGGGCAGTTCGTGTTGTTGATCCAACAGACTGAACTCCCTTAGGTATTGGCGGATTGCCACTGACGCTGCTTCCCCTTTAATATTAGCTAGTATTATGGCTGATACCTGGTCATAGTTATTTAATAACTTCATCCCTAAGTTTAGGGCAGGCTCTGCTCCGTACTCGTTTTGTATTTGTCTTAATACATCTGGTACTACAGCTAATGAAGGAATACCATGTGTCCTGGTATATATGGCAGCAAAGACTGTACCCCAAGAGGTGCAATCCTCTACTTGTGGTGTTATCCCCATTGGCAAGCAGATTGTTAGCATTCTGTGTTTTTCAAACGGGGTAGTATTCGGGAATACTGCCTCGAGCTGAGTTATTTTCTGAGCTACCCAGAATGGCATTTGTTCACGTTTCGTGGGCATTTTGCCCATTACTGCGTGTAATGTTTGTGGTGTGATTTTAGTTGCTGTACCCTGAGAATGGGTTCCATTTGTTGTAACTGTTGCTGGTTGGACTGTGAAAGTCCTCATGACGAATTGCGCCAGGTTTCTGTAGATTTTAATTAAATCCTTGTGTTGTAAGAGTAAGTCTGGCTGTGGCATTGTTTCAATGTCCGGATGCGGTGTGTATGCCGGTAATATCGGCCATGTTGCACCATCTCCTCCGAGCTGGCCTAATCTTACTCTGTTTCTAATATGGAGTAGGGCGCCTTTAAACCAGTATAGGTGTTCCTGGTAAGTGAGTGGAACCTCTATGTCCTCGCAGGGACCATATTCCACTGGTGCATCTCCTTCTGTATAGTAGTGAAATGTCTGTGTTCTTGCATCTGCTGCTGAGAATGTAGCCCACGAATAAAATACCTCTGTTTTGTTTGATTCGTGTGCCTCAATCACAAAAGCTACTAAGCCACCCCTAGCTGGTCCTCCATATTCTAGTAATTTTAGGGTGATAGTACGTCTGAATTTAGGTGCAATGAGAACTCCATCCACCTCTTCATCTCCTACTGAGAGGCGTCTAGCCATCACCGTGTTATCCTGGTTGGTTGTGTCCTCAGTCATTTTGGAAAGGAGAACTTTGTTCAAGGGAACTAAGATAAGGTGTTATGCACAATTTTAGGAAAAATGTCCTTCAAACTTGATTAACCAACAGCCAATAAATAGGATTTTTGCCTACTCAGCTGTGGCGGAGTTTTGTGCCCACCTACTCCAGACGTCTCTGGTGTTTTGTGAGTAGGGGTCTCTGAGAAATAGCACAACTAAACTACTCAGATTCTACTGTTAAATAAGTACCAAACCAAACGTTGGTGGCGCCATGTCGTGTAGTTCCTATAGTACCCATACAGGACCTGCGCGTTTGGATAACATATACTGTGGGTTTGGTGGCAGACTGACTCTGAGCACCCCCACCGAGAAATGTTAGCCTGTTTGCATTTAAGCTAGCTCACAGTGCCACTAGTGTCTCCTCTTATCGGGGAGAGATTAGTTTCTGGCAACCTCAGAACATGACAACCCTGATCCCTCAAGATTGTGTAAAGAATGTATTACGTTTCGCTCAGTCACTCATGCTCACTTAGTTTGTCTCAGAGATACACAGAATAAACAGCCTGGGCGTTTCAATAAGTATTTATTGAACAGTTGTTATTCTTGTGTAGAATATATGAGACTGCAACAACCATTAGACAGTAGCAGAGATATATGATTAGCAGTACTAGTGAATATAAATGGATAGTACAGTTCTACCATCTTGCAGTAAGCATGAATAAATACATGAGTATAAAATGCAGGATAAAAGTGCGCGTACTCCTACGATGCCTATCTAGATGTACCTGAGTGTACCTAACATGTGAGTAGGTGTGAAGCCAAGAATCTCTCTAGGATTTAGTCGAACCCCATTACCTGAAGTGTGGGAATGTAGTAGCCCGTCCTGGTCTCGAGTTGGACACCCCGCAAGGGATGTTTAGACCACTGTCAGCTGGAGCGTCTGCACGCAGGAGCCTCAGCGTCTCTGGTCAGTGTGTCGGCCTGGAAGTCCCGGTTCCCTCTGACTAACATTAGCAAGAGGTGCTATATTTATACAGAAAGTATCTAGGGCTCCTTTGTCCCTTGTTGCTTGTATTAGCCATTGTTGGATTTGAGGATGACGTATGGGATTAACCGTGTACGTAGATATGGGGAGGAATGTGGTGTAGCCCCAGCCTGGTTTCTAAGAACCCTTATGAATATTCATTCATACTGTGTGAGTCTATTGATGGAGTTATAGGACTCTATTGTTCAGGAGAAACCCTCCTTCTGCACCCAGGACTAGAACTAGGTAAAGGTTCAATCCTAAAAGGCTCGTTACAGTGTAGTGTAAGGGAGGTAATGTAGGTGAAGGTGTATGATGTTACCCAGGCCTATATTAGGGTACCTATATGAAACATAACACCCCCACACAAAGTACACTGGTCTTTGCTGGTCTATGAGGAGTGCAACTATCAATGAATATGCAGTGTCTACTCTCCCCCAATCAAGGGAGCATCTATACCAAAACTATACTCATACCATCAAGCCTCGGTCACCCCACTGACTAATTTGAAATACCTCTGAGGCCCTCATTAAATGCTGCTTGGACACTGCAATCTCACGCACAGCAGGAGGCTCTCTTACAGTCACAAGACGAGGAGGTGTCAGTATAAATACACCACACACTTAGTACCAACAAAGGCTCGCCTATAAATATTGAGATACATCACATACCCAGCAATGGAGGCATGCCACACAGCCATCACCCTGCCATGAGCTGGGTGCTCCACCAAGCCGGTAATCACTTTCCTTTACTCCCGGGCGCTCTTCGCCATGGGACCCACTCACAGCCGGTAATATTCTTCAAATAACTGCAAAGCCCAAGGAGAACCCGGTCCGACCCGGAGGGACAGCTATGAATGGAAAAGGGTGCGGCTAACCTGCCCGCCCTTCGAAAACTGTTGGGTATCCATTTGATATTCTTTTCGCTACTTAATTACGATATCTGCCTGCACACTCAGTGCATAGCAACAGCTTTGCAAGAATGTTTTCACTGCTGAAGCTTACATTTGAAATATCAATTACTTTCATAAGTGGTATTTTAAAAATGTCAAATAAATTAGGTGTTTAACGCATACAGTATGACACGAACAGGACAGAGCGATTGTAAAAACATTTGCAGGAGAATACTTCCTTTGCCGGTATTGAACAAATATGTGGGGTTTGTTAGAACTGGTACTTGATTTAGTTGCAATTACGTTTTGTAATATGGCTGCTTACGAAGCATGCAATGTGTGCGCGAGATAAACAGGGGGTTACGGGTCCGAGTCCTGTACCCGCTTCCGTCTCTTTGTTAATACCTCCCTCTCAAGGCTTTGCTAGTCAGGAGCAGTGTTGCCAGATTGGGCTATTTCTCGCACAATTGGGCGATATTTTGCCCGATTGTGCGAGAAAAAATCGTGTTGGGCGGGTTACCTAAATTTGGGCTAGAAGCCGCCCAGTGTGCGGCGGATTCCAGGCTTTGTGCGGCGCCGCCGCGCTGCAGCCCATGGTTGCCCTGCTGCCACACCCCTTCTCTAATTTTCGGTGCGTCTGTGCCCTGCAGCCCCTGCCCACAAGTAACACCAGCAGGGCCATAAATCTTTGCGGGCGGAAGCTTTATCCAATTAGGGTCCTGCAAGAGCTGCAGTGACCTCTGACCTGCCCCCAGTAATGTTCCGACCTGCCTTGGAGTTCGTTTGACACAAATCCTGGGTCAGATCAGTTCGTCAGGCACATTAACGGCCCGTGCGCGTGCAGCAGGTATGGTGACGTCGGAGGTTCCAGCTGTAGGGTTTAGTGTAGTTGGCAGAGGGGTGATGGAACACTGGGCAATAAGAGGGATGACTGGGGCGTCAGATGAGCACACGGAGTGGAATACGGGGGCAGGAAGGGGTGATGAAAATACATGGCAAGGAGAGGGGTGAAAACAGAGGGGTGCAGGGGGCCGCGAGGAGCGGTAGACAAGCGCACATAGTGGAAACGGGACAGGAAAGGGTGATAAAAACACAGGACAAGGAGAGGGGTGAGAACAGAGGGATGCAGGGGGCAGCGAGGAGTGGCAGATGAGCGCAGAGTGGAAAACGGGACAGGAAGGAGTGATGAAAACAGGACAAGGAGAGAGATGAGAACAGAGGGGTGCAGGGGGCAGCGAGGAGTGGCAGATGAGCGCAGAGTGGAAAACGGGACAGGAAGGAGTGATGAAAACAGGACAAGGAGAGAGATGAGAACAGAGGGGTGCAGGGGGCAGCGAGGAGTGGCAGATGAGCGCAGAGTGGAACGAGAAAGAAAACATTACAACGTTCTATGTATTTCGCCTGCCAACCCCACGCCGGGTAAGCGGTAGGGTGGGAGACGGCGTGTCCGGCGCAAAGAGGACGCCAAGATGGCCGGGGGAGGCATAAATACCTCCCCACCTCCTCTGCGTGCCGGAAGTGACGCGTCTGGTAGGGGACTCCTCCTTGAGTCCCGCACATCATTGGGGGGTGGGGAAGTGCCCAAATGGCACTAAAGGGGCCGCCCGTTTAGGGTGGCCCCCTGCGGGGCCGCGGGCAGCCGCATAGTCCCATTATTGGCAACACACCCCACCCACACCACAACAGAGTATGCATGCATAAATAAATACACAACACAACTTTTGTTTGGGAAAATTAGTGCTGCAGGTTTATTCCATACAAAAGTATGCAATATGGTGGGTTATCTTACGGGCGATCCAAGGGCAGGCAGCTGTACCAACCTATGCTGCCCTGCCCGCCTGATGAGCCAAGCACTGTGGAGTAACCAATCAGCGCTACCCTTATGGGGGTGATCCCCTTACTGGATCACGTGACACATTGGTCCCTATTACTCACGCCCCTTTCAGGGCGGAGCGTAGCAAGGCAAGCCCCCGGTTGTTCAGGCCCACAACCGCCCGAAGGACTAACGGGGCGCCGACGTAATTGTTCCAGGACCCTCCCATGAGGCTCCTGGGATTTGGCTCTGGCACCCCTATTGTGCTCTTGCAGAGGTACTCTTCTGTACCCATTTGCTTCCAGATCGCCCTGTAACTCCTCCTGCAACGAGAAAGAAAACATTACAACGTTCTATGTATTTCGCCTGCCAACCCCACGCCGGGTAAGCGGTAGGGTGGGAGACGGCGTGTCCGGCGCAAAGAGGACGCCAAGATGGCCGGGGGAGGCATAAATACCTCCCCACCTCCTCTGCGTGCCGGAAGTGACGCGTCTGGTAGGGGGACTCCTCCTTGAGTCCCGCACATCATTGGGGGTGGGGAAGTGCCCAAATGGCACTAAAGGGGCCGCCCGTTTAGGGTGGCCCCCTGCGAGGCCGCGGGCAGCCGCATAGTCCCATTATTGGCAACACACCCCACCCACACCACAACAGAGTATGCATGCATAAATAAATACACAACACAACTTTTGTTTGGGAAAATTAGTGCTGCAGGTTTATTCCATACAAAAGTATGCAATATGGTGGGTTATCTTACGGGCGATCCAAGGGCAGGCAGCTGTACCAACCTATGCTGCCCTGCCCGCCTGATGAGCCAAGCACTGTGGAGTAACCAATCAGCGCTACCCTTATGGGGGTGATCCCCTTACTGGATCACGTGACACATTGGTCCCTATTACTCACGCCCCTTTCAGGGCGGAGCGTAGCAAGGCAAGCCCCCGGTTGTTCAGGCCCACAACCGCCCGAAGGACTAACGGGGCGCCGACGTAATTGTTCCAGGACCCTCCCATGAGGCTCCTGGGATTTGGCTCTGGCACCCCTATTGTGCTCTTGCAGAGGTACTCTTCTGTACCCATTTGCTTCCAGATCGCCCTGTAACTCCTCCACAGCTCTGGAGGCGGCCCCCGTCGCCTAAAGAGCCCCCCACCAAAACAGCTCCTTTTCTCACAGCAACCTGACAATTTCCCGGGCCTCATTCCTGTCCAGTAGGAACAGATCCAAGCCCACCTGTGCCAAATGCACCCCAACACTGTCAAATTAACCTTTGGTGTTCGCCCGGCATAGCTCATGCCTGATGAAGTCAAAGCCCCTGTTCTGCAAACTAGCGCATGGAGCGGGTTATCCTTCTCTGGGAATGTACCAGTGCCTCGCATGCGCTGCAAGAATCTGATGGCCTCCCAGGAGGGAGCTCTACTCTTAAACATCGCTGTATTACCCTACAAGCTGATGTGGCTCCCACCTCCTGCAACCTGAAGTTGCAGGCCTTCTAGCAGTTCGTGCTCCCTAACACCTGTTTCCCCAATATATGGAACAGCAGCACACATGCTTGAAGACCGCTTCCACTACCAGGCTAAATACTCTGGCTGTGCTTAACTGAAGCAACCCGTAACCTGCCCAGGGAGCAGAGTGCACCTACTTTGTTGAGGGTGCCCAGACATGTGCACCGACCTCTGTGTTAATAAACCATGGCGAGCATGGCTGTCCGCCTTGCGCACACTATTGCAGTCACAGCAACCGCTGCAGTGACAACTTACGCCACCTGCCAGGCTTGCTTTAACTAAAGCTCGATCACGGATACACACATGCCTGCTAACCAGCTGTGACCCTAGATGCTCAACCAGCTAATGACCTAGCACTTTGTTATTCCAGGAATAATAGCCCTCCACAAGATCAAGCCGCACCTGAGCATATGGCCTTCATCTACTGGACCGGGTGCCGTGTGTGCTCTTGAATTGTCAGTGATTGTGCCCCAAACCTATCTTTCATGCAGCTATTGGAGCCACGGCACACACTCAGGCCTAACCAACTGACGCATGTCACTTGGCTGCTTGCCGCTGCGAGATTTTGATCTTACAACTCGCTCTTGAGGTTACCGGTGCACATTGTCTATAGGTCCGCCCCCAATCTGTTTATGCTGAATCCTGCAATGTACCCTTCTGCCCCTGTATGGGCGAGAAAATGCCGGTAACATTGCAAATCCCACTGCCCTCACCTCCTCGGGCAGTCCGTGGGGAAGAGGAGTCCTTAGAATTGGAACACTGCCCACCCTGAGCAGCCCCAGCGGCGGAAAATTGCCTCCTCCGTTCATTTTTGTGGTGGACACTGGAGGGGCCAAATGCTCTATTACATAGTAGCCTTTTGTGCTTGGCACCTTGGTTCCCCCTTTCCTGGGACGGTAGCACACTATGCTGGCTGACAGCGTCCCACGCAGCGGGGTTAATGTAGCTAACAGGGCGGGGCATATGAGCTTAACTGCAGGAACAAGTCACCTACCCTTGGTTCTGGGGTGCACTTACCTAGCCCCGTTGACCAGATGCTTGCACAGGCCCACTTTGCTTTAAAACCCTGGCGAACACCTTAATGGTGTCAATCTGGTTGAAACAATATATGTCTAGTGCCCACTATTGGAGGCACCTCACCCTTTTGTGCCGTGATAACTTACACAACGCACCCCGCTTGCTTAACTGCCAACGGATCACAGATGCACAGAACCTACTGCCCGTCCCTGGCTGCTTCAGACCCTCAACAGTGATGGAATCCCAGATCCCCAGATTACTGTTTAGCTGCAGTACACCTTCAGTGGATCCGCTAGGAGGTACCACAAACCGCATTGGTCATGAACATTACGAAGTACACAATTTCCACCTGGGCGCACCTCAAATGAGGCTGGCTCCACACAGCTGTAAGGCCAGCGCAGGCAGGGGGCGGGATCCCCTACCCACCTAGCTTCCACTCTAGTAGTGACATGCCCTTAATGGATGTGACATTCTACAAGCACTGCGCAGGAATCCCCCTTTGACCTGCTAGAGCCTGTGGCCATTCTGCTGAAAGCCTTGTGGGCCTGGGGAGTGCTACTAAACCTCAAGTCCTAGGCACTCAGGAAGCATCCTTCACTGCTGCAGTTGCCCCAACGCATTTATTATAAAACATTTAATGGGTAACAAACCGGTTTGCGCCCACCTTAATGTGCCATGCTGTGAGCAATTAGATACCCCACATATCTCTTCCTTATGCAAAGAATAAACAAACCGGCCAAAGCACAATGCACGGACAGTGCGTGTGCCCCTGAGACACCCCCAGCTATGAGTGGTACAAACCCTAACGCACCACGTGCCATTTTGTACATATCATTCTGGGGTGACTAGGCCCTAATGTGCCCTTTTCCTTGTATGATCCCCAGTACGAGGGTACGGACTGAATGGCCAAGTGCTGCGCCAGCCCATAAACATGTACACTCTTGTCAACAACCCAGCCGTGGCAAATCCCCAGTACGAGGATACCGACTGATGACCAAGTGCTGCGCCAGCCCATAAACATGTCGACGTGTGTAAAACTCAGCCGTAGCCAAACAAAACCACTAGCAGCAGTTTATCCCGACAGGTCACCTGCGCGCATGCCAGGTGGAGAAACCAGCAGCCCTTTGCCAACGGAATGGCCGAGCACAATACCCGCGTTGGAGACAAAATTGACGTTGTATACCGCGACAGACATGTGCGGCACTCGAGTGAGACAAAGCAACTATTCTTGGCAAAACAGAGCCTGTCCATACTATTGTCTGTCTTGGGACAAAAGATGAACTGTGGTCTTATCACTGGCCAAGTCTGTGATGTCATATTCGCTACATCTGGCATATCCGCATGAATCGCCATATATGACTGACACTGCACTCTCATCCTGTGCTTGGTGTGGACTTGGCCCACCTCTAGTGTGAGCAGAGCCCCGCGAAGTAAACTTGGCTTCATGTCAGTGCAGGGTCAATCCGCTGACCCCCGCCAAAAGACTGGGGCCTGTGTCCAAAGCCCAAGGCAGCATATCTCGGAGCCCCCATCATGGCAAAGTTTGCCAATGCCCACGAGCTGAAGTTCTTCACGACGCCATTGTCAGAAGACGGCACGCCAGACAGGGCCCGAACACACACTGGCTGCGGACCCTCAACCCCTGCCACCGCCGCCCCATACCTGAAAGGAGCCTGGCCGGCAGCCCAGAGGGCAAGTCAAACCAGCTCGACGGTCCCCGGGCTCGCCCCGCAAAACACCAGTGCTGCCCGCAGGCACTTAAGCGAAACTCAAAGTCGCTCAGCTGGAACCCATGGATAAGCTTGTCGCCCGGCGAGAGTATTCTCCAGTCTCCCATAGGGGCGCTGCATGTAGTCCGCAAGACACAGAGTGACGTACAACTACCAAGTGCGGCATGGGTGCAATCACTGGATGAAGGACGCCATCGCCAGTGCTGTGAGGACACCACCACACTCTACCCTCGCTACTAGGAAAGCCCGGACACACAGTCCGTTCAGCGATAGGCCAGTAGAAATGCCGGCGGTAACTGGGGACTACATCCGAAAACCAACTATAGTCACTGACACTGGGGCCGTCCCTAATACAGTAGCTAGACAATGCGCCAGTGGAAATAGTCCAAGAACCCGCAAACGTTGATTTTATTGGACAGCTTCCAATGGTCTGCCCTTTCGTAGAACATGCCCTTAATGGTACATGACGTTCTACAAGCACTGCACAGAAATCCCCCTCTGAACAGCGGCCATTCTGCTGAAAGCCCTGTGTGCCTGGGGGAGGGGAGTGCTACAAACCCTCAAGTCCTCAGGAAGCTCGCTCACTGCTGTAAGTGCCCCAAAGCATTTATTATAAAACATTTAATGGGTAACAACCCGGTTAGCGCCCACCTTAATGTGCCATGCTGTGAGCAATTAGATACCCCACATATCTCTTCCTTATGAAAAGATTAAACAAACCGGTCAAAGCACAATGCACGGCCAGTGAGTGTGCCCACTGAGACACCCCCAGCTCTGTGTGGTACAAACCCTAACGCGCCGCGTGCCAGTTTGTACATATTCTGGGCTGACTAAGCCCTAAAGTGCCCCTTTCCCTGGATGATCCCCAGTACAAGGGTACAGACTGATGACCAAGTGCTGCGCCCGCCAATAAACAGGTAGACGTGTGTAAAACCCAGCCGCAGCCAAACGAAACCACTAGAAAGCCCTGACACAAGAACTGTGCTGCACAAACCGACGCATGCATCAACGGGCCAAGGCCCGGAATGATTATGGCTCTGATTAGGCTTGTGCACCCCTGACAGGGCAGGGAGGCAGAGCCCATGCAACGTGGTTGCACCCTGCCAGACGCAGTGCCGTGCCCACAGTGTTCCAGTTCCCAACACTGGAATGGCCACATAGTACAGTCCTCCTGACAGTCACAGTCCAAACCGCAACTATCACCACGCAGGCCATGGTACACTAGCACCTAGGCACTGCGCTTTGCATGTTTGAAAATAAGTGGTAAAAGGTTCCCCCTATCTACAATGGCCTTAAACCAGACTCTGAAAATGTAAGGCAAACTGACTTAGTCAAGTTCAGGGGGAGAGGGGGAGTGTCTTAAAGCCACTCCGATCCCCCTTCGACTCAGCTAAAATACCTACGAATACCAATAGCTTGAATTTACCACCTGAAGCACCATCCAGGGTAAAGTGTTGAAAGGAACGCAGTGTCGATTGTCATTGCATGCACTTGAAACCATAATATAATCAACAATTGACACTTCAGACCGAGATTGCAGCAGTCAGCTCCTGCCAGAAAGGGTAGATGGAATGGACACAAACTATTGTCCAGGCCCCACACTGCTCTGCGAGAGTGGCATCATTCGCTTAATGAATCAAACCCCTTCCCCAGAGATACAGTACCAAGCAGACAACGTGCCGCACCCAGGGGTCCAAAATATTAAATGGACAGAAACATTAGGCTCCATCTATGCCTGGCATCGCCTGGTCAGCAGCCAGGCCACCATTGCAGAAAGATGCACGTGCTGCCACCGCCAGACTTCGGAGCCTCGCCCCGTAAACCACATAAGCACAGACTGCACCCTGAATCACCGGACCAGTTAAGAAACACTGGTGCCCTGAGTATTGAATCAAGCGTGGGGGCCTACGGATCCCCGTCCCCCTTGGGCACACAGCCACCTGCGCCCATGCAAATCCCATCCACATTTGTTTAGCCCACAAATCTGGCCCTTACCCCCTACCACCTGGCTCAGGTTTGGCTCCACAATCATAGAATGTAGCACAATGGAGCCACGCAAAGGTATTGCAACGCTATACATGAGTGCCTGTTACATCACCTATTCAGCACAACTATCCTCATGCCCACTGCAAATGAAGCATGGCTGTCCATGGAACTGTGCAACGCACTCGCTGCTCCAGGTGCAGCCCACCATACGCAAAGTTTAGCGGCCTGTGCAGCGTCATGGGCTGAGGAGTCACAGCACCCTCACTGGCTCATGGCCTACTAAGAACCCAGCTTCCCTCTGCGTCTGGTTGCTGCCACCCAGTTCGTAACCTGAAACCACCGGCAGGGAGGTATCCGAAGTAACAAATAACAGAAAGAGGAAAAGAGACAGGTCCTGAACCTGTGCTCAACTCGCTCCCACATTTCAGTGACACTAGTAAATCTTCACATGTATGCTTGTATAACAGTCACTTTTTACTCAAAAGTGCAAGGTGCTCTTGGGTGACTTCACAGTTCTATCTAGCACATGCTCAAGCTGAAGGTATCGGAGCGCCTTACATGAGCACCCCTTACATTGTACCAGGACTTACGCACAGACAGATTTACCGAATTACGAGGGACAGAGTTGCCCTATCCAGTGCAAACACTCTTTGCAGATGCGGGCATCGGTCTCCTAGTCGACTGGTAACCACCCCATCTGCTGCCCCACACACCAAGGGCTGCAAGATTAACAGTACCTGTGACATGCACCAGTGGAAGGGGACAACATTGCAAACAATGTGTGGAACCTCCACCAAACCTCCCAGCCGTGGCCAGTGGAGCACCCCCAAGAGGCACGCACAACTACACATTTGTGCCACGTGCCATAAGCTCCCTCAAGCCACGAGCAGACCGCGACAGAGGCCATCCTGCACCACCCGCAGCCACGGGTGCTTAGAATAGTGTGCCGCACGACTATCATCTGGCTGTTACGTTCATTGAATCCAGATATGTAATATAGCAAGTAACATCATCCCTACAGCAAGTCAGGACTGTTATCTTTGTCTATGGTTGTTGGTCGCGGGGCCTCCTACGTGAAATGCGGTGATTACTGGCCTGACCGGGACTTTCAGGTTATCACCACGATAAGCCTGATTAAGGCTCAGTGACTCGCATGATGGCATAACTGCAATATTATTCAACCGCAAATTCTCCGCATCTCTGAATACCAGCAAATATAAAGCACACATCACTAATGATGACATGACTCACCGAGGCGCTGTGCATAACATGAAAGCATTGATTTGTTTTGAAATATAACCGTTACAATGCATTGTATGTAACTTTATCTCCATGGCTGGTGATCATTATGTAATACGTCGAAGTTGTTAATTGATGGCATTGGTGACAAATCGAAGGCCCGACTGACCGCAGTCTGATGCGCATTACCAGCAGGCGCTGGGACGCGGCCCAGTTTAACCATCTGCAAGTAGGAAACTACCAGGAGCATGACCCAGAGGAGGTCCCCCCAGCTGTCCTCACCCTCACACCACTGTGCCACCCATTCCCCTTGTCTTTAAGCCCCGAGGCCTTACTATGATGAGCCGTTCTCCTCAATGCATGTTAGGCCCAGCCGGGAGCGCAGCACCACGCGCTCAGGCCGCATTAACTACTCTTGGCACCTTTGCTTTTCCCAGGTCATCCGAACTTACCATGGAAATACTCGAGAGAAAACCCTTATGGTTTGATGCCTGCACGTACTAGGGCTGCTAACTCCTCTTTTAATCGGAGGTTGATTCTCCCTCGTAAAACCACGCGGCATGCCCCTGAGCCGTCCTGCCTGCTGGGAGATATATGAAAGGTGCTCTTGTCAGAGCACATGTTTCAAGAATTCCCCGTTGCCGCACCTGTGCAAAACACGAAGAACAACTGAAAGTGTTCTGTGAAGATGACCCGGAGGCCATCTGTGTGGTCTGCAGCGTGTCACGTGATCACAAGCAGCACACGATGCTTCCTATTCTAGAAGCAGCCCAGGAGTATAGGTATGTCTGCTATAGAGCTGGTACGGAAAACCAGGCTAATCAAATTCGAGACGCTGCCCAGAAGCGCAAGTTGCATGGGCTGGAGATGTGGGTTGGATAGGGGCGGGCCCAGGCTCACACTGTTACCCAATCGATATCCCTACAGGGGCTGCTGTAGACTACAAGGTAAGAGTTACTTATTCGGTGGCGACTGGAGGATTTTAAATACTGTGGCGAAGTGCTGCGAGCCAGCGAAATTCAGAGAGGTTGTGCGGGGATATTCCCATATGCCTTTCCCCTGCGTGAGGAACATTTAGAAACACATTCACATTACGGGTTTTACTGCATGCTGCCGGTCACGGAGAAATTTGTATTTCATAGTAACGTGTAGCAGTTGCACAGCGTGCCTATATTTCACCTAGACATAACTGCACACACATACAAGTGTGCACTGCCCTCAGAGCAATTAAGATCACAGTAGAAACTTGAATCTGTGTACAAAACGTTCTGCAGCTCACTTGTCTATTCCGCTACTCAGTGGAGATCAAGGCCAGAATCAGACACGCAAGCTCCTCTGCTGAAGATTTTAAGCAGCACCGAACTTCCCACACAGAAGTCACACTCTCCTGGGGGTGGAGGTAAATTGAAGAGCCAAGAGGTAGTAGGTGCCGACTGGCGCAGGAACTCGGACCCGTGTCCCTGCCATTGAAGGAGCATCCCTTGCCGCTTGAACCATATTTGGGGAGCCCGCCGATTAGAGGTTGTCCCCAACCCTCAACCCCGAATCACAGCGCTGCCCCCTCACAGCCCTGTGCAGCCGCTGCATCTGAGGCCGTGATGCGAGTGACCCGACCAGCCACGAGGCCGGGGACTGCGAAAAGGGGGGTGGAGGAGGGGGTAAGGTATGCAGTGCGACCGGAGCAGCATTACCAACACGCCTGCTAGCCACCCCTAATACCCCCCCTTCACAACCCACGCCCGGCGCTGATGAGACGGACACTGCAGACGAGGAAAGAAGGCCAGGGCGTGAGCTACCGCAAATGCCGCGGCATGAAGGCTCCAGACCCAAGCCACCCGCCTGACGCGTGCCCCCCCCCATGGATAAAGTTGCAGTGTGGACATCGTGGGGCGCCGGACAGGGCCTTGCGCCCCCTGCGCTCACCTTATTACCCGCGATCTCTACCACTCGACCCTGTTATCTTCATAGACGAAAGTCTGGAGCCAAGTCCGGTGCGCAAGGGCCCAGCTGGCCACTCTACCGGAGGAGGGGGTTCGCGGCGCCCGTTGCGCACCAACCCCCACGATCCGCGTTCAAGCATGGCACGCCGCTCTGAGGCGGGAGCCTGGCCAGACTCCTGGCCCTCCAACGCCCCTGTGCACCCTGGGCCGACCCGAAGCCGGGCCCTGCCCAAGGCCGCATGAACTGACCAAGTGGCCTCAGCTGTGGCTGCCGGCCAGAGCGTGCCTGGAGCAGCCCCAACCCCCCTCGCCCTCAGGCGGACAGAAGCCTCGGCGATGGCCAGGCTAGGCAAACCAGCCTGGGGGCTGCCCCTTAGTGGGGATGTAGAGAGGGGGGGTTGACTCACCGCACACTCCAGGCGATCTCGGCACGGGTCACAGCGGCACACACCCTCACGGCGTGTCCGGCGCAAAGAGGACGCCAAGATGGCCGGGGGAGGCATAAATACCTCCCCACCTCCTCTGCGTGCCGGAAGTGACGCGTCTGGTAGGGGGACTCCTCCTTGAGTCCCGCACATCATTGGGGGGTGGGGAAGTGCCCAAATGGCACTAAAGGGGCCGCCCGTTTAGGGTGGCCCCCTGCGGGGGCCGCGGGCAGCCGCAGAGTGGAAAACGGGACAGGAAGGAGTCATGAAAACACAGGACAAGGAGAGGGATGAGAACAGAGGGGTGGAGAACAGAGGGGTGCAGGGGGCAGCGAGGAGTGGCAGATGAGCGCAGAGTGGAAAATGGGACAGGAAGGGGTCATGAAAACACAGGACAAGGAGAGAGATGAGAACAGAGGGGTGCAGGGGGCAGCGAGGAGTGGCAGATGAGCGCAGAGTGGAAAACGGGACAGGAAGGAGTCATGAAAACACAGGACAAGGAGAGAGATGAGAACAGAGGGGTGCAGGGGGCAGCGAGGAGTGGCAGATGAGCGCAGAGTGGAAAACGGGACAGGAAGGAGTCATGAAAACACAGGACAAGGAGAGAGATGAGAACAGAGGGGTGCAGGGGGCAGCGAGGAGTGGCAGATGAGCGCAGAGTGGAAAACGGGACAGGAAGGAGTGATGAAAACAGGACAAGGAGAGAGAGATGAGAACACAGCGGTGCAGGGGGCAGCGAGGAGTGGCAGATGAGCGCAGAGTGGAAAACGGGACAGGAAGGAGTGATGAAAACAGGACAAGGAGAGAGATGAGAACAGAGGGGTGCAGGGGGCAGCGAGGAGTGGCAGATGAGCGCAGAGTGGAAAACAGGGGACAGGAAGGAGTGATGAAAACAGGACAAGGAGAGAGATGAGAACACAGGGGTGCAGGGGGCAGCGAGGAGTGGCAGATGAGCGCAGAGTGGAAAACAGGGGGCAGGAAGGGGTCATGAAAACACAGGACAAGGAGAGAGATGAGAACACAGGGGTGAAGGGGCAGTGAGGAGTGGCAGATGAGCGCAGAGTGGAAAACGGGACAGGAAGGAGTGATGAAAACAGGACAAGGAGAGAGATGAGAACACAGGGGTGCAGGGGGCAGCGAGGAGTGGCAGATGAGCGCAGAGTGGAAAACGGGACAGGAAGGAGTGATGAAAACGGGACAAGGAGAGAGATGAGAACAGAGGGGTGCAGGGGGCAGCGAGGAGTGGCAGATGAGCGCAGAGTGGAAAACAGGGGACAGGAAGGAGTGATGAAAACAGGACAAGGAGAGAGATGAGAACACAGGGGTGCAGGGGCAGCGAGGAGTGGCAGATGAGCGCAGAGTGGAAAACAGGGGGCAGGAAGGGGTCATGAAAACACAGGACAAGGAGAGAGATGAGAACAGAGGGGGCAGGGGGCAGCGAGGAGTGGCAGATGAGCGCAGAGTGGAAAACAAGACAGGAAGGAGTCATGAAAACACAGGACAAGGAGAGAGATGAGAACAGAGGGGTGCAGGGGGCAGCGAGGAGTGGCAGATGAGCGCAGAGTGGAAAACGGGACAGGAAGGATTGATGAAAACAGGACAAGGAGAGAGATGAGAACACAAGGGTGCAGGGGGCAGCGAGGCGTGGCAGATGAGCGCAGAGTGGAAAACAGGGGGCAGGAAGGGGTCATGAAAACACAGGACAAGGAGAGAGATGAGAACAGAGGGGTGTAGGGGGCAGCGAGGAGTGGCAGATGAGCGCAGAGTGGAAAACGGGACAGGAAGGAGTGATGAAAACACAGGACAAGGAGAGAGATGAGAACAGAGGGGTGCAGGGGGCAGCGAGGAGTGGCAGATGAGCGCAGAGTGGCAAACGGGACAGGAAGGAGTGATGAAAACAGGACAAGGAGAGAGATGAGAACACAGGGGTGCAGTGGGCAGCGAGGAGTGGCAGATGAGCGCAGAGTGGAAAACGGGACAGGAAGGAGTCATGAAAACACAGGACAAGGAGAGAGATGAGAACAGAGGGGTGCAGGGGGCAGCGAGGAGTGGCAGATGAGGGCAGAGTGGAAAACGGGACAGGAAGGAGTTATGAAAACACAGGACAAGGAGAGAGATGAGAACAGAGGGGTGCAGGGGGCAGCGAGGAGTGGCAGATGAGCGCAGAGTGGAAAACAGGGGACAGGAAGGGGTGATGAAAACACAGGACAAGGAGAGGGCGAGAACAGAGGGTGGCAGATGTGTGCACTGAGAAGTGGAGCACAGGGGGCAAAAAAGGGCGAGATAACACCAGGCAAGGAAAAGGATGAGAACAGAGGGTAATAGGGGAGGCGAGGAGTGGCAGATGAGCACACAGAGTGCAACACTGGTGGCAGGAAGGGGTGACGAAAACACAGGGCAAAAAGAGGGATGACTAGAGGGGTGAGGGGGCAGATGAGCACACAGAATTGAACACAGGGAACAAGAAGGGGCAGGGCTTTAAGTGGGTCGGGTCCTGCCGGTGCTCAGCACAGGCTGTTCTTAAAAGCAGGTGCTGGGACGGGTCCCTATCGGGCTCTCCATTTTTGCCCTCACCCTCGGAGGAAAACAATATCTTAACTCTGTAGCAGTACCACTCTTCACTGCCTTTGATGTAACTTCAAAGAGACTCCTTATAGTTATTTCACAGTCTCGTCGTTTCAGAACTGAAGCAATTTCAATATTATACACAACAAAGCCATAGTTGTTACTTACTCATCTTATGGAGATAACAACCATCAACAAAGTCAATAGTACTGGCTTGTTTTAGGTGTGATGTGAGTTGCTGTATTATATATCTGGCTGCAATGACAGAAAGAAGCAGCAAAATACCAGTGGGGCGGCACACTATGCTAACCACAGATTTTTAGCTTACATGTTTTAAAGCCACACCCTTAATTACATAGGTAACGCCCCCGTGAGAGACCCCACAGTTTGTTTTATCCCAATTACAACCCTGGGAAGGGGTTACACAGGACAATGAAAGGGATTGGAACAGAGGGATGCTGGGGCAGCGAGGGGTGATAAAAACACAGGGCAATGAGAGGGATGCCGGGGCGGCAGATGAGCACACAGAGGGGTGGGATACTGGGGGTCAGGAAGGGGTGAGGGAAACACACACAGGGACGGAGACGCAGAGCAGCAGTGGGAGGGGAACAGAAGGCACAGAGAGTAAGTGGGGGCAGAAGAGAAAAGAATAGGTGGAGTGAGGTGTTTTCTATTTGCATTATACCAGCGTGCATATTCCCCTGACGCCATTCCTCAGTCACACTCAACAATAACATTGATGTTTATGAAAAATAGGCTTAGGCACCGCACACGGTATGAAATACTCGTTTATTGGCAGGGCAGGCTCCTTTTAATGCACTCATGCCACAGCAGCCTGCCTTGCTCTGTCACTGGTCAGCGTGTGACTAGCACCAGACAGGATCAGGTGTTTTTTTAACAAATCCTGCTGGGCACCCAGGAAGACATTGTTGCCACTCTGGCAGGGCCCAGGCAAAATCATATGAAATACTCGACTAGCTTCCTGTCACGGTGTTCGTGCAATTTGTCTGTGGTTTCGCAAGCAGTAATAGTGATCACAAAAGTAAACTCATGTAGAATGTGAGTAGATTGTGGGCATACGATAATTTTACAGTAGGATCAGGTGCTCTGCAGCAGTTCTTTTTATAGTTTGTCCTTGCTCAAATCAGTGTAATTTATTTTGTTTTATCGGTTTCCATGTACTTAATTTCTTGATTTTGCTCTAAGTGTCACTCTTAGTGTCATACCATTAGTAGTTGTATGTCATTCATAAGTACTCTGAAACCTTGAAAATGGCTCACCTAAGCATTCTTAAAACGTGGCAACTATGCAGTCTATTTTCCATATCGGATAGTGTCCTTCCATTTCTGGTGCTTTGAAATAGTTTTAAGATCTTCATAGAGTTTCTTGTTGCTGGAATGGCTGTAATTTCTGCTGTTTATATGTTTCCCTCATCTTCTTTACTTGATTTTTGTTCGTGAGAAAGTGTCACTCGTAGTCGTTGAATGTCAATCATAATTACACAAAAAATTTGAAAATGTCACACTTAAGCAATCTGAAACCTTGGCAGCTATGAATTGCCTGCAGGCACCTTCATACCATTTTTCTTTGCCTTCGTGCCATTTTTCTTTGATCAGGCCACAAGACTTCATGTTACCTCGCCGCGCACACAGAACCGTGCTAGCTGTGTGAAACAAGCATTGGAATTCAATTGTTCTCACATTTGTTGGATGTGGGGCTATTGGCAATGTGAATGTCCAAGTGTAATTCGTCCATACTTCGTTGTTAGTGTCTTTGTAGTTCCTAGCTTATTTGGCAGGTTAATGCACGCAGACCTTCATTTGAGGTTTATGTTTTGTATTAAGCTTGGCACACTTTAAAAATTGTGTTCCTTTCACATTGTGTTGAAGAGCACCTTTCCCAAGAACAACGTTTCCGCAGTTGCAGTCCTCAAAATTGGACCCAGAACATTTTTGGGCAGCTGCTCCACACCATGCGCATAGCTGCCAAGTTGCCCAGGTCCATGCGTGATGCGCAGCGCCAGGCCAGGTTTTTTCTTTGAATTCTGGGACTTGTAGTCCAGTTTTATAATGGAGTAAACAAGTCTACAAGTCCCAGAATTCAAAGAAAAAACCTGGACTGGCGCAGCTCATCACGCATGGACCTGGGCAACTTGACAGCTATGCATGCGA
This sequence comes from Calotriton arnoldi, assembly GCA_963921515.1. Lineage (NCBI taxonomy): Eukaryota > Metazoa > Chordata > Amphibia > Caudata > Salamandridae > Calotriton > Calotriton arnoldi. The sequence goes on along the minus strand of CAWUFW010007860.1, from coordinate 882,369 downwards.
TATCAAGTGAGTGACAGTTTTCATGACAGACCAACTTTGATTTTAGTGTACAAAATATAGGTAATCTGATTAATGTGAGTACTAAACATATAATCCTTGAAATAGAAGTATATTTTTGAATGTTGTAGTCAGGCTAATGGAGTGGCAACATTGGGCTATTTTGGGCTACTTTCCCGTTGCTTTTGGGCTTGAAAGTTGTGAAAAAATCTGGCAACACTGGTCAGGAGATCTGGCTGCAAGTTTACAAAAGAATGTAAGCCCCAAGAATGGGTTTGAACGGCAATGTTCTCAATAGGGGAGCGATAGTACAAGTTAGCTTGGCATTGGTATCTTAACTGTATCTGTGTTCATAGTAACCCTGCATTATTCCATCAAAGCATAATAATGTGACATAGTTCAATAGCGACACCGCCATTCACAAAAATAGACACACAGCCATTTATCAGTGCTTTGTGCGATTTGAAAGGGGACGGCAGACAGATGAAGTGCCGCACTTTTTTCAAATACAGACTAAATATAGGAGTGAGAATGCTCTTGATGAAAAAAATGAAAAGCGGCACGCTGATTGAGTACAAAATACAGAGCCCAGCTCGGAAAACAGGCAGGGAAGTATTACAAGCATATGCAATGTAACAGGTCTCGCATTTACGCGAGACCTATTGCATTGCAAATGATTGGCATCACGACAACGGGAGGGAGGGCGAGGGGGGGGTTGAAGGCACGGACAACGGGTGGGAGGGGGGGTCGAAGACACGGACAACGGGAAGGGAGGGCGGGCGGGATTTTGAAGGCACGGACAACAGGAGGGTGGGGGTGGGGTGGGGGATAAGACACGGACAACAGGAGGGCGGGGGCGGGGTGGGGGATAAGACACGGACAATAGGAGGGCAGGGGTGGGGTTGGGGGATAAGGCACGGACAACGGGAGGGAGGGGGGGAAGAAGGCACCAAAGCACGTCGTGCCTGCAGTAGGAGATCCTCATTAACGAAAATAGTGCGCACAGTCTAAAGAACGCGTAGTGTGTAACACTCGAAGTAAAGGGGGCCAGTCGCCATGGGAGGTGACAAATGAAGAGGAGGCGGTGCTAAGGAGGGACTAACAAGCCTATCGACGAATCAGAAGCCAGCATTTAGCACAGACAATGACAGAAGCCAATCGCAAATATTGGAGGAGAGTGGGCGGAGCTTCTATTCACCTACTCCTCTACAATAAGCCTCGCAGAGCAGCGCATCCGTGCTGGCTCTAGGCTCGACCTAAAAACTGAGAGAATGTGGATTAAATGACAACGCAAATTATGAAAAAGCCAGTTGTAGGGTCAGGGGTCACACGGAATCCTCCTGCATGCTAAGCATGGGGCAAAGTGGGCCATTGTCCAGGGACCTTTTGGAGGGAGAGAAGGTGCTGATAAAATGATTGCAACACTAGTGGTAAAATTCTCGTCTTCTCTCTCCTCCTTCTCTCTTCCCCTCTGTCTCTTTCTCTATCTCCACACCTCTCCAGCTTCCTGTACCTCTCCCTGCATATCCCTAACTCACTACTCACGGCCTTTCTTCCTGCCTTTCTTTAACTCACTTACCCCTTGCTACATCGTCTCACTCCCAACTTTACTCACCCCTCTCTACGTCTCTCCACTTCTCGGGCTCCCTTTAATTTACCCTGACACCCTGCTGTCTTCTTTGCCTCTTTCTCTCGTTACCTTCTCCCCTCTTTGTCTCACCTTTCTCTACTTCATGTCTCTCTGTCTCTCTATATTATTTCATTTTATCTCTCTCTCCCCAACAACGAAATCTACACTTTTCTCTCCACCTCAGCCCTATCTATCACTCTCTCTAACTACTTGTCACCTCTCTCTACCACCCCTTTTCTTTGCATGAACTATCTTTCTGTGGCTTGTCTCTCTCGCACTTCTCCTCACCTTTTCCACCACACCCCTCTCTCCTTCCTTCCCTCCATACATTTCCACATTCCTACGCTCATCCCTCCCCCACCTCCCTTTAAGTCACATCCCTATGCCACCTCTATTTACCTGTTTCTCACCACCTCACTTCTCTCTCCACCACCCTGTGCCTACCTATACATCTCTACCTCTATCCTCCTGTCTCTACCTCAGCTCTCTCAAACCCACCCCTCACAAGGGCTTGAATGAGACGAAATTGAGTAATACATAGGATGACCAGATCTTGAGAACCAAAACCAGGACATTTTGCAAAAAAGAAGGACTCCAATTTTCCATCAACCGGGCGGAACGTAGAATTGGGAGGAAAGGACTGCAGCAAAATGCTTCAGTAAGGAATTCAATAGCCAGACACTTGTGAGGGCTTGTGAATTTCAATGTAAACTTTGTGGGCTCTGCTGCCAAGGCCCTCGCTGACCTATTGATTCCTATACGGGTTCTCATCTACTGCCCCCCCCCGTAGGCCACTCACCCATCTTTCCAGGTCTCGTCTTGCCCTCACATCTGCCTTCCTCGAGCTCACCTGTACCACAGGGCTCTCTTGGCCTCTCACATGCCCCAAGCATTCTCTACGTGGCCTCTTAATTGCCGCTCTTGGTCCCTACTGCCTAGCAGGTCTTTATCTCTCTCAATGGATCCCTCTTCAGGCCTTCATCTTCCCCTCCAGGTCTTTGCCTCACCTCTCACCTGCTGGTCTGTGTCCCTATAGCCACCCTCTGGATCCCTGATATACCGCTCATCTCCCAGAAGTCCAGAACGATGAAAGGGACATATACTCGGCGCGCTGCTAGGCAAAAAAAAAATTGTAATTGAAAAATTCTAGTTGGAACTTATGAACGGATTGGTGAAAAAGTTAGTATTTGTAACAAATGGAAGATTCTTGGCAGGGCTTTAAGTAGGCTAAAAAAGTGGGGGGTGGGGGATCTGTAAAACGGCATGATCTAAGAAGCATAAATAGGCGTATTTCCAAGCGGCATTGTCTATGAAATACCAGCATTTGTAAAGCGCACAGCTACCTCCGGAGAAGTGTCCCGGCGCTGGGGGCCCTCGGGAAGATTAAGCGAGCTATTGCCCAGAGTCACATGGTGCTGGGCTAACCTGCCGCCGGCACCGGGGATCGAGCTGTGAACCCCGTGGTCCGGAGTCAGGGACCCTGGCCGCTGCGCCACACCTCTTTCAGGCCTATGTAATTGAGCGTGTGGCTTCAAACATGTCAACTAGATTCCTGTGCTTCCCATGATATGCCATGCGACAAGGATTTTGGTGCCTGTCTGTGAAATTTCTTTCTATTGTATCCACCAATAATCGGTAAGAGGCATGCACCTAAAACAAGCTAGACCTAATGGCTTTGCCAATACTTGTTAGCAGAATCAGATAAATGAGTAACAGCAATGACTTTCTCAATTACTCCCGTCTTTCCCTGCACACCACTTTTCTCTGCAGTCTGTCTATGACACATGCCATTTTTATCCCCACATCTTACACAAATCTTTCTTATGCACCTCTGACACCTCACCTCCTTTCTCTTCAGCACCCTCTTTTCAATCTCTCCTGCTTGTACATCTTTGCATCGCCTTTTGTTCAACATCCCCCACACAACTCACCCATTTACTTGAAAGCACTGCATTTTCTTTTACTCCTTCCCTGTCCATAACTCAACAGCTGTGTACCTCCTTCAAACGCTTTTGCACAGAATCACAATTAGAATCGGCACACATGGCCACTGCTATGTGCGATCTGCAGAGAGGCCAAGGATTGAATGAGCATGTATTCTGAACACTTTTATGACCCACTGACTGGAACTGTGAGAAACTGGCATTTCCACAGCATCAGCCCCAGAGCTGTCACTGATGCTATGATTACTTACCAGTAATCCCCATTACTTTTAGTCCTACTGGCTCCTCGACCCAGTCATCACTAATGAGGTATATTCCACTGACAGAAAACAAAACAGGAAACGCTTTTAGGCTCCACCCACCCTCCTGCCAGGGGCTATAATTACATAGCCAACAGAAAGCACTTCCTGACATACCAAGCAACAAAGGCCTGAACAGGGAGGGTGGGTGGGAAGTATGACTGGGTCGAGGACGAGTAGGACTAAGAGTAATGGGGATTACCAGTAAGTAATCATAGCATTACCTTTACGTCCCTCGTCCTCGATCCAGTCATCACTAATGAGGCATACCAAAGCAACCACACAGGAAGGCCTTTGGCACACCACACACAGAACACAGACCGAACACAAAAGTGGAATGCAGCAAGTGAAAATTTCTTTAATAAATACACAGAATCAGGTGGGGGGAACACACCCCACAGCACGCACCACACCACAACCAAAATTCGTCCGGTCAGACAGAGCACAATACAGACGATAATGCTTCACAAAAGTAGAATCAGAAGCCCAAGTCCTAGCCCGACAGATCTCATCAAGGGAAACCCCATGAAAAGCAGCCCAGGAAGCAGAAACACCCCTAGTGGAACGAGTCTGAACCCCAGAAGGGCAAGGCAAACCAGAGCCCTGATAAGCCAGAGAAACAACAGCTTTGATCCAGCGTAAGGCGGGAAGCAGCCTTCCCCCGACCAGTCAGACCAAAGGTCACAAAGAGAGAGTCGGAAGAACGAAACACCGCAGAGCGGTCAACATAGATAGATAACGCACGCTTCACATCAAGAGTGTGCAGCAACAGCTCAGCAGGAGAGGAAGGAGAAGGACAGAAAGAAGGGAGGATCAACTCCTGAGAGGAATGACACAGAGAACGAATTTTTGGAACAAACCCAGGATCCAAAGAGAGGACCACTGCGTCATCCAAGAAACGCAAAAAGGGAGGAGAACAACGCAAGGCAGTGAGCTCACCCAACCGCCGAGCAGAAGTAACAGCAACCAGAAAGGCCACCTTAAAAGAGAGGAATTTAAGGTCAACTGACTCCAAAGGCTCAAAGAAAGAGGAGGACTGCAGAGCACACAGGACCAAAGAAAGATCCCAAGGAGGAACTGGAGAACGAGCAGAAGGAGAGGAGAGAGAGAAACTCCGGAACAACCGAGAAACCAACAACTCATCCGAAGACGAGAGCGAAATCGGATCCCGGAAAGCCCGAACAGCAGCCCACTGGCCTTTTAGAGTAGACAAGGCATAATTCTTCTGAAACCCATCCAGAAAAAACTGAAGGATAGAAGCGATAGGGCAAGAGGTAGGAGACAGACCAAGCCCAGAACACCAGGAGGAGAAGGAAGCCCAATGTTTAGAGTAGGAGGACAAAGTGGACTTCCTACGGGTAGCCTGCATCACCGTGATGAGGTGGTCAGGCAAACCCCGGACCCCTAGAGACAGCCGTTCAACCTCCAGACCGCCAGGGAGAGAGGGACCAGGAGGGAGGGAGAGGTCGACCTCAGGGGAGACGGGCAGTGAGGCAGAATCCAAGGAGGACCCACCGCCAGACTCAGCAACAACGGGAACCAGGACCTCCGAGGCCAGTGAGGTAATACAGCCACCACCTGGGCCCCCACTCACTGCACCTTCAGCAAGAAGGCCGGAATCAGAAAAAAAGGAGGGAAGGCGTACAGCAACCAAGGGGGCCACGGGAGAGACAAGGCCTCCACCCCCCAGGCCCCCAACTCCGGAGTCCGGGAACAAAAGAGGGGAAGCAGCGCATTGGTCCTGGAGGCAAACAAGTCCAGCTTGGGAGTCCCGAACCTTTGAAAGAGCAACCGGAAAATCCTGGGGGAGAGGCACAGGGTCAGAGAAGATGGAAACCTGCGACTCAAGGCATCCGCCACCACATTGTCCACACCTCTGATATGTTGAGCAGAGATGTCCAGAAGATGAAGCTCCGCCCAACCTGCAATCGCACAGGCCACCAGATTCAAAGAAGGACTGCGAGTACTGCCCTGGTGATTGATGTAAGCCACAGTGACCGTGTTGTCGGTCCGCACCAGAACATTTCACCCCAGTAGACGATCCTGGAAGAAACGAAGAGCACGTTCCACAGCAGACAGTTCCTTCCAGTTGGAGGACCGGCGGGATTCCGTCTGCAGCCAACGAGCCTGGACAGACCACGGACCCAGAGTAGCCCCCCAACCAGACGCACTGCATCTGTCGTCAACACCACCGGAAGCGGCGGGCGCAGCCACATCCCCTTGGAGAGATTCGAAGAATCCAGCCACCACTGGAGAGCGGATACAATCTCTAGAGACACCGACACTGCAAAGTCCTGAACCGGGAAAGGCACCCAATGGCGAAGATGCCACAGCAAAGGCCGAAGATGAAATGAAATGAAATGAAATGAAATGGAGATTTATAGAGCGCGAAACAATCACCCAAGGGTGTCAAGGCGCTAGCTCATCAGAGACAGAACTTAGACTAGGAGGTTCGCAGATATGTTAAAGATTAAACAACCATGTCTTTAGTGATTTCCTAAAAGCTAACAGATGTGTTTCCTGTTTCAATCTTATTGGGAGAGAATTCCATAACTTAGCTGCGCCAAACAGAAAGCTTCTACCCCCCCCAGGAGCATTTTTTTACCCTGGGAATAATCAGATCGTGGGCAGAGGATGAGCGGAGACAACGGACTGGAATATAAGGTAACAGGTTCCTCTTAAAAAAACCTGGTCCTATATTCCGTGTGGTCTTAAAAACAATGCATAGAACCTTAAACTCTATACGTCTTTTTATAGGCGGCCAATGTAAATCCTTGAGCACCTTTGACACAGATTTGTGTCTAGGAATGTTCAGCTGCAGCCGAGCCGCAGCATTCTGTACAACCTGCAGTTTAGACATGGAACCTGGCCCACGGAACCGTGAAAACAGTAGCGGCCATATGACCCTGCACCTCGAGCCACTGAAGCAGGGGAGCTGAAGCCCGAGACAACAACACCTTCAACAGGGACTGAAGACGCAGAAGCCGGGAAACAGGAAGGAACACCTTGCCCAGAACCGAATCAAAGTCCGCCCCAATGAAGGACCTCCGGGTGGCAGGAAGAAGGTGGGACTTTGGAAAGTTTAGGAGAAATCCATGGTGCTCGAGCTTATGAATGGTCAAAGAAAGGTGCTGAGACATCACCATGGGCAAAGGGGCCTGGAGAAGCCAATCGTCCGGATAAGGAAACACAGACACTCCCAGGAGGTGAAGATGTACCACCAGGGGAGGGTGAACACCCTGGGAGCGGACCGGAGACCAAACGGAAGGACACAGAACTGCCAATGTTGACCGGCCAGGCAAAACCGCAGAAACTGCTGATCCTCCAGAGCCACTGGTACATGAAGATAAGCGCCTTGGCGATCCAGGGTAGACATCACCTAACCCTCCTGAATCAAAGGGATCACACGCTGCAGGGTCTCCATCTTGAACGGGATCTTCCGGACAAACCTGTTCAAGGGCCGGAGGTTGATCACAATCCGAAACCCCTCTGTGATTTTCGGAACAAGAAAGATGATCGAATAGGTCCCCAGACCCCATTTCGCCCGGGGAACTGGAACAATCGCCTTCTTCATGAACAGGGAGTGAACACCGTCCAACAGAGACCGACGACGAGCCAGGCCCAAGGGAGTCGGGGTCCGCACCACGCCGGAAGGCGGAGGAGGGGAAAGAAACTCGATCCGATACCCCTGGCAGAGGGCATCCAGAACCCACTGGTCGTCAGTTGTCAGACGCCAAGCAGGCAGGAACAACCGCAGTCTCCCACCAACCACAGGCGGACCACCAGCGGGAGGATCCCGGGGAGTGGCATAGTCAGGAACGTTGAGGACCCTGTCCAGCATCCTGAGGGGGCTTCTTCTGGAAACGGCGGTGGAAACCTTTACCAGCCCCTTTCTGGCCTCGAAAGGAAGACTTCTGAAACCGCGAAGGCTGGCGGAAAGACTTGGCATTAGAGAAGGAAGAGTCCTTACGACGAGGCTGATGTCTGAAGGACAAGGAATGCTTACGTTCCTTGAACACCTTGTGAAGCTTCTCCTCAAGGGCGTCCCCAAACAGACGAGGCCCAGTAAATGGCAACCGCAAAGCCATGGACCTCTGCGCGGCATCCGTATTCCAACCCTTCAGCAACAAATTCCGATGAGCAGCAACAGATGAACCACAGGACAAGGCAGAAGCACGCACAGAATCAAAGGCAATATCCGAGAGGAATTCCGCCTGACGCTCCATGGAATCTAGCAGGTCAGGACAACTGCCACCCTCCAGCATGGTGGAAAACAAGGTATTAAAGTCGGCCAACAAGGACTGAGCGACATATGCCCCATAGACACCGGAACGGATAGCAAGGTGGGACCCCGCATACGACTTCTTCAGAGCAGAGTCAATTTTCTTATCCACCCCATCACGAAGGATATTATCATCAGCCATAGAAGGACGACCCACCAAACTGGCCACAATAGAATCCACATGCACAGATTCAGGAATCGTATCCTCCATGTCTTGCAAAGGATAAAGCTTGGACATAAAGCGAGGCATCATGATATGATCCGGGTCCTTCCACACCTTTAACAGGACGTCCATCACAAAGGGATGGATAGGTAAAGATGTAGTAGCAGGTTTCCGAAATTGCGGCAAGACAGCATCCTGCGAAGTGCTGGCCACAACCTCATCAGGAAAACCCATGTTCCCTCTGACATGAGAGAGGATGTCCGGCAACAATTCCTTGGAGATATATTTGCCCTTCAGGTCCACCGCACCCAAGGAGGAACCATCAGAAGAGTCTGAACTAGAAATGTCCGAATAGAAGACAAGACACCCACCAGAACGACCACCAACAGACTTTTTGGAGGACTTCAAATCGGACAAAGTCTCCAAAATCAGGCGCTTCAACCGGCTGTCATCCAACAGGGACGGCTTCACAGGAGGGGCAGAATCCCCACTGTCCGCCTGGGAAGAGGAAGAGGAGACAGGAGACACATGGCGGCGTTTTCTCAGATGTTTGCCCATAACAACATGAAAAGAGGAACCAAACCACACAGCAAGCACAGGCGTAGGACCAACAGAAGAACCGTAAACCCCCCCCTTGTTTTCTAAGCCCAAAAAAACAGAAACCGCACCTTGTAAGGCAACCGGCAGGCAGAACAGCTGAAATTAATGAAGAAAGGGGGTGGGGCCAGCCGGAGTTACAAAGTCCGACCAATCACGGCCGCCGAACGTGAATGGAACGTGAATGGAGAGAGGAGCATCTGGAGCCCAACCCTGCTGCCCACTGACCGTGCGGGACGAGCACCCCATTGCGAGATAATAGCAAAGCACCCGGAGTCCTAACCCGGGTGCTCACTAACTGAGGCAGGCCCTGATATATACCGGACGTGAATCCGGGTATGTGAGCAGGTAGCGGAGTACCTGGAGCCCAACCCAGGTGCTCACTAACTGAGGCAGGCCCTTTAAGGCACCCAACGTGAATCGGGGTATGTGAGAAGCAGCGGAGGACCCAGAGCCCAACCCGGGTGCTCACAAACTGAGGCAGGCCCTTTTCACGCACCTGACGTGAATCCCTCTCAGCCGAAGCGGGAAGCGTGCACAACAGCATATGCCCCTGAAGAGCGGAGCACCCGGAGCCCAACCCGGGTGCTCACTTGAGAATGGAACTACAGCAAGAAGACGCGGCCCAAACCTCCGACACACACCAAAACGTGGGCGAAGGAGAAGGCCCACACGCGCCCCGCACGGAGCCCAGACTCGGCGCCCAGCACCATAGAGGCCGCCGGGGGAGGGCCACCACACTGCCCATATACCTTCAGGAGACGCAGCAAACAGGCAGAGAGGAGCCGGTGAAGGAAATGACCCAACTAGGGTCACCCGGGTCACTCTCGACCTCCACTAGCCTTCCAAGACAATGAAGAGTCGATGACGCAGTAGAGAATGCAATCTAACTGGTTTATTCACAAAGTGCACTGCAGTGGAGTCCAGTCTGACCAGCCTCCTATGATGGCTGACGAGGGACTGACTATATCAAGCATAAAGTTACATTATGTATGTTGCAGAGCCCACAAAGACCCGCCCATTATGGAAAAACACTGGTAGATGTCGTAATACAATGGGGGTACAGAACATAAGTTTCGATTCCACAGCCTGGTACAAGCTATCTACTGCCCAAGGTCGTCTGACTTATCCTCCCCACCAGACAGGTGGGAGAAGGCCTCATCTAACGGGAAAGGCATGCGTTAATGAGCAAAATTCAGCTTTATGAGAAACGAAACTTACCAAGGACCATTTCTCGTAAATAATCGAGTAGCAGTTTCGATTATAATACAAGATGGCGTCTGCTAGAGGTAAAATGGTGGCACAGATGTCAACCTAACTTACATAGCGTCTATGCTTATTAATTGCGTATGAATACAACGAGAATGTATTATAAAATAGCTATATAAATGCTAACATAATACCAAGTAAAATACGAGTAATATGGCAATAACACGTTTCAATTCTAACAGACCCTCCTTTTAGCATTTATAAGCTAATTTATTTGTGCTATCAGGTTAGGGTCTTTACAATTCTACAGGAGGAGACAATAAAAAAAGAAAAATACAAGCAACAACATGTTGTGTACGGATGTATGTATATGTGCATAGCAAACATACGAGAGAAAATAACACTAAACATCATCAGTACACGTAACATCAGGAACAGAACCTGCAAGAGAAGTAGTTGTACCAAAAACACCTTCATCAATTTGCATAATAGTATCGAGCTCTTTTGAAGCATTATAGTTGCATTAGTATCATGAACTGAAATCCTTTTGGGAGAGAGATAAGTAGCACAGTACGAGCAGCATAAAGGAAGGCACTGAATCAAAAAACTGCAACAAATTAAGAGTACAATGAAATATATCACCTTTTCTAGAATCCAACCCCAACCACCAAACAGAGACCAACTCAGATTACCACTCTCCATTCCCCGTACATTTTCGAAGATGTCTAGAATATGCTGAGTGATATTCCTTTCCATTTTTATGATACCAACCACACACTGCTCTCCTATTATTGCGCATGCACCACCGCTCTTAGCTAAGATAAAATCAACCGCATATCTTGTTTGCTCAGAGTATATGCACATACTTTCTAACTGAGTGGTGATGTCACGTAAAGCTGCTACTGTAGAGTTAGTCAGAATTTGCAATTTACACCCAAAGTACTCTCTAGCTCGTTCACCCCTGGCCATGGCGGTACCACCGAATGTAATGATAGAGGAAAGTATATATCCAAAAATGATACCGTTACTGTAATTATTGACTTCCAAATCTGTAACACCCTCACAAAATTCTTTGGTCAATGTCCTTTTGACCCATCTCGTATTTGCTTTACTATACTTGCAAGGTACCTCAAGAGGTAACACCATTCCCAAAGCCACATCCTCGGTGCCGTTGTATGTATTGGAGTATGTACCATTAGATAGAAAATAGAAACCTGGGTGTGCATAAAGCGGACCTTGATAATCTACTGGAGCATATCTGGTATTCATTCCCTTCATACTGGGATCATTCTTCCTTCCTAAAGGCATTATATTCTTGTACAATATTAATCCAGAACAATTTAGATACAGGTAAGAGTCTGTTCCATTGATTATTGGGCAGCACGCTGGATAATACCCTGCCTCTCGAGTAACTGTCAGATCCTGATAATGCCAACCTGTTAGAGTGACGTTTTGTTTTTTCATATACAGATTATCACAATACATATCAGGGGTGCAACCTGGGTACCCTGTCCCTCTTGGTTTTCTATAATACAAGCAAGGGCCGGGATATCCCATACCAAATTCACCCTTTACCTCTACAAAATGTGGAGGACGAACATAGGTATAGTTCACCAATGATAATGGATAAGCATCCATAAACTTGTAACGGAATCAGTGGGATAGCAAGCTGTGTTATCTCCGAAAAATTTCCTGTGGGTGTCTAAGAAAACATTACTTTGCATAGCTCTTTTACTACGAACTGAAGGAACAATCTGATATAAAACACACGATGGGGTATCACCAGAACACTCCAATACCCAGAACATCCCCCCTCCCACCAATAGGAACAGCAGTATGGAAACAGCACAGAACACCTTCTTCCTGAGCAACCAATCAAAACCTATCTGCCCCGGTCGTAGGGCAACAAAAGGCTGCTCATCTTCTGCAACGGGACGACCAAACACATACATTTTTACTATAAAATTGCAAATAGAATCACCAGAGAGAGATGTCTTGTAATGGAGCCAATGATGGGGAGGACACAAAAAAAGAAAAAGAAAGAGAAAACTTCAAAAAGATCAGGGTCCGTCTCAAGCCTCCCTGACAGGCTTCTATCGTCCAATCCTCGGTGGTACTATTAAGCACTTCACAGTGGAGCCACACTGTTGCAGCCCATCAGCAAATGTTCACTGTTCTCAGGATAGGGCACTCTCCCTCCTTCAGAAAATACCCTCAGCTTATCCTGTCCTGCGCCACAGGCAGTGCACCAATCTCCTGATCCCTAGTCTAATAGGAAAAACATAATCAAGGGGCATTTTCACTACTCTTATCCATGAAGTCCATCCCTGCTACACTCACTTTTCTTTTGGTGCACTATCCTTCTGTCAAGGACGCAAATTGTATCTTGCTACTCCAGGTACTGTCTCATCACGAAGAAGAATCTGAAATTCAGGGGGTGTCGGGGACTGAGACTCAGGCTCTTGTGGGTCAGATGAAGAGGAAGCCTGGGCAGCCCTTATTTCTGGGGGGGCTGTCGCATTGAAACAGCATCATTCTCCTCCTCCGTCTGCGCCCAAATCAGTTGGGCGTCAGAAAAAGGAACAAAACATGGAACCTTCTCCGTCTCGTGATCCCCTATTCCATTGTGAACCCAATTATCGTAGGGGAGAGGGAGTGGAACTCGCCGACAATGTGATGAATGTATCAAATTCTTTCGGCCGTCCACTTTCACCGCTGTCCTTGTCGCGATAGGCACCAAATATGGTCCCTTCCATCTGGGCTCCAAACTGCCTCGTCTCTGGAAATTCTTAATTAAAATGTAATCACCAGGCTGTATGGTGTGCCCGGGCCCCCGCAGGTGCTGGAGGCAAAGCTTCAGATATCTGTTGGTGAATAGAACGCAAGCTTTTAGTGAGGTCATACAAATAATCGACAAGCAGAGGACACTCAATTTCAGAAAACCTTTTCAGTCTAGGGACGCCCCACACATTTGCGGGACGGCCGAAGACCACCTCATAAGGTGATAATCCTGTCCTAGAATGGGCTGTCATTCTGGTGGACAATAGAGCAAGGGGTAATGCATCTGGCCATTGCAATCCAGTACTTTTTTTAATCTTTGCCAATTTTAGCTTGAGAGTACCATTGTACTTCTCAACGAAACCTGCTGACTGAGGATGATTTGCTGCATGAAATTTTTGCTTGATGTGCAGAACATCGCACACCAACTGGATCACTTTTGCATTAAAGTGACTTCCGTTGTCACTCCAAATCAAACGTGGCAAGCCGTAGCGCGGGAAAAACTCCTTAATAAGAGCCTTTGCCGTCGCTATGGCTGTGTTCTCCTTAGTTGGGTAAGCCTCAGTCCATTTACTAAATGCACAAACAACCACTAGCACATATTTCAAATTATTGACTCGTTCCATTTCAATATAATCCATCTGGAGAACCTCGAAAGGGAAGGAAGGTGGCGCAAAATTACCAGAAGGTGTAGGGGTACCTTTTCCAGGATTGTGCTTCAAACAAATCATACAGTGTTGCACCAAATGGGCAGCAACTTTTGAGATATTGCCATTTCGCCACACAGGATCCAATAGCTTGCAAATTCCCTTTGCACTAATATGAGTTGGACCATGTGCCATTGTCACTAGAGGAAATACATATGCATCCGGTAAGATCCATCTTTGTTTTTCGGATTTATCAGTCCAGCACCCTTTGTCATCTAAACGCCCTGTACTCTCCTGCCACACTGCCAACTCCTCAACTGTTGCCTCACTCTGTATTTCTCTGACACTCTCTAGTGAATTTTCAAACATAGTAACATCTGGTACCCATCTAGCAGGACCTGCCACAAAAATTTTCGTTATTTTCGACCTGGCTGTCTCTTTTGCTATCTGATCTGCAAACGCATTTCCTCTCCCCGCATCATCAGTAATTGCTTTATGGACACTACACTTCACTATTGCCAATCGTTTGGGAAGGGTCAAGGCTGTTAAAAGCCTCTCTATCAACGGACCATGCTGAATCTTAGTGCCATGTGAAGTCAAAAATCCTCTCTCTGCCCAGAGTCGCCCAAAATTATGGGCCACCCCGAAGGCATACTGGCTGTCAGTGTAAATTGCTGACAGCCAGCCCTTCACTCAATTCACATGCTCGCAAAAGGGCTACTAGCTCTGCAGCCTGCGCTGATTGGTAAGGAATACGTAATGTCTCAACTACAGTGTGCAGCGTGGTAATAGCATACGCCGCTGTAGTGGTGCCATCTGGCAATTTAAAACAAGAGCCATCGACATATAGTTCCCCTTGTGGGTCAAATAAGGGAACATCTGTCAAGTCTGCCAATCCCTTCATCTCTTCTTCAGTGCGGAACAAACAATCATGGACATCCATGTCCTTATCTTCCGAAGGGAGGGGTAGTAACGTGGCTGGGTTCAGAGTGGCACATCTTTTGATAGTAATATGAGGTGCAAATAGTGTCAAAACAGGAAGGGGTGGGAGCACACTGCTTCACCTCCCAGCACAGTTCGCCCCTTGGCATTATGGTAAATGCAGTTCGTAATACATGCTTACTTCACATTTTACTGGAGTGTTCCACCAAAGTTGGTGCAGGTTAGTGCTGTACATCCCAACTGTGCTGGGAGGTGAAGCAGTGTGCTCCCACCCCTTTCTGTTTGAAAAGGCTCCCTTGAGCCATTGAGCTGACGAGCTTGTGGAGATGCACCTGTGCGCCTGTGAGAGGTACTGAGACCTGAAAGGATTGTGGCAGCCTGCTCAGCAACCCCAAATTAAATTTGTTTTTATCTCTACTGATGACGGATGATATCCAGAAACACGTGTCTAGGGATTTACAGCACTAACCTGCACCAACTTTGGTGGAACACTCCAGTAAGTATTCAAGTAAGCATGTATCATGAACTGCATTTACCATAATGCTAAGGGGCTAACTGTGCTGGGAGGTGAAGCAGTGTGCTCCCACCCCTTTCTGTTTGCAAATAGTGTCAATTCATAACCAGTCAGATGAACACTGGTGAGGTGCTGCGTCTTTGTTTTGTTCAAAAGTACATCCACAGCATGAGGTACCATTACTGTGAGATCATGATTAAGGACGAGCCCTGCCGATTGTTGAATAGAGACCGCCGCAGCCGCGGCGGCTCTTAAACAACTCAGGAGGGCTCTGGCGACAGGGTCAAGCATAGCAGAAAAGTAAGCACACGGCCTCTGCTTACCTCCAAAGGCTTGTGTTAACACCAAAAGCGCACACCCAGCCGTTTCGTGTACGTAGAGCACGAAAGGCTTCTTATAATCAGGCGTACGTGCAGAGCAAAGCGCAACTTTCAGTTGTTCAAAAGCATGCTGACATTCATGCGTCCAGGGCAAGGGTTCATGCACATCTTTAGGTGTTAGGCGAAGCAGGGGCTGTATTAATAAAGAATAAGCGGGTATCCAGTGTTGACAATACGAGGTGATACCTATGAAAGCACGCACATCCCTCTGAGTCACAGGGACAGGCATCTTAACAATGGTATCAACTCGTTCAGGTGTTAGCCTCCGACCCTCCTTCGATAGCAGGTGATCTAAATAGGCGACCTGCTGCAGACAATATTGAAACTTGGAAAGGGACACTTTATGTCCTTTATTCGCCAAATGCATTAATAATTTGACTGTGGCATCCCGACAACCCTCTTCGGTATCGGAAGCTATCAAAATGTCATCCACGTATTGCAATAATACATTACCTGCGGGAAGAGAGAGAGAGTCCAACTGACTTTTCAAGGCTTGGCTATAAATACTGGGGCTTTCAGTGTACCCCTGAGGAGCTCGACAGAATTGGAAGCTCCTACCGGCCATAGCAAAGCCGAAAAGATATCTGCTGTCTGGATGAATAGGAATACTAAAGAAAGCATTTTTCAAATCAATCACAGAAAAGAATTTGGCTGTGGAAGGAATGATTGTCAAGAGAACAGTAATGTCTGGAACTACCGGAAACTGAGGGATTACTATCTTATTGACCTCCCGCAGATCAATCACAAAGCGATAGACATCAGGATGTGCATCAGGGGAATCCAAAGGTGCCTTCTTAAGAATAGGGAGAATAGGGCTATTGCATACATTTGCTACTGTCTCTTCAATCACTCCCGATTTGATCAGGTCCTGTATAATCTGCATCAAAGCCCGTTCCCCAGCCTGTGATATTTTGTACTGGGGAATACGAGGGAGCACAGCATTATCCTTGACCTTTATAGAAACTGGTGGTATCTGCAACAACCCTACATCCGTATCCCCTGTGGCCCACAACGAGGACAGCACATCCTTAAATTCAACAGGAAGTGGCACATCCTTTGAAACACTGTTTTGCACTAACCACATTAGGTCCAAGAGTGATATATACACCATCCGGGGAACAATAAATGGTAGAATGTAACTTCTTCAACAAATCCAATCCTAATAAATTTTCCCCACAATTCGCCGTCAACAGAAATGCGGAGTCCACAGTAAAAGGACCAACAGTCAAAGCAAGAGGTCGAGAAATGGGGCTCACAACCGGTACGCCTGAAAAACCTACCGAAACATTATTACGGCCAGACAGGGCTGCCCCGGGGACCAGCGAACGAGAAACAGAGCTATTCATTGCGCCTGTATCCACCAAAAATTTCTGTGCCGAACCATGCAAATCTGCTGTGACATAAGGACCACGCTGATCTACAGGAATTTGAACTGGTCCCCCTCCCTGACCCTGGCTGTCCTAGCTATAGGACATCCCTGCAGCTTCATCCATATCATAATCATCATGATAGTACTGTCTTCCCCGGGGGTCATCAAAATAGTTCTGATCAGAACGACCCCACGAGGATGCACCAGCCTGAGCCTCATCCCGACCAACCCTTCAGGTGGAAGGGGTTCAGCCCCTTCCATCTGAACCCCGCCCTCTGGGTACTGCAATTTTCTGTAACAAATCTGGACACTCACTCTGCCAATGTCCCTCCTTTTTACAATACGCACACTGATTCGGCCCTAGGGGTGCGCTACCTCTACCGGCACCCGGTGACCTCTGAGCCGGACCAGTGCCTCGTCCCCTTCCGAACCCCCTTGCAACCTGCTGCATCAACACCTTCGTCTTCAAATCCTTACTCTTCTTTTCTACCCTGTCCTTTTCCTCGTTTTCTCAATGCTCATAGTACTGAGCCATACTCAATATCACCGAAGGGGAGGAGGTAGTCCAAGTGCTCTCAGAAGCTTGCAACCGAGCCGCGATCTCCGGAAGCAAATTCGTAACAAACCTGTTGACAAATAGACAAACACCACCCTCGACTGACAAATCCTGCCCACTGAAGTTCAAGAACACCCCTTCGAACCGAGTAAAAAAATCAGACACACTCTCCTCTTTCTTTTGACGACATGCCGTCAGCTTATCCCAATCTACTCGTCTGGGTGGGATAAGAGAATGCATATAAGTAATGATACGACTTGGCAAAGCCAAAATCTCAGCCCTTGGCTTCTCACCGGGATTTCGCTCCTTATCCCATGCCTTAATCTCATCCCAAGAGCCACCCAATTCCACCCTGTGATCCTGCGTATGCACCTGCCTCCATATATCCACCGGCACCAACAGCCCGAAAAAGAACTCAATATCTGCTAAGGTCATTGACGAGGAGGCAGCCTCTGTTAACTCTTTATAATACGCCGTAGGGTTCTTCCTATGATCCGGTAACTGACTCTTAAGAGCTAGCACCTCACTTCTCTTCCATGGGGTATAGACCCACTGTTCCTGAAGATGAGCCGCTACTTGTTATTATTATTATTATAGTTGCTTGTAAAGTGCAGCTGACACCCTACGGGTACCCTTGCACTGTGATAAGATGTTAGCTGGGTATGGAACGAACTGTAGCCCGTGCCCAGAAGGAATTAGCAGGGGACCGGGGAGCATACCCGGGGATAGAGCCAGGTTTTTATCCTTTTTCTGAACTGCAGAATGTTGGCTATATGTCTAATATCAGATGGAAGTTTATTCCAGAGGCGGGGGGCTGCTGTGCAGAAGGCCCTGCCTCCTGATTTAGCTTTCTTAACTCTATGCACCCTCACCAGGTTTGCCGATGAAGAGCGAAGCGTTCGGGGGGGGGGCATACCAGGTAAATTTTTCCTGCAGGGATTTGGGTCCATGTCCATGCAGGGCCTTGAACATTATGCATAATGCCTTGAATTGTATTCTCTGCGAGACTGGCAGCCAATGCAGATCAGAGAGTGCCAGGGAGGCAGAAGAACGGCGCGATCGCCGTAATGCTATTTTTGCAGCCATGGTCTGTATTCTCTGCAATCTCTCAATCAGATATTGTGGGGAATCTAAAAGCAGAGCATTGCAGTAGTCCAGTCTACTAAGGATAGTACTTCGGACTATCAGCGTTCTAGCCTCCAGAGAGAACATCGGAAAGGTTTTCCGGAATGCTCTAATCAAACTAAAACAACTTCCAACTGTCTTGTTGACCCGCTGTTGAACCACATCCCCTCTCTGGTTATGCTGTTCTGGGATCTCGGGATGGAAAATAGGATTCACCTCCCTCAGCGGGAATTGGGACACACTAGTCGGAGTTCGGTGATGGAATCTATCTCGATAACCAAGAAGTGTCCCAACATTACTGAAAACTTCCGCAGGGGCCATACCAGCGGAATATACACGGTCTCGAATGTCATAGATGATTTGAGGAGCTGTAACACCAAAACACTGTTCCCACAAACTAATCAATGTAGCCGACATATGCTGAAGGGTATGCTGCTGCACGAATGGCTCAAAATCTCTCATCACACTCTATATATCCTCCACACTATAATTCGGACCCCGAGACCATTGCGCTGCCTGATTTGCCACCATCTTTTTCTCCTTTTCACCCACATCAGATCGAATCAATACCCGCTCCATTCGCTCCCGTGCTGCTGCCCAATTCTCTCCATCCGACCCACGCACCGGTGTCTCAACACTACACGACACTGAGGATGAAATGTCTGGAGAAGACACGAGAGATACAGATACTGGTGACAAAGTTAACATTGGCTGGGTTGTAGGTGTAAGAGAAGGAGGAGAAACATGAGCAGAAACAGCAGACACTGCGGGGGTGCCTTCAAACACCACACTCACAGCTTGCGAAACCGGAGGGGAGACAAACAGGGCTGGAGCCAAAACAGTCGAGTCCGCAGAAAGACCAGAGGCAGGTGAAGGAGTAACAGGGGACTGAGACGTTGGAAGAACATGATATATCCTCTGCGGGGCATAGGGAGGTGGGGGACGAGTTTCCAGCAGATCCTCCACAAAAGGGTCATCATCCTCTCGAACAACATAGGACTTATTACATTGTAATCGAAACTTCCTATCTGCACACTCAATACCTTTTTCAGTTTGCTCTCTATCATAAGCTGCAGCTTTCTGAACCACTGTCTGCATTGCCTTCTTCCTAGACTCCTTCTCGGTCCGTATACGCCTCTGCTTAGCTTCCTTCTGCCACATCTGTAAAGTGTCAAACATCGACTGCCTACTTCTTCTAGCAAATAATTTGTCCAGTAAATAATTCAATTTTTGTTCATCAAAAGTACCATCCAGTGGCCACTGAAGCTCAGTATTGTCCCTCGTATACTTGTGCCATAATGTACGAAACATAATAGGGCCAATACCGTGCTTCACATACATGTCAAAATTCGGAGTGCCTTCTGGAGGCGCAGGCTGCCTCTCCTCCAGCCGATGCTCCACAGAACAACAGCGGCAGCCCAGACACCACACTTTACTCCAAGGCATCCTAGCATCAGACACATTCACTATCCACTCAATCAACACACACACACGCGCAATAAAAACACACACAAACAAAGAACTTTCAAAAGCAGTCCTTAGACTGCGTCAAGACAAGTCAGTTCTCAGACTGCACCAAGACAAGATAGGCTCTAGCCCCAGGCCTTTTCAAGAATAAGCCAAATTCAACAAGTGGCCTGGCAGAACATTAAACAAAAAATGCTCCGTATTACCAGGGTCTGCCGACCCACCAAGTTAACCAACACAGCGCCATTTTCTTTTCCAAGAATCAAGACAAACTCACCTGGTGCACACAGGTCAAACAAGAGTATTCTCCACTGCCGACTCTTCAGACCAAACAGTCAGATCCAAGGGTTTCGCCTTTTCAGGACCCCAGCCGAGATGACCACTAGATGAGGAGCCGCCCGATCAGACAGGCGGGGCATCCGCGAGAACCAAGCTCGGTTGTGCGGGGATCCCCGATCCGCCCATCTGACCGGACGCAACCCCGACCTCCACAACCCGACTACGGGCGAGATGGGTCACCTGGTGGAGTCCCTGTTCGGGCGCCAACTGAAGGAAGTGACCCAACTAGGGTCACCCGGGTCACTCTCGACCTCCACTAGCCTTCCAAGACAATGAAGAGTCGATGACGCAGTAGAGAATGCAATCTAACTGGTTTATTCACAAAGTACACTGCAGTGGAGTCCAGTCTGACCAGCCTCCTATGATGGCTGACGAGGGACTGACTCTATCAAGCATAAAGTTACATTATGTATGTTGCAGAGCCCACAAAGACCCGCCCATTATGGAAAAACACTGATAGATGTCGTAATACAATGGGGTACAGAACATAAGTTTCGATTCCACAGCCTGGTACAAGCTATCTACTGCCCAAGGTCGTCTGACTTATCCTCCCCACCAGACAGGTGGGAGAAGGCCTCATCTAACGGGAAAGGCATGCGTTAATGAGCAAATTTCAGCTTTATGAGAAACGAAACTTACCAAGGACCATTTCTCGTAAATAATCGAGTAGCAGTTTCGATTATAATACAAGATGGCGTCTGCTAGAGGTAAAATGGTGGCACAGATGTCAACCTAACTTACATAGCGTCTATGCTTATTAATTGCGTATGCATACAACGAGAATGTATTATAAAATAGCTATATAAATGCTAACATCATACCAAGTAAAATACGAGTAATATGGCAATAACACGTTTCAATTCTAACACCAGAACAATGTGAAGAAAAACAGGAGCAGAAGACTCACCACGGACTCCAGGAGACCAGTGCAGCCCAGCAGCACGGGAAACGGAGAACCGAATGGAATCCAGGAAGCCAGGCGTCCCGACTCCAGCAGCTCCCACGAAGGTCCAGAAGCACCCCCAGAGCCCAGCAAAGGAGGAAACAACAGGACAAGCAAGTAGCAGGTAAGTGCCCAACACCTACCCCAGCGTTCCCCGTCATGTCCACCGACAGGAAACAAAACAGGAAGTGCTTTCTGGTGGCTATGTAATGATAGCCCCTGGCAGGAGGGTGGGTGGAGCCTAAAAGCGTTTCCTGTTTTGTTTCCTGTCAGTGGAATATACCTCATTAGTGATGACTGGGTCGAGGACGAGGAACGTAGAGGTAATGACCCGTTATAAACACCCACCTAGAACCTGATCTCACACAGGCACACAGAAGCAACAGTTCACAGTGCAAGAGTAAACATGATGCATGAAAATAAAAACCTATGGGGAAAAAACACACTCTTAAATAATGTAAGATTAAGTAAAATGTGAAGTATGAACAAGGACTGTGTCGGTGTCATGGATTACCTTAATGGTTTTACAACCATTGTCCAGAAATCAATGGGTGTTTTTACCTTTAAATTTAAGGACATAGATATAGCGCCGAATAAGAACCCGTTTCCATGTCCCTTTTTAGGTCTCGCCTACGCAGCGCGCATGCGCTGCTTAGGAAAAAGACCTCTTGAAATCGATTCAGTTTTGCAGTGAAAAACGTGCACGCATTGCATTGCTTTGAATGGCAACGCGTGCACGTTTGGCGATTCCCTTGCGGGCGCGAGCTTTCAAACCATCTGTTTGTAATTAACAGATGGTTCCTGCTTGCTCTCGCAAGGGAAACAGGCGCAGGCCCCCTCCTCTCTCCCCTCCCCCTGCTGCCTCTTCGTCAAACGTGTTTTTTTTTGTACTTTTAGCGCGAGCGCTTGTTTTTTTTTACCTCTGCACGCCCAGGCATAGTGCCCCTTCATTTTACATTTCAGACAAACCTGCTATATGGCAGGGCAGCTGTTGTCCGAAGCTAAGTGTTCCTTGTTAGAATCACACTAAGTTGGAATTATTTATATCTGTTTTGCCCGTAGTCTCCCTCGTCACTCTTATCGATTCCTGGACTTTTCATCTTTTTTGCCTTTCTCTACCTCCTCTCCCTCGGCTCCGGTTTCTGACATTTTCTTCTGTTCTTGACTACAGTTGCTCATGTTAAGCGCTCCAATACCTTGGGGTCGAATTCAGGCTACATAAAACTGCGCAAAAAAAAAATCTAAATCATGTCACTTCCATCACCTCTAGCATGCCTGTGAATTAACATCCTTCATTTGCAGGCCAGATAATGATTTAAGTGATAAAAAGTACACTCGTACAATACAATAGCGCCTATCCCATATTCTGACGCATTTCGAGCTCATTTAAGGCTCCGCCCTGGGATCTCGAGATTGGCTTCTCTGGTCCTGGCAAACACCGGTCTTTATCACCTGCGGCCCGGAGCCAAATGGGGCAGCGTGATTGGCCACCTGAGAAGAGTCTTATCGCTGCTGCTATGGTAACTGATTGGTCAATTACCTAAACACGCTGGGAGACACCGGTTGAGAGTAGTTTGGTGGCGTCTTTAATATGATGGTGCGAGGAGGGATTTTCCTGCAGTCGCCTTTCTCCGTATTTTCCAAAGAAGTCAGTCTGTCTGGGCTTTATGTTG
Source organism: Calotriton arnoldi (assembly GCA_963921515.1). NCBI lineage: Eukaryota > Metazoa > Chordata > Amphibia > Caudata > Salamandridae > Calotriton > Calotriton arnoldi. The sequence goes on along the minus strand of CAWUFW010007860.1, from coordinate 859,516 downwards.
ATGTAAGCGTGGCATTAGGGCGTTACCCCTTAACCCCATTGTCTCAACATTTTAGTTATTTACTTATTGCAGTTGTACTTAGCGCCAACTCTTCCCGAAGGTATTGGAGCGCTTTACATGAACACCAGTTATATTATACAGGGACATGTTCATTTTATTTTTCTCCGGGGATATTTAGTGATCTTTTCAGAATCTCAGGATGTTGTGCCCACGCCAGACTCCAAACTGGTTCCCCAGTTCCAAAGTCGGCAGCGCTGGCCAAAAGGCCACATGAAACCTATTTCTCTTAGGAAGGGAGGCCTCTCTTTCCCTTCACGTTTATATCGCATTATGAACGCTTGATTCAAGCATAGCGACACGTGAGTAAGTATTTAAGCCTCAAGAGACATGAAATTTAGAACTTAATAACTAAACTGTACAATAGATATGGAATGCAGTGCTTAATTTGCACCGGTTGTTTGGTGAAGGTGCTTAATCAGCTGTTGCAACGAATCAGATCTGAACATGCTGACGCAGGTGCTACAGGACAGGAACAATCATTGCATACCAATTGTGCAAAAAAAACAGTGTTCATTGCCCTCGACTGCTTATGAAACTGCTGCACTGCACGAGGAGTGCAGCTCTGGCATCAAGGGCCTCTTACTGGGAAAAGGCCATTGGCACAGTGGGCACTTTTCAGCTTCTAGTCCATTGGGGGATGAGGTCTGCCCTGGGCTCTCTCCCAGAAGCAGGCGTGGTGGCCCAAAAATGAACAACGAAACTAGCCTTGGTGGAGGCTGTAGAGTGCAGTCAGGACCAGTTTGGCCAGTTCTAGAGATCTGGGAGGGCTTCTGTCGGTGATTTGTATTAATGCGCCGCTATTTATCATTTTCATTATGCATCCAGACAGGTTCACCTTGCATAAGAGCTATTAAAGGGCACTCGCCCTTGTATGTGACAAAAATAAACAAGCATTGGCATAGCCAATAGGTCTCGCCTTTGGGACCTTATAAGTGTTTAGCCATGCAACAGTTGATGTTCTTGCACCAAGGATATTGTGCTGCATAACTAAATACTTATAAGGTCCCAAAAGCGAGACCTATTGGCTATGCTAATGCTTGTTAAGTCTCGCTTGCACATCGATTGCTCTGTGCTTGAGAAATCTACTGTATTTAATATGAATCTTAAAAGGTGCTTACATCCCTCCCTCAACTTTCATTGGTTGGAGTGCTTGCCACTTACTTTTCCTCTGTTTCTATTGGCTGTAGCATACTATTTCCTGTTTTTCCTCTCATGTGTTTCTCTTATCGGTATCCCATGTACGAAGTACTGTTTTAATATGCTTTTGTGGAACTATTTTTTTTCCAGGTTTTGACTGCACAGGCAGCCCTTGTGCTTGCATTTTTCAAGTGCTGGTATTTCTTTTAGGAGGCTTAATTGGTTAGTCAAACGTTTTCGTTTGTCTTCTGATCCGGTTTTCAGTCCACCACGCTGTAACTTTCATTTCATCCTCCAGGAGGCTTGGAACAACAGTGAAAGGCAGGCTGGGGGCCGTCAGCTGCTTGTCAGATGCTTGTGTGATCCTACACACCGGAAGTATCAGGAGCTGCAGCTATGGTTCTCACAGCAGCACTGCTGCTGGTGTCCTGACCATGCAGGTCCGCCTTTCTATGCTGCTGAAAGATCAGCATGGTGCACACTGAGACCTGCCTTGCCGTGTCTCCGAAAATGAAGTTTTCTTATCTGCCTAAAGCGCATGATAGCTTTCATTTATGGTATGTATATTAAAATGCCAATTATTTGATAAAGGCCTTTTCATCTGCGCCTGCGCAAAAGTGCAAGGCAGTCCTTGGAGGCGGCCCCGTTTGCCAATCCACGTCTTTTGTGCAATGCACTGTTGGTGATCCTTTTAAATACCATAATAATTACCTTTAAATCACAGTGAGACCCCACGGTGTGACATACTAGAAAACAACTGTCCTTCACCGCTGTCAGGTAGGGGATGTAGCTCAGTGGTAGAGCGCATGCTTTGCATGTATGAGGCCCCGGGTTCAATCCCCGGCATCTCCACTCTCTGTGTTTTCATACTACGTGTATTGTTTTCTAAAATAATACAACTAATACATTTTTCCCCTTCTCTTGCTCTTTTCGACTTTTTTTCAAAATAGATTTCCATGGTGAGCAAATAAATATTTTTTGAGACGTGTGAGCAGCTCAGTTCCTTGCAAATCTCTTCCCCAAACAGCGCAAATGCCCCGAGGGCAGGAACCGGAAAAGACATAAAATCAGTGGTCGAAGTGGGCGGGATCGGCAGGGCACGGCGTGCCCCTACTTCTTCACAGAGTCCGTTCCCCTATTTTCTTATTTTAAACATGCCCCCCGGACGGCAGAAATCACCAAGGCCGATAGTTAAGGCTCGGCTTTTGGGGACGGGCGGAACGGGCAGAGAAGGAAAAGGACTCTGTCTTTTCCTTCGTGCCAGAGAAGACAAGGACAGTGTCCAGTTCTCCTGCAGCTGCCCCTCCCCTCTCTTTGTTCCCCCTCTTCCCTCTCTTTCTGTCTCGCTCCTCCTCATTTAGTGAAAACCGAGACCTCAAGAAATTCTCTTTCCTCCTTTCGTTTATTTGCTCCCCTGTGAAATGGATCCAAAAAAGAAAAACACTTTTGCTGGAAACGTCCTCTTTTTCTGACATTTTTCAATTTCTAAGTGCAGCCTCGGGGTGGAGAGAAATAAAACATTTAAAATATGAAAAAAAAACGAACTAAAGCAAGACAGAGTGGTTGCAAGGTGGCCAGATTAATTTATTCACGGCTCAACACATTAGCGCCACTTTACAGTGTTTGCCAATGAAGCGCTACTTTTGTTTTCTCGTCTCTTTGAACAACATTGTTTTCCCTGGGTGGGAAAGTGCACTATTCCTGGAGGCAGGGCTTTAAGTGGGATGAAAAAACTGGGGGGTCTCTCAAAGGGGCGTGGCCAATGTAATTAAGGGCTTGGCTTAAAACACATAAGCTAAAAATCTGTGCTTAGCATAGTGTGCCACCCGACTTGCATTTGGTTATTTCTGTCATTTCATCCAGATATATGATACAACAAATAACATCATACCTACAACAAGTCATGACTATTGGCTTTGTCAATGGTTGTTAGTTGCATAAGATAAATAAGCAGCAACTATGGCTTCTATATAATATTGAAAAAGCTTCCACTTAAAGCCCTGGTGACACCACGACAATGTTGCTGCTCCTGAGAGTCAAAAAGAGAAGGGAAATCCAGAGAGAAAATGACTCTCTTTAAAGGATTTCCCCTACCCTACATCGCTCACCTGGCATGACGTCATGCCGTAACTTCTCCACTAGTGAGAAGTGAGCAGTGTGAACACGCGCACCTCGATGTTCCTGCTGTCACTGCTGTCCGGGAAAAAACGGACCGCTTGTGCCAGGGCACAAAACAGAGCCCGCTAGAGACCCGTTTCGAGGCCCCCTTTAAAAAACTGCCGGTGCTCAGCACCGGTGAGACCCGGCCCACTTAAAGCCCTGCCTGGAGGTACTGAAATACCTGCTTGATGGGCGGATTGGAAAACAAAATGCATACTGCGGCTCTGTATTCACAAATGTGGTCTTTTTAAGCCATACTGCTTACGTTTTGTAAGGATATAAGCAATGGGCATTGAAACGGGTCCCTTCTGGGCCCTGTAGTCATGGCCTTAACTTTTCATGCAAAAGCACTCACTAATTTCTGAATAATGAGTGTAAAAAGAAAAAGCTAACCATGTTGTTCCCGCTTACATTTCACATGCTTTACTTAATCTTGCATTCCCTATGAGTGTTTGCTTTTTCTAGTATGTTGTTAAAAAAAAAAATTTTAGGCAGCATATTGCTCTTGTCTAGTGCGTAATTTGACTTGAGTCACATCCATGTGTTTATAGCGGGTCAGTGCAGTGCAAGTTTCTCTCAGTGGGGCAGTATGGTGTTCAGTGGGGGAGAGGATGTGGCACTATGGTCAGAGCTGCTGAATTTGGAACTGGGGAACCAGGTTCAGCCTTCATGACCAGTCCACCAGACCACCCCCCCTGAGGGAGCACATTCCCATGCTAGACCTTAGAAGGCCCTGCAAGATCTTAAAAGCCCTGGTGTCTTAGCACCAGCAGGTGGACCCTAGCAGTGGCAAGTGTGGGTTAACCTTGAAGGTCTGTCCGCCACAATTCATTCTGAAGTTCACCTCCAGTCTTGCAGGCAGGCCTATGAAGCAGCACACCATACAGTGACATGACTCTGTCACTGAGGTCACAGGACTCTTGAGCAGGGTGGCTCTAGGGCAGTGCGACCGCACCAGGCGCTGACCAGCCGCGGTCCGTGCAGGTAACAGCAGTGGGGCAGAAGGGCCGGGTAAGGGGGGATTTCGAGGGACGATGCAGAGGGAAAATTAAATAAATAATTAATTTTCCCTTTGCATCGTCCCTCGAAATCCCCCCTTACCCGGCCCCACCACCCCACTGCTGTTACTTGCATGGACCGCGGCTGGCGCTGACTTCAGGTGGGGTCGTCTTGTTTGCAAGTATATTATGGTTTTAAAAGCACTTGCTGCCTCCTTCCTGGCCTCCAATAATTTTCAGCAACAATAAAAATGGCATGATAAATCCAGTGATTAATGTTCTTATTAGAGAGAGAAATGGTGTTTTGTCTAGTGGACGTTTTGACTCATGGAAAGGAAGCGCAGAGGGTTAATGTGCCTGCTGCTAAGAACATGTACCATGCAGATCACAAAGTGCACATAATGTAAATAGGTCAGTGGGTCTTGTCAGTGGCTTTTGTCAGAGAGACCCTATTGTTACTTGCAGTTAATAAGTTAAAATCCTAACATAGAACAGTGAGCTATTAACTGTCATGTAAGAGCTGCATGCAAACTGCAAGGTATAAATTAGAGCGTTATGGTTTTTTCCCCAGTCTTTGATTATCCTAATGTTGCAGAAAAAGGGTTCATTTGGGTAGAAATCAATTGTGATTATTAAAGAGAACCACCAACCATGGTATTACGCTTTAAATTCTGAGTTTGTGTTTCTCCAGACCTATCACTATTAAACTATGCTGCCTACTAGTATGGGTGTCATGTGACTCCAAAACCTTGTAGTCCTTTGTCTTATGTAACATTTCCTATACAGTGATTTACACACGTATGATTGAGTGTCTCTGTGTAATATGTGTGATGCAAAGTGCTCTGACACCCTACACTGGTATTAGTGGTGCTGTAAATTTTCTGATACTTTATTATTTTGACATTTTTACACATGCTAACAGTCTCTGCAAAGATTTTTCCTTATTAGTACCAGTGGAACATACAAATGCAGCAGTGAGAAAGGTGACCAGTCAACTTTTGCAAAGGGCCCTCCACTTCACAGCAGCACAAGTCACATTTTTTAGGAACTTTTGATCCGTTTGAGCTATAAACAATTTACTAGTTAAAATCGTCGGATTATGCAGCAGATGATGTATTATGTGGCAAATATGGCAGAGCCATAATTATGTGGAAAACATTTGCAAACTAGGATATTTTGCCATTCATGTTTGAACTGCTCTTGTGGAAAAAGGGAGAAGTGCTGATGACAGAAACTCCATGGGTGGGAGACAAATGGCTTGCGATTCCACTTTTAAGGATATTTGGGACATTCTGTGATTGGAAAGGTATCCCACTTTCTGAATGTATTTTAATGTCAATAACTCATATTAAACCTTAAATAAACATGTGTATCCATTGGTTAAATTAAATAACGTAATAAGCTGTAACCGGTTAGTGAAATGGGAAACAAATACTGAAAATTTGGATATTTTGCTCTTTCTGCCACACCTCTGACTCTGCCCACTGACCCAATCCACGGGTTATTCCCGCCCTCTGACTCTCCGCCCACAGTTCCCCTACTTTTTTCCCCCCACTTCGACCACTGCATAAAATAGGATTTTACTGAGAGCATGGCAAGACTTAAAACGGCATGCTATGGTCGGGATTCTATGCAGACTCGAATTAATTAGTCTTTCTTCTAGCTCTATCTTCCTAGGTAGACCTGTAATGCTGCACTTCTTAAATGTCAGTCAGGCAGGTAACTCGCATGACACCTCTCCGGGTATCTTTTCACACTTCGCTCTTTTCAGCCTCTGGTGTACTTAAAATTAATTGAAATCATTTTATTTCCAATGAATTCAAAAGATATGAGGCATTCATGACAAGTTTATATGAAAGAAAATGCAATTAATTTGTTCAGCTGAATAACAAAATGAAATCAGTCCATTTAGACAAGAACACACACAACACCATAAAAAAACAGAACATATTTACTATTCCATTTCTGCATTCTGCATGAATGGCTCTGTTGAGAACACTGATCACGGTAATACTGTGTCCAAAAATAGAGCAAATAAACATTGGCAACTCCAACAGGTCTGGCTTTTAAATAAAAGTGCCCCCTTAATCAATGATAGGTTTAGGCATTTAGTAAGTCATCATACCTGCAAACTGTCACTTAGCTTAGCACTCAACGTGTCCATCATCCACCCACTCTTGGCAACGTTTAAGCGGAGACGTGTCAAAGACCCTTCTACAAGGACCTCACGTGTTACTTCCATGGCAACACTTGTCGACACCTTATGCCTTTTTGGGGTACCAATTCGTGTCAGAGTTAAAAACATATTTACAAGCCCCAATCGCCACCATAACGTCACTTTTTTGGATGTTATGGTGGCGAAACGGGTTTCACCTCATTTACAAGGCAGCGTAAAGACACTTAACATGGCTTAATGCTGCCTTGTAAATAAGGCCCCCTTTCACGCTATACTTAGCGTGAAAGGGGTGGGTGTTGCGGTGGGCGTTCCACTGCAACACCGATTGATTTTGGCGCTGCCCCATATTTACAAGGGTGGCATAAATATGGGGCAGCGCCAAAATTAAGACCAGGGAAAACCTGGTCTTAACAGGGCGCAACGAGGAGAAATGCATTAGTTCTCCTCGTTTTTTGCTGTTTTTATATGTGCTGCATTGTGCAGCACACATAGAAACAACAAAAGGCCATGCATGATTGTTTATGTACAGGAAGGCGTCCCTTCCTGCACATAAACAATCATTTAAAAATGACGAGTTGCAACTTCTATGTTTGCTGCACAAATCAACACACATAGAAGTTACAAATCGCCACTTTAAGATTGTTTATGTGCAGGGAGGAGCACCTTCCTGCACATAAACAACCTTCCCCTGCAACGCAGACACACTTGCACTATGGTGCATGGGTGCCTGCGTTGGCGCTAGGCAGCTAAATTTAGCACCAGAAGGCTAACACTGCCCCATAGTGGTTTTGATTTGCTGCACTCACTTTATATTTGACTTTCACTGCTTATTTGACTGTCCCGCTGTTTGTCCCTATTGCTCTAGATATCTGTATTTATATTTTCTCAAGTTAACTTTTTTCTCTTTATCTCTCCTTTGGTTCTCCCCGCTCTATCTTCCTTTTTCATCTCACTTGATATCTGTTATAATGTACTTGTTACTTAATGCATCCTCCCTATTTAGGTTCTCTGCCTTGCTGCTAAAGCCAATGGTGAGGTCATTGGAATGTTCAGTGTGTTTGTGTTGAAGGGTGAATCAGTTGGTGTGGAAGGGCTGAGCAGCGAGGAGGCTGCTCCTGGTGGGGCACATAAATGGATCTGACCATCATCCTGTAACCTGTAACCTAAGATGTAATCTCAAGAATAAATCAACAACCTTTTCTACAAGACCTGCCTGCGCATCATTCTTCATTGTAACACTGGTGACGATACTGAAAGAACTTGCGTGTGCTACCTAAATGGACTGGTACCTATGAAACCTAAAGTATCTTGTAATTTATGAAGCGTAATTGGAAGAAGCTATCTGGCAGTCCTGAGCCCCACCAGTGACCAGAAGACCGGTCGGCCCCATCGTGGACGTGCCAGTTAATGCTGGACTTGTGTGAGTGTCTCCATCATGTGGAGTTCCCCAAACAAGTAACAAGCCTAACAGCTAACAGCCTTGAGGAATAAGGTATTTTCTCTGCCTTTGCGTGGTAGAGCGTTTGTGTGAAGGTGTTCCTCTCGTGCAAAGTGACATTTCTACAACCTCTTTATGGTAGTATGTTTTCCTGAGCTACAACCCCCTCTGACTGTCATGTGGAGAAACACCTGCAGTCCTTTTATGTTGGACTGATGAGATTTGGATTTTGGGGTCCCAGCCACGGTGTCTCAGGGACCAACACGGTTGAGCAAGAGTCAAGAGTGCTTACATACTTGGGACAGCGTCAATCTCAAGATTCAGCTTCCCTGCTTTTTACGTGTGTGGAGTGGTGTTTCGTTAGTTGTACATGTTTCCGACATTGAGTGTTCCTTTTGAGCCTTACTAGGAACTGTTGGGGGCATCGTTGTTTTCTCTGACACTGATTTGGGCAAGTTTGGGTAATTGACGGTTTAACTGCTGTTCCTGCGATTTAAAAAAATAAACAGCGCTTTAAAAAACTAAACGTTGTGAGGCCTATTAAGACTTCCATAATTGTCAGTCACTATGTGAAAAATCGTTTTAAATTACCTGTGAACATATTATTATTGTCCTTAAAACTGTGTTATCTATACCAAAATAAAGGGTGATGTGGTAAACAATCTAGAACTGACAGATGCAACATATTGTCACTGTACTATACATCCATACCAATCCATAACAAGTTAATCCATAACAATGTAAAGGGTGGTATGGCAAAATAATTTAAATATGACAAATGCAACATATTGTCAGTGTACTTTGCATACCCACATCCTGCCACATCTATGTGTCCTATAGCAGATGAAATCACTAATGTGATCGACATAGTATGCTTACTAAGTACACAGCAGGAATTGTTTGTGTTTTGAATTAAATACATAATGTATCCAGTAAGAAAATTGCCCGCATATGTAAACACTAAGTGTTCGACAAAAATGCAATGATTGTAACTGTAAGAGTACACCAAGAGATTGAATTTGACTTTATTTGAATACACAATGTATCGAATAAAATTACTACACGGTTAAAAACACAAGTACAAGCCAGCATCCTTAATTACTGAGATCACAGGCATACCGTCTACTCGCGTTCCCTGTCAGTCGTTTTTCATGCGCAAGAACATTTCTGATATGTCAACACCCAAGACCCCATCATGATAAAAATCCCCTGCTTTACACCAATTAGGATAGGCCATTATATTCGCCATGCGTCACCCAGGAGATTACACCCTTTTTGGAAGACAGACTCATGACGGTCTGCTGTCCATTTCCATGATAGATCACAGAGCAGCAGATTAGATCTACAGCTGCGGCTCAATTTTTCGGGTCTGTCAAAACTGCACTGTCATTTTTCGGCGGGAAGAGAGAAGCTATATACCTCAAGCCTTTCACAGGCTTGGTGTCATTGAACCAAGGCAGACAGACAGATGCTGTTCTGCTCCACAGATATCCTTGATGCAGGCACGAACATACTGATTCTTGAGTAAGGTAAGCGGGCCAGCATTAGTTTGGCTGTCCAATACACGCATAGAGCGCCTTGGTTAAGATTAGACCTCAATACTAAATATACTCTTACTTTATTTGGTTTCAGACCCCCCATTACTTATCAACTGGCGATATAAAGAGGCGCATAGACGTCTTAAATAATTATCAAGAGCCATAACACATGGAAGAAGCCTGCTACTTCTACTTAAAAACCCTATCGGGTAAGCCTGTACAATTATAGACTTCCTAAGTGCTCTAACGCTGTTTGGCCAATAGACACCGACAATAACTGTATTTTTTCTATATAGCTCGTGCTTGATCTGCACACTCACCGTGCCCTTCTATTCCATACCTGCGGAATCCTCCTATTGTGCTAACCAAATTTTGCCAGCCGACTGCTACCCTCACATGGGGTAAGTCTCTTATCATAGTGCACCTATGTAGTAGAGCCATATGTACTCTACTTAAAAGACTGATATTAACACGCTTCTATTTCTCACATGAACAGTGCCCGGCCTGGTCCCATGTGAGTATCCTTCCTTTTCACTTTACTCACGGTGCCACAAATTCCACACGAGGCTGCGCAAACCCTTCCTTCAGGTACTATACTGATTGCCTACATCCTTTTTCCACGAGCACAGCTGCTCCATTACAAGCACATACTGACATTATCCTTCCTCTTCTCGCAGGTGTCCCTACTATCTTAGGTCCTGAAGAGACCCTACATTGCACACAGGGTCGAAACGCCGTCGACAGTTTTTTCAAAGCGAATCATTACAAGCCAGCACTTATCATTGTATAAAAGCGTGGTTCATATAATATATATCTTTGAATGGTCGCTTTCATGAAATATAGGAAACCTTGTATATATGTCACGAATATGTCACAAATTATTTAGGTTTAATTGTTTAGGTTCCTTTTTTTCACTGGGACACCACTCACTACAATCAATTGATTGTTAAATGTCATGAATGTAATTTTGCTTCAAAGAACTATATAAACAAGAATTATGAATGAAATACTAATCTAAGGTGTGTTCGACTCCTTCTCTTTTTGACATCACAATAACCCATTACATTGCCATAGTGCGTTATTTTATTGAGATTTTCTTGCCATTAGTCCACAGGAGCCATTGTTTTTGATAATCATTAAAAAACTAAACAGCGCGTGGTTCTCTACACGCGATCTTACCTGCTTCCACGAGCCCTGCTGTGCTGTCTTCGTGGGATCCCTTTCTGACGTAATGGTATCCAAGCAGCTTGTGACTGCTTGGGGACGCTTTCCAGCTTTGACGCGCCGTGAGCCGCCCGGCACGGCGTCAACTACGTGCCGCCATGTTGTTTTCATTAGTACTGAACCAGCATTTCTTCTTCGGTATTTCAGAGGGGTTGAAGTCCTTTGTTGTGTGATATTCTGGCTTCATCATCATTCTCGCATGGGTGTGCATGCTGGACTATCGACATTGCTGAAGCGGATGGCATCAAGAGATAAAACATTCGGAGAGGTAGTGTTCAAGTGTTTTTTTTTTTTTTTCATCAAACCTGCAGTACCTGTTGCAGCCGTCCGAGGCAAAGTTTTTAATTGACTCTCTAAAATGGAATTTATTGGTGAGGTGTGGATTTTCACATGCCGGTTACATCATTCAACTCGAGTGAGATCTCGCTCACTGGTGGTAACAAGAGACATTGTTGGTTGCGCATACTCAATACTTTGTATGTGTCTAGTGGTTGTGTTGGATGTTCAATACCTTGCATGTGTCGGATGTATGCTATGTTCAATTTTGGTACAATGGTTTGCCGTGTATCTAGGTGGGTTTTGTGGTGCCCACTGTGTTTATGATTGTGCATGTGTGCTACATTTTTCTGAATTTCCCTGTTTTGATCAGTATGTTTTGAGTTTAAAAATACCCTGAGTATGTTTTGGGTTTAAAGATACCCTGAGTATATTTTGAGAGTGTTTTGGGTTTAAATATACCCTGAGTATATTTTGAGAGTGTTTTGGGTTTAAAGATACCCTGAGTATGTTTTGGGTTTAAAGATACCCTGAGTATATTTTGAGAGTGTTTTGGGTTTAAAGATACCCTTAGTATGTTTTGAGAGTGTTTTGGGTTTAAAGATACCCTGTCTTGGTATGGGTTGAGTGTTATCCTTTTTCTTTGAGGTTAGACCTGTCCTGCCATTAGTAAGTGCAGTTGAGGGTTGAGAGTCCCTGGTCCTGCCATTTGTATTGTGCCTTGAATGTGAGGCGTGGTGGTGTTTGGTATCCACTGTTTTAGGGTTGTAGTTATACCCTGTGTGTAAGTGCTGTCCCTGGTCCTGCCATTAGTAAGTGCAGTAGAGGGTGGAGAATCCCTGGTCCTGCCGCAGTGTTGTGCCTTAGTATGAGGTGAGATGGGTACTCTGTGTTGTGTGGTGGTGTGGTACCCGTAGTTTGTAGTGTGAGTTATGGTGGATTAGCATCCACTGTTTTAAAGAATGTGTCTCATCATCTTACATTCATTTGTTTGTTTATGATCACTATAAGGGGGAGATGTGTTATAATATTTTTGTTGTTTTATGCATCTTCCTTTGCTGTCATATGTGTGTCTTATCATCTTCATACATTTGATTGTTTATGATCATTATAAGGGGGGAGATGTGTTATAATGTACTTGTTACTTAATGCATACTCCCTATTTAGGTTCTCTGCCTTGCTGCTCAGCCAATGGTGAGGTCATTGGAATGTTCAGTGTGTTTGTGTTGAAGGGTGAATCAGTTGGTGTGGAAGGGCTGAGCAGCGAGGAGGCTGCTCCTGGTGGGGCACATACATGGATCTGACTATCATCCTGTAACCTGTAACCTAAGATGTAATCTCAAGAATAAATCAACAACCTTTTCTACAAGACCTGCCTGCGTATCATTCATCATTGTAACAATATCCTCCCTTTCTTTTCCTTTATACCCATCACTCTCTTTCTCTCCTTGTCCTACTTTCTCTCTATCTCTCCGTCTCAACATTTAAATATAATTATTTGCACTATACCCCCAATCATCATGTCCCTGCATCTCTCACTAGTTATTGAGCTATTTTCTCTCTCTCTCGTCTCTCCGTCTTTCTCAATTTCATTCTCTTAGCCCTCACTCTGCCTCCTTCCTTCTCTCTATTTTCTCTCCCTGTTTCTTTCTTCCATTAGGAGATTGACTTTAGAAGTGTCTTTAAAAAGCGTTGAGCCCTTAATTGGCTAGCCATCTCCCGGTTCCCCCTGAATGGCCAGACTCATTGCTTGATTGTTCTTGACGATCCTCTCTGGCCCGGCTGGACCCCTGGTAATTTATAACCGATAGATGCAAGGCTTTCCTTGTGCACATCAAAGATGCCCAGACTCACACAGCATGCAACAGGATGCATGACGAGAAACAACTCTCCCTCCTCACCAGGCCTGTCGGAGTCTTTTCTGGGGCCCTTTCGGAAAAGTAAAGTTTTGAAAATGATGGTCCAAGAGCAACATTGCTATAAGCTGCAGGGCCTTTAAATATCCCAACAATGAATCTATGGATGTGCAAAGTGCAAGAACTAGGTGGCGAGGACCTGACCAAAAGTTAACAGAGTTCCAAAAAGTGAAATGTATAAGGCCTTAGCATAAACCGCATGGACAGGAGATACTTATTGAGAGACACCGGATAAAGTGTCTCACACTACTGTTGTGGTCTCCTGACGTGTCTGCAGGGCAGGCACATTCAGACAAACATATAACATGCTTGATATATTATAGCTGCATACGATTGCTTACTTGTTCCCTGCACTTCACCTAATCTCCCTCTGTTTCTACGCCTTCACTCTATATTAGTTAACAACTTCAAGGACAGTGGAGATATTTCATTAGGACTGCATATGATTTGCGTGCTTTTCGGCTGCATTTTTTGGTTTGTCTGACGCTCTTAATTTAATCTCCATGTGTCAGCATGCATTTCAATCATGCTAGTGAGGTGTAAGATCTGTTTTTCTCCAACGCCTTTTAACTCATCTTCTCGTAGTTTCTACGACTCACCTTTCCATCCCCTAAATCACAACCGCACTAGAACATGTTTCTCATATTTTTATTTGGAGAACGTTGTGGGCTGCATTTCATTTTAGTTAAATCCTCCACACTTGTTTTACCTTAAACACCAAGGGCCTGATTTACAGTTTGAACGGTTGGGTTACCCCTTCACAAATGTGATGAATATATATATTGTCTGCAATGTTAAACGTGCGTTATATCGTATGGCACTTTTAACAAGCATTTGCAATGCAATGGGTCTCGCATTTGGGAGAGTTTAAGCTATTGGCATTGTAAATGACAATGCCTTTTATTTATCTGTTTTGATAATTAACACTTAAATAAAAGGCATTGTCATTTAGAATGCCAAAAGTTCAAACTCTTGTAAATGCAAGACCTATTCAAAGAAGCATTCGCCATTGTCCCGGGCTGCTTAGAAAGTGAAAGCGTGCATGGTGCGCTGAATGTTGCAGGAAATCATGTTGTGCCTGCAGTAGGAGAAACTATTTAAAGAAAATAGTGCTTACAGACTAAAGAAGACGTACTGTTTAACAACCGAAGTAAAAGGGCCAGTCCTCATGGGAGGTTACAAATGAACACAAGGCAGTACTAAGGAGGGACTAACAAGCTTATTAACGAATCAGAGGCCAGCATTTATGAAGGACGATGACACAAGCCAATGACGAATTAGGGTGGAGAGTGGGCGGGGCTTCTATTCCATACTCCAATACAGCATGCCTCGCAGAGCAGCTCATTCGCTGCCCAGGCTCGACCTAAAAAGGAGATGGGATATCCGCCACATTTGTAATGGAGTAACCATTTCTGCTAAACCTTAAGTCAGGCCCTAAATTTTGTGGCAGCCTTTCTTGTAGTGTTTGTTACACGATTTTAAAATAATAGCTTGCATATTCACAATGCTTTCAGTCGCAGCCTGCAACCTCATAGCCCTATACACACACCTCACCATTCCTGATTGCACTAATCATGATTCAGGTCTGTGACTGTACAGTACGTGTACACACGCACACACGTGCGCACGCACGCACACACACACACACACAACCAACCAGCTGAGCTTCCATAACCTAAATGAGTGCATTTCCCACCGATTATATTAACCTGCAATTATTTTTATTTTAAGGTGTGTGTGTGCTATATTTTATATGTACTTACCTGAAGGTGAAATGCCAACAAACTAGTTACAGAACATTTTGTTCTTTAATAGCCACGTCTCAGGCGGTGCCCACACATTAGTGACCCTGTCCCCTTTGTACTCAGGCTCACAGTTTCATATATGTTTAAGTACTTCAACCGCTGGTTACAGCCAATAAACAAAGGCACTATAGCTGTCCAACAAAGTAAGGAAGATAGAGGGATAGAAAGCCGCAGGTGGAAGCAAGGCAAGGCATTAGGAAGAAGCAGGAATAGCAAAATTGGTATGCAAAAGGGATGGCTCAATAAGAAGGCAGTGAAAAGGCTGGGGAAGCACGATGTTACCTGAAGTTCCTGAACCAGCCAACGTACAGATAAATGACAGAAAGGCCTTAGATAATGAAGGGGTAGAAATGGATCTCAACCCTACACAAACATCTTTGGAAACAGAGCTTTTTAAGCTGTTTTTAAACATAGTAAATGGATTGGTCAATCAATCAAACAGCATTTGTAAAGCGCATCAGTGTCACCCCTCGGGGTATCTGGGCGCTGTGTCTCCTTTGAAGAGCCAGGTCTTGAGTCTCTTTCTGAAGTCTGCCAGCGAGGGGGCTGTGCGGAGCTGGAGGGTAAGATCGTTCCAAGTTTTAGGAGAGATGTAGGAGAAGGAGCGGCCACCGCTGCAGCTGTGACGGATGCAGGGGGTGTGTACGAGGGCGAGTGAAGAGGGGCGCAGGTGTCTAGAGGGTTGGTGGAAGTTCAGTCGATGGTTGATGTAGGCAGGTCCTCGGTCGTGGAGGGCTTTTCTAGGCGTTGATACGTAGCACTGATGGAACTGAATTATAAACACTAGTGGTTCTGTCAGAGAAGAATGGCATCACACTCTGCTCTGGTTTGAAAGTAGGAGTAGTACCTTCTACTTTTCTTGTTTCAAAGTAGAAGGTATTCAACACTACACCGCCCTCGGAGACTGCCAGCGGTTTTCCATGTCTCGGCCTCATGGCTGTCTTCAGTTGCATTCTTGCTTCAATGGTCAACCATAAGAGCAGGCATAATGTGGCCAAATATCTTACATCCAGAACAACGTGAGCAACCTCATGCAGCCCAGCCCTGAACTACAGGTGGACCAGTAATCCAGTCTGGAAAGAACAAGCACTTTAGGCCTGGGACTGCAAACAGCCTGAGTTTGGTGAGGTGCTCTTGGCCACAGCAAAGATGTGTCCTTGTGAATCTACTGTACTATCTATTGTACCCTTTCAAAATAGGATATGTGCTTGTATTAAAAACTACGGATCACTACGCATGCCAGTGCACACTAATTTGTCGTTTTTAATATAAGCACCTACACTGTAGATTCACTTCCACTCATGTAAAGTTCTAGCTAAAGGGCACATGGGTTGTGTGCATCATTGGATTGTATTGTACTTCACAGCTTATGGGACACTTAGGGGCTTGTTTACTCAGACAGGGCTGATGCAGGAGACCTCTCTTCTTCAAGCTGCTGAGGGGGCACTCCTCTTCCTTGACTTTAGGAAACTCATGCCAATTGGTGCTTTGAGGCTTCTCAGCAGCCTTAGATGCCTCTTTCATGAACATCTTGAAAATGTTGCTTGGAAGAATATCAAGTGTGTGTTTCCATGGATTTGTATGCAGCAATTAAATATCAGCTAAGCACAATTTGAGGTAACACGATTTCGGAGTATAACACATCTTGCAGAATTACTGAACGTATGACTTTGACATGCTCTACCTTTTATCATAACTATGTTATTGTTATTGATTATTATCCATATTGATCACGAGTTTCACCATACAAAGTTTGCAGCATTTGTTAGCATTTTTCTTTTAGCACCACCGGTGCTCCACTTTTAATACGGGAAAAAGTGTCATACCAGCGGCACAAGGGGCTTGTAAATAAGTCTCTTAGTGTGACCAATATTTTGAATGCCACAAAAAATAGGTTTTGCATCATAACTATTTTTTTCCATACTACAGCCTTGAAAAAGCCCTAGGTTTGCTAGCCATATAGAGGGCGAAACATGTGTTGGGTGGTTTTTAAATCAATGGAAAACGTCAAGACTACATCGGAATGAAGCACATTTGAAATAGTATGAGACTGCAAAATAATCCTTGTTAAAATCTTCAAGAAAAAAAAATAATACCAAAACACATCACTCTGGATATGCTACAAGAAAAATGCTAACAAATGCTGCAAACTTTGTATGGTGCAACTCGTGATCAATATGGATAATATTCAATAACAATAACATAGTTATGATAAAAGGTAGAGCATGTCAAATTCATACGTTCAGTAATTCTGCAAGATGTGTTATACTCCGAAATCGTGTTACCTCAAATTGTGCTTAGCTGATATTTAATTGCTGCATACAAATCCATGGAAACACACGCTTGATATTCTTCCAAGCAACATTTTCAAGATGTTCATGAGAGAGGCATCTAAGGCTGCTGAGAAGTCTCAAAGCACCAATTGGCATGAGTTTCCCAAGTCAAGAAGAGGAGTGCTTCCTCAGCAGCTTGAAGAAGAGAGGTCTCCTGCATCAGCCCTGTCTGAAGCCACACTGACAGTTGTCTATGTTGATTAGACTGGATGCAGTGAGAAAGTTGGGAAGCTCCAAAGCTTTCAATCACCTTCTCTAGGAAAGGTAGTCCTGAAATAGGGTGGAAGATACTATGGTCATTGGTGTCAGTGGAGGTTTCTGTCACAAGGAGTGAGACTTGCTCATTTTAATTTTTCAGAGTGTTAGTGAACACAAGATACATACGCTGCACAAGCGACCAGTGACATCTTAAGGATTTTGGGGGCCCTGGGCCAACGTATTTTGGGGGGCCCTGTTCAGAACAGCTTTGAATTTATGATCCAGTTTCAGCTCTTGCATGCGCTCTTTGGCCTGGTCATTGACAGTGCACATGCACACTTGCCCAAATTCTAACTGATATTACATCTAATATTCAGGGATAGTGATGTATGTTTTCAATATTGCAACACGGTAGCAGCTCATTAAAATTACTGCAAATAACCTCTGTGACACCCTCCCATTTCTCATATGTATGTGAGGTACTGTTTTGATCTAAAATAAACTATTTTTATGGATGTTGTATGAAACACAAACACACATTTCTCTGCAAAATGTCTGTAATAGACTCTCACACATCACCCACAATCAAAATAAATGAAAAGAAAACGGCATTTAAAACAATCTGCTTAATAATTATTAAAGGTCATCAGGGTAAGACTCTCTGCAGAACAGAGCTGGCTCTATCAGGGGGCCCCGGAAAAGTTGGGGCCCTGGGCTAGAGCCCACTTTGCCCATGCCTTAAAACGTCTCTGCAAGCGACCAGTTCAGTTTAGACTGTAGTTTTAAGGAGGTCGTTCCTTCTTCTACCTAGCTGCAAAGACATGGAACGAGCTACCGTTTCATCTACAGACCTCCCCATCTCTTTCAGAGTTCCAAAAGTCCCTTAAGATCTGGCTTTTCGGCTAATTCACTGGTCCCTGCCAGCACCTGAATACCCTCACGGGTGACAAGAAGCGCTATACAAATCTACTGATTGATTGATTGAAGTAACTCATAATATGTGATTTCTGTAAAATGGAACCAAGCTGTCTGCGCTTTTAGGTTTAACTTGCACTTGACTGGCAGGCCAGAGGTAAGAAGAAGTGAGCGTTCAATGGGCTTTACCCTTTCAGTGACAAAGTGTACAAAATCTTCACATTTAGATTCTGGGACATTAGCCGTGCCAATAGATATAAGGATTCTTAACGGTGTTTTGAGTGATTCTTGCAATGCAGAAAGGAGTAGCTGATATTAAAAAAGGTAGTGATTACCAGTTCAATTTATACTTGGAAAGATTACTGGATTCCCCCTTCTTGGGTATCTGAAAAGTACCAGGTGACTTTGGTCAATGATAGAGAAATGGGGAAGTTACCAGAAGCTTGACTTGATCGAGGGTGGGTTCGACACTTTGGTGCACATAGCTTGCAATGTGCTTCTGCTGTACCCATCGTCAACGTAGGCTCTTGTCCTTAATGGGTTCCGCAGTTGTTCCAGCGGAACCCTCGTCCACTTATGGGTCTCATTAATAGCCAAGCAATTCATTTGGAAAACCAGAGGAAGGCATCAGATGCGTTTGTCAATATCAATTGAGGTATCTATAGCATCCTTTCTTTTCCCCCTGAAAGATGAGCCAGAGTGGTCTTGATTGCTCAGTGGGGAAAAGAGTACTTTTATGATTAGGATTCACAATATTCCCATTCCTTTTAGGGATCTGGCCAAGGAGAACTGGCCAACTCCAAGGCTACGGCGTCCATACCTGAATTATTATTGTACCAAGAGTGGATAATTATTCACTCTTGGTGCAATAAAAATGGACCAAAAACAAGGAGTCTGTAGTGTAGCTGTGGAGCCCATAAAGGAGAGCAGCCACTGGTCCAGGGACCCCATCCATCAAACCAATCCATCCACTCAGTCATCCATCCTTTCACTTATCCACCCCCTTTCATCCATCAATTCATCCATCTTTGCAATCATCCATCCACCCTTTCGCTCTATCTATCCATCCTTTCCATCCATCCATCCATCATCCTCCCTTTGGCTCATCCATCTACCAACCCTTTCACTCAGCCATCCATCCTTACACTCATCCATCCATCCACTCATACATCCCTCCATTTACCCTTTCACTCAGCAATCCATCCTTTCACTCATTCATTCATCTATCTATCAATTCACCCATCCATCAATTCACCTTTCGCTCATCCATCCATCCTTTCATCTAGACATCCATCTACCCTGGGTTTCACTCATCCATCCATTGTTTTACTCATCCATCTTTACATACATCCTTACACTCATCCATCCTTTCGCTCATCCATCCATATTTTCACTCTATCCCTTCATCTACTCATCCATTCTTTCACACTTCCACTCATCCATCCATCCATCCATCCTTTCACTCATTCTTCCATCCATTCATCCTTTCTCTCATCATCCATCCATTCATCCTTTTCCTCCTCCATCCATTCACCCTTTCATCCATGCATCCATCCATCCTCCCTTTTCACTCAGACACCCTCGCTCCCTTTCACTCATACACCCTCTCTCCTTTTCACTCTTCCATTCTCACATCCATACTTTCACCCATTCATCTGTGCATCTATCGCTCCACCATTTTCACTCACTCACCCTCCCAAGTTCATTATGAGCCTTTGTCTGCTAAGCTGCAGAGAGAAGAGGTCCGTCAAGAACCCCACTCCCTCTGTAGCTGCTAAAGCAGGGTGGGGGTGGGAGGGTGAAGAAGTCCCTGATGCAGAGTCTCAACTGCACACTTATCTCTTAGTTCACTAGTGCAATTGTTGTCCGCAGCTGGTTCTTTCCTTCGAAATAAGGAGCACTCTGTGCGCTCAGCTCCATAATGTTTTTTCCAAAGTGAAGCCAAATGCAGTACTAAAAATGTGTTACTGCCAAGAGAGCAGCCCCCTGCACCCCTCCTACAGCCTGCCCCTCTGTGACAATCACCCTATTGTTGACACCCACTCCCTCCTTGTCCTCATTGGCTTGCCCCACCCCCAGCCATTCAAGTGCATGGAGTTTTGTAACTCATCCCAGGGCCACAGTCCATGCGCCCCAAAAGCAACCGGATCCATGACATTCTAATTCAGCACTCCCTCTCCTCTGATGTCACTGCACTCCCTCTCCTCTGTCACTGCACTCCCTCTCATGTGATGTGACTGCTGTAGCTTGTGCCTGCAGGTCGAAGAAAACCTCGCCCGACTGGCGCTTGCCAACAGGAGATCTGGACAACAGGAGATTCAGCACACCGTCTCAGAGCAGTAATTTATTTTCAGCTGCTCTGTGATTAATGTCCTTGTTCGTGCCTCTTCCCCGAGGGTGGCAGGGCAATTCTAGTTTTGCCCATGAATACCAGTCGCCCCTGTTGATCGTAGGAAATAAATCTAAATATTTTACAGATAAAATTAAAACTGCCAATAACTCTGCGAAGGAGTTATTTAATACAGACAGAAAACTTGCTAGCCCGGATACCTCAATACTCTTGTACCAGATCAGACTATGTGTAACAAGAAAGCAAATTTCTTTCAAGACAAGATCCAGGCAGTATATTGTAAATTTACACCTAGCCAGAACAATAATAATTCAAGTGATTGTCTGGATAACTTACAGACATCCCAGGACACACTACAGGAGTTCCCTTTGCTGTCGGAGGATAGAGTTAAGTTGCTTATTGAATCTACAAAACCAGGCCCCTGTCCTCCAATTATTTTACAATTAGCAACAAATATAATTTCAGGCCACCTTGCCATACTTCTAAACTCAATTATTCAACTAGGAATTTTTCCGACTGATTGGAAGAAAGCATCTATCCTTCCTTTATTGAAAAAGTCCTCACTGCACCCCAATGAGGTAAAAAGTTACAGGCCCATTTCTCGGCTTATGTTTCCAGCAAAAATACTGGAAAAACATCTTAACTTTGGACTTTCATCATTTTTGTATCCAAATGAAACCTTAGTTGCCGTGTAGTATGGTTTCAGGAAAAAACACAGTACAGAGTCAGTACTGGTTGCAGCTGTGGAAGAAATTAGAATGGCCATGGATAGTGGAGGAAAAACAGTGTTCATCTTATTAGATCTATCCGCCGCTTTCGATACTGTCTCCCATACAGAAGTTACCAAACAGCTGGAAAGCATAGGTGTTGGTGGATCAGCGTGTAATTTGCCAACATCTTTTCGTGCAGATAGAGAAGAAACGGTGGCATTTGGAGACTTTATATCCACATTTTTTAGGCTGCCTTGTGGAGTCCCTTAGGGATCTTCCCTGAGTCCGACCCTCTTTAGTATATACGTGGCACCCTCGGCCAAACTTTAGATCGTTTGGTTTCTCCACCGTATCATATACAGATGATACGCAGATTGTAGTTTCAATGTCAGGAGATCCATTAGCGGTTGACGATTGTTTCAAAACATGTATGTGTGAAGTTGTAAGCTGGATGGGGAATAACTGTCTTAAATTCAACTTGGAAAAGACCTAGGTCCTAGTGTTCAAAAAGACACAACTTTCTTGAATCCTGCCTGGTGGCCTCAGGACCTAGGTCCTTTACCTTCCCCCATCTCAAAATTGGGAAATCTAGGGATCATCTTTGACAGTAAACTCACTTTTTCAGAGCAGATAAATCAAACTACTTCAGCCTCTTTTTATCTAAGATACTGCAGTTCATCCCTTTTGATTTACAAAAATCAGTAATCACCACCTTAGTGCTTTCTAAGATTGATTACTGCAATGCCTTTATATCGGCATCCAAAAAAGACACTTGAGTAAACCACAGGCACTCCAAAATGCTACAGCTCGATTACTGATGAAAATTCCAAAACACACATCAGTCTCTCAAACCACCAAGCAGCTTCATTGGCCTTCAGTTGGGAAAAGAGTGGCTTTTAAAGCGCTTTGTTTGGCCTACAAAGCACTTCATGATACAGATCCACTCTATTTGAGAATTTGTTTTTGATTGGTACAATCCCAGAAGACCCCTCCGCTCCAGATGTAAAATATCACTGGTAAGATCAAAAACTAGAAGAGGTGCTTGGGGAGGGAGAAGTCTTTTAGATGTCACTCTAAAATTGGGGAACACTCTCCCCTTATACCTTAAGCATCCTCCAACTTCTTGCACTTTAGGAAACAACTTAAAACATGGCTCTTTTCACAAAATCTGGCCTTTTAATACCACCATTTCTACACATAGATCTGTTTTTTTATTTACGGACGCCAGCGCCAAGATGCCTTAGGGGATTTGAGCGCTTTATAAACATATCAATATTAATTGAGATGTTGGTTGTAGATTTCTTGGTTTGAGAGGAGGAGTGAGAGTCTACATCTTCAGATGTATTTGTCTCAAGATTGTGCTGTAGCATATGGGCATCAAATGACATTGGTGGAAATTTACTAACACTTTGAGGCGAGTTTCCATCACAACAGTGGCGCAAACCCAGCGTAATATGTTGTATTGGGATTTACTTTGCAACGTATATCTTGATTTGCATCAGAAAGTAGCCTAAAGTAACACAAAGTAGTGCTATCTTCTACTTTTCCCTATTTTGCGTCAAGGGGGCATGCAAGAGTGGTACATGGAAGTTTCCTTAGAACCACTCAGGGGTTTTCATGCCAATCCCTATTTACTAACTTTGGTAGATAGGGATATGAGTCAAAAATGTACAGCTGAGTGAGGAAGACATTAAGTTTGTGGAAGATTCTTTTCTGGAAACATTTCCAGCCGTGCATGTGTGCTGGACTTGACTATACACCACACATAGAAAGTGGGAAAAGTGTTATAATATGTCAAAACATAGCATTTTGTACTGGAAGGGTACCCTTCCAGTAAACAAATTACGCTTGACATCATGCACACCCCCTTGCAATATGGTTTAGGGGTGTGTGCGTTGGCCCAAGGCAGCCTAAAGCGTGCCGCCACAGGGGGTGAGAGAAACAGTGCTGTATCTTAGGTTACCGTGCTAAGTTGTGAGAAAAGCCAAACTTGGCCTGGTGTTTGCAAACAAGATATGGAAGGGCTGAGATAACACTGAAGGTTGAGTTGAGGAAAAGGAGGGAAGAAGTGGGGCCTTTCAAAAGAATTAACGGGAAGGTTTGAGTATGTGGGCAGCAAGTAGAAATGTTGTGAGGATTGGAAAGAGAAGCGAGGAGAAGGTTTAAGGATGTAGTCAGAAAGAAGGAATTTGGGAGCAGAAAGGAGCGAGGAAAAGGGAACTGGGGGATAGGTTTCTGTGGGAAACTAGAGGGAGTCGTCAATGGAGCTACATTAGGTTTAGATGGCAGAAGGTGGTTTGAGTGAAAACTCTGTGTTTGGGAGTGGTTAGAGGAAGTGTGTAGATGTAGGGACAACACTGTTGGACTCCTTTGAACTGCTCCACAGAAGTTCTGAGGAGGAGGACAACAGATAAGGGGTGGGCGAAGAGGGAGGAGAGTAGGTACAGAGAGACAACAAAGGGGGGAACAAACATTAGTACCTTCTGGTTTGGATTAAATTGGTGCAAGCAAGGTTTTAGGACAAGACGAAGGAGCATCAAAAGATGGACTGAGGAGCTGAAACAGCAGCGGCGGCTCCACCGCTAAGGCGGAGGAACGTCGCCCCACTGCTTTAAAGCAGTGCAAAGGAAAAAATAAAATGATAATAAGGGAATGTTATTATCATTCTATTTTCAGTTTTGCAGTTGCCACCACGTTAAGGCGGGGCAGGTGCTGGGCACCCGTGACCCAGAGGGAGGAGGAGTGGTAGCTGCTGCACCTAAAGTGCGCATGACTGTTTGGCCGGCCGTCAGCATTATGTTATGTTATGTTATCACTATTTATAAAGCGTGGCAATTACCCAAAGGTGTCCTGGCGCTGAACCACTAATACTCTGAGAACGTGAATAAGAGACCAGAATTAGCGAGTAAAAAGCCAAGTTTTCAGTTCATAGCCTAGGTGGAGGACATCCCTAAGCTCCCACTCCCTCTCTGAGTGCCAAACCACGGCGCTCAGACCAATCACAATGCTGCTATCAGCAGCATAGTGATTGGCTAGGGAGGTCTGGAAGCCTTGGTGCTTCCTGTTCCTGCTTCCTGCAGGGGAGAGGCAGCGGTTGGTGACTGCAAACAGCAGGTAGGTTTTCTTTCTTCTTTATTAAGTATTTCCTAACCCCTCCCACCTTCCTCCAACCCCCTCCCCGCCACCGCCACCTACCAGCCACCACTGTGAAACAGACAATCAAATGTAGCCAGATTATCATTCAGTTGAATCATGATTTTACCTTTGTTGAAAATGGAAATGGAGAGATTACCACTGAAGCTCATGGAGGGAGGCAGAGCACGCTAATGCCCATATTTTAGATTTGCAAAAGTTGAGACATTCAGAACCTTATGAAGAGTTTTCACCAAAATGGCTATGTTGAGCATGAAAGTGGTACGTTAGTTTTAAGGTTCCCCTTCCTGATGGAGTGATTCTGGCCTACTTTCAATGTCAGGGAATGCTCTCAAAATCTTATGGTTGAAGTTTTTACCACCATATTTAGAAAGACTGGGCGATTGATCATTTTAAAGGAGATAGGAATTGATGTAATTTGCACCAGTTCTGAGAGGAGCCATTGCAAGTCAGAAGAGGCCAAACAAAGCAGTGAGTCTGCAAGGAGTGACTCACAGAGACCTTGAAACAAACCTGGAACTTGGTGCCTATTGATCATGACACTTTCTGAGGCTCTGAGGGCTGGAGGACAAACTCTGAGACTAGGAAGCTGAAACGCCTGCTCTGCCTTAGGAGTCACATTCTGAGGCATCAGAGTTGGAAGTCAGACTCCAAGGCTCTAGAAGTAGAAATCCCTCCGAAGTTCTAATTGTAGAGATTATAATGTGAGGCGCTAATTACAGAAAAAGGAGGAAGCCATTCTTGGAGCCTCGGCTCGAAAGGTGGGCGTTGTAGTCAGAGCAAAGGCACACTCTGAGGCTCTCAATGCTGGAAGTTATACTATAAAAGTAGAAGTGATGGTCTAAATATGGAAACCAAACTCTGACGCTCTAATCTGGATAATAAACTATGAGTCTCTACTAGCTGGAGTTCATGCTTTGAGGTTATACAACTGGAAGCCATGCCCTGAAGCTCTAAACGCCATGTTCAGAGACCTCTGAGACTGTAAAGGTGTAAGTCATACTCTGAGGCTCTAAAGTTAGACGTCATGCTCTGAGACCTCTGAGGCTCTAAAGGTGTAAGTCATACTCTGAGACTCTAAAGTTAGACGTCATGCTCTGAGACCTCTAAGGCTCTAAAGGTGTAAGTCATACTCTGAGACGCTAAAGGTAGACGTCATGCTCTGAGACCTCTGAGGCTCTAAAGGTGTAAGTCATACTCTGAGACTCTAAAGGTAAACGTCATGCTCTGGGACCTCTAAGACTCTTAAGGTGTAAGTCGTACTCTGAGGCTCCAAAGGTAGACGTCATGCTAGGAGACATCTGAGACTCTGAGACTCTAAAGATAGAAGTCATACCCTGAGGCTCCAGAGGTAGACGTCATGCACTGAGGCTTCTGAGGCTCTAAAGATACAAGTCGTACTCTGAGGCTCCAAAGGTAGACGTCATGCTCTGAGACCTCATAGGCTCTAAAGGTGTAAGTCATACTCTGAGACTCTAAAGGTGGACGTCATGCTCTGAGAAATCTAAGGCTCTAAAGGTGTAAGTCATACTCTGAGACTCTAAAGGTAGACATCATGCTCTTTGACCTCTAAGGCTCTAAAGGTGTAAGTCGTACTCGGAGGCTCTAAAGGTAGACCTCGTGCTCTGAGACCTCTAAGGCTCTAAAGGTGTAAGTCGTTGTTGGGCCGCGCGGCTCGAGCCGAGCGGCTCGTGGCCGCCCTTGGAGTCCCGCCCGCTGCAGCTGATGAAGGCCCCTCCTGCCTTCTCCCGCCAGCTGGTGAAGGTGGTGCGTGAGGCCTTTAAAAGGAGGGGCCAACATCAGAAACGCGCTTCGCGTTCCTGATCGGACCCCGCCGAGCCTCCCGCACACTACCCCCTTCCGTCTCCTTACCTGCTGTTGCTCTGGTTCCACTTCAGAGTGGAGTTTTCGTCTTCGTGTTTCTCTCCTGGCTTTCCTTTTGGCATCAGACATTTTGGCTTGAGGATTTTCTTCCGGGTCAGGAGAATTCTGGGAGCTGCTGAGACAGCTCGCTACTATGGAGCTCTCTCAGCAGTGCAGGGCAGTTAACTCTTTCCTGCCTTATGTTTAGTCCTTGTAGGAAAAGGAATCTTTGTTTTGGTGGTGGTAGGTTGCGCTGCGTTTTTGTTTTGGAGCACTTCTTAACTGATTGATTGGCTCCTTTATTGTTTTGAGGAGTGTTTGTTTTTCGCCCGGTTGTGGCTTCTTGTTTTGTTTTCCTTCTTGGCCACACATATTCAAACCTGTGATATTTTCACAGAGACCACGAGTATTAGATGCATTACAGACCCAACATCATTTTTTCTTTTCTCCCGCATATTTTCATATTCTGTTTTCTCCTGACCACGGAAATTAGTTTTTTTGTTTTTTCCTGGTTCAGGCAAACAAGAATACCATTTGTGGGTCTATTAACATTTGATGATGCTTTACTGAAGGTTGGTACGCTTTCTTTATATCATTGTTGTTCGCTAAACCCCCGCAGTCCTTACGAATAATAAGTGTGCCTTTAATTTCCTAGATGCCCTATGTGAATCCTACGTCCTAGTGCCATATACGATTTGTATGTGTTCACGACAAATCCTTCCACAGGTACAAAAGCAGAAATAGTAATAATTGTACTACAGCTTGCAATTGTATGACATATACTTACCCTTGTGTCTTCTTCTTAGGGTGCCCTGGTGATACAACATCGGACGAGCCAGTGGATTCAACCCCTTCTCCCTCTCCTTGTTTTGTCTCCCCTTCTTCCCCACTTTCCCTCTTTGGCTTTGACTGTGTTGGGCGAAGGAGGTGGGTGAGGGAAGCTGGGATCTAGCATCCGTTCCTTCCATTTCGCTCCTGCAGAATACCCAGATGAGCCTTACAGTCGTACTTTGAGGCTCTAAAGGTAGACGTCATGCTCTGAGACCTCTAAGGCTCTAAAGGTGTAGGTCGTACTCTGAGGCTCCAAAGGCAGACGTCATGCCCTGAGGCTTCTGAGGCTCTAAAGGTGTAAGTCATACTCAGAGACTCTAAAGGTAGACCTCATGCTATGAGACCTCTAAGGCTCTAAAGGTGTAAGTCATACTCTGAGGCTCTAAAGGTAGACGTCATGCTAGGAGACCTCTGAGGCTCCAAAGGTGTAAGTCGTACTCTGAGGCTCCAAAGGTAGACATCATGGTAGGAGACCTCTGAGGCTCTAAAGGTGTAAGTCATACTCTGAGACTCTAAAGGTAGACGTCGTGCTCTGAGACCTCTGAGGCTCCAAAGGTGTAGGTCGTACTCTGAGACTCTAAAGGTAGATGTCATGCTAGGAGACCTCTGAGACTCTAAAGATAGAAGTCATACTCTGAGACTCTAAAGGTAAACGTCGTGCTCTGATATCTAAAGGTGCCTGTCCTCCACGGGCGACAACTACTACACCGTTATCTATCCCCCTAATCTCTCCAAATCCGCCTCTAAATCCCTCAAACACTCCATCCTGAAAAGTCATCCTGAGACCCTGATATCGGATCTCCGTCTCTGCGTGGACAAGGGCACTGTCATTAACGACCTCATCTTCCACTCCAGGAAAACATCTCTTTGGCGCAATGCCTTCTCGAGCCTCCTCAAAGTACATGAAGCCAGGAACATCCCTCACGGAAAAAAACTCACGATCACACCATCTGCAAACCTGCGTGCTGACCTCACCATCACCTTGTACAATAGCGGCATTATCCTGATTCAAGGGCTACCCAAAGACCTCATCAAATTTGCGGACCTCTTCACCCTCCTTAAAAAATATGTTCACAACCCTACCCAGTCCACGCTCCCCCTGCTCCACCCCTCGCCCAATCTGCCAAGTGTACCTAGCCTCTCACTAACCACACATGGTAGTGACCACGTCTTTGGGCGACCCAGCCCTACTACCTTGTCACCAACGCATGCCAACCACTGCGCACCTATACCACTGAACTCAGGCCTACAAGCCCTCCCCTCTCCGTCGGCTTCCGTAACTCCCCCTAGGGCCCACATCTCGAGCCAACCTAGCCCCACTATCACGCTACCAGCACTTGCCATCAGAAGCGTCCCCAAACCCTTAACCTCCTGCCTGCATAATCTTCCTGCACACCGGGCTATTGAAACGTCTACTAGGGCCCTCGACACTGGTATTGAAACGTCTACGAGGGCCCACGACTCTGGTCGATTTAGCCCCACCACTAGGCTACCAACGCAGTCCGACAGAATCGCTCCCACCCCATCGGCCCCCTGCCCGCAAGATCTTCCCTCTCATAGGGATACTGATTGACCTAGCCCCACCACTAGGCTACCGGCACACTCCACCAGAATCGCTCGCATGCAACCGGCCCCCGGCCCGCCAGAACCCACCACTAGGCTACCAGCACATTCTATCAGAATCGCACGCATGCAACTGGCCCCCTGCCCGCCAGAACCTACCTCTCTTAGAGATATTGATAATCTCCACTGCAGAGCCACCAAATTAACCCTGAGCATCCACAAGTCCATTTTGGATCTAAAGCACCTCCTACACCTCACCGAACTCTCCTTCTCGAATCTCTGGCTCTCGCAGAACGCGACCCCCATCCCCTACACTAAGCCCCTCCTTCACCCACTACCACTATCCCTGAGACACTTGCGCCCCGCAAGCAACCCTGCCACCTCTCGGAGGAGGAAATTCTTGCCCTCCTCTATACCTACAAACCCACCCCTGGCACGCCTAACCCGTTAGACCTCATGGAGGAAGAAGTGGTTGACCTCCTCATTAGCTACAATTCTGCCTTGACAACCCCATGCCCCTCAGACCTGAGTGAAGAACACCCTATCCGCACGGTTGCAACCAACCCCAGCAGATCTGCTACCCTCCGCGTCAGAGGGGTGGTCAATAGCAACCTAGCTAGAGTACCCATCTCTGCATCTACCCTTGACACTCACTCCGACCCCTCCCTAGCCGGCCTCCTAATTAACTGCCGCTCAGCAGTAAAGCATGCATCTGATGTCGCCGATCTCATCCTGAGCCAAAAATCGGACTTAGCGATCTTGACTGAATCTTGGCTCAAGGAATCCTCATCGCCCTACCTAGACCTCTTAGTCCCGCCCAATTACAACATCGTAAGGCTGGACAGGCATTCAAAGAAAAAGGGGAGGCATTGCCTGCATCTACCGCTCTAACCTCCTTGTTACTGAACTTCCGGTGGACCCTACAGACTCCTGCGAATACCTCGCACTCTCCATTTCCAACAACACCTCCCAACTGTGCAGACTTCACATCTTTTACCACCCCCAGGCAAGAACGACACCTTCACTGACCTCCTCATGGAAATCATCACAGCCAAGGTTTCCCCTAACTCTAATGACATTTTCCTTGGCGACTTCAACTTGCATTGGAACGATCCTAAGGACCCTCAGGTCAACGCCATCAGAGACTTCTTGGTTGATCAAGCCCTTACCCAAGCCTGCTCTCTCTCTCCCTACTCATACGAAAGGCACCACCCTAGACTGGATCATCGCTAAGGAATCAGCGGTCAAACTTATCTCTATTGACCCTTGTGATTGGTCTGACCACCACGCTATCACCTTCCTCCTGCCTAGCACCCACAAGACATGGACACCACAACCCGTGATTCCCAAACGATGGGTTAGAGACACCAAGAACCTTGATCACAGGAAACTGGCTGTGCGCTGTGAGACCGACCCCCCCCCCCCTCAGTGCACCTCGGTCAACAACCTAGCGGATCATTATTCCTCAACTATATCCGACATTCTCGATGACCTTGCTCCACTAAAGTTAAAAAGAACCCAGATCAAAGACAGGAATCCCTGGTTCAACGGATCCCTCAACAAGGAGAGGAGATCCCTTCGACAGACTGAACGAAACTGGAAACAGCACCCGTCAGCAGCCCATCTAAAACTTCTCCGCCAGGCCAGAAATGCCTACAACAAGAAAATCCTCAACTCTAAAAAAGAATTCTTCAGAACTGAACTTGAGAACGCCAAGAATTGACCTCGCAAGCTATTTGACTTGGTCAAACACCAATCCAACAAACTAGCAAAAACCTCCAAAGAAGCACCTAAACCCCTAATATCAAGCGAGGAATTTTCATCCTTCTTCTGCGACAAAATCTCTGCCCTAGGAAATGAACTTAAATCCGTAACTCACCACCAAAATCAAAATCTGTCGGCTCTACCTCCTCTCTCCGCGCTGTCTTCCCAAATCTCACCCAAAACCAAGCGCACTGGTCCAACTTTAAAATCTATGACGAACACTCGATCTCGAGAATTCTAGCCTCCTTAAACCCGAACAATCACTTCAATGATCCTCTCCCTTCTAACTGCCTAGCTGCCGCCTCTCAGGCCATCATCCCTTCCTGGACCTCAATAATCAACGCCTCCCTCCTACAGGGTTCAATACCTGATTCTCTTAAGGCTGGCCAAGTCGTCCCCATCTTAAAAAACCTACGCTGGACCCTGCTTCCGCTGACAACTATAGACCCATATCCAACATCCCACTCCTAGCCAAAGTTCTGGAAAAATGTGTGCAACAGCAGCTGAGCCTACACATCACCAACTTCCACCTTCTAGATGACTTCCAATCCGGGTTCAGACCTGGACACAGCACGGAAACCACCATCCTCCACATCGTGGATGACGCCCTCCAAGTCCTCGACCAAGGCAAAACCTGTCTCCTAATCCTCCTAGACCTATCTTCTGCCTTTGATACGGTTAACCACGAAATTCTCCTTGAACGCCTCAAACTCAGGATGGGCTTGGATGGCACCGTCCTTGAATGGTTTAGATCCTTCCTCCAAAATCGCTCACAGAGAGTCCTCATCAACGGTAATCTATCCGCTCCCTCTCCGATCACGGTTGGAGTCCCACAAGGATCAACCCTCTCCCTACCCTCTTCAATCTTTACCTTGAACCACTCACAGAGGTGCTACGCTCTGCCAATATCTCCTACCTTATGTACGCCGACGATACACAGATATACATCAAAATCTCTTCCCCTGAGGACATTTTCTCCCTGAATGAGGCCCTGAAGCTGACTGTCCACTGGCTCACCGCCAACCAGCTTAAACTTAATGCAAATAAAACTGAATTTCTTCTAATCTCCCCACCCAAAACCAATCCAGACATCCAGGAATGGATCAAGGCTATCACAGCACTAAACTGCCCTCCTACCATTGTTGACTCTGCGAAATCCCTTGGAATAAGCCTGAACATGCGGGGCCATATCAACTCGATGGCCAAAACTGCCAGATTCCACCTAAGTTACCTAAGAAACCTAAAACCCTTCCTCGATACCTCTGACCTAAAAACGGTAATCCAGGCACTAGTCATTTCCAGACTAGAATATGGATGCTCTACTCTCGCAGGGCTACCCAAGAACTCTCTGGCCCCATTGAAAGCCTGCCTCAACGCCGCCGCCAGACTCCTAACTGGCTCAAAGAAATTCGACCACATCTCTCCCCACCTCAAAGCTCTGAACTGGCTTCCCCTAGAGGCCAAAATCCAACTTAAACTGGCCTGCATTACTCACAAAGCTCTTTACTCCAATACCCCTGCATTTCTCGCCCAAAAACTCGTTATATCCGGAGGAGCCAGAAACTCCCGATCTGCCATAGACCTTTGCTTCAACCAGCACGCTTCCGGAAGAAAAAACCTACAATCGGGCCTTCTCTGGGGCCGCTCCAAGAATTTGGAACTCTCTCCCACCCGCCACCAGAAGAATTCCGTCCTTGGCACACTTTAAAAAGGAGACCAAAACTTTCCTAATGGGCAAATTCCTCGCCTAACGATCACATTACAATCACCTCAGCGACATGTTCCACCCTCCACTTCGGCATTATCCATGGCTTTTACGGATGATACCTATTCCTGCACTCCTGGGCATCCCACTCAAGAGTTGAGACTGCGTGCCTTCTTTTATATTGTATCGACCTGTTCTTCTTTTTTATCCCATATGTAGCCGGGACCTTAGACTGCGCGCTCTTTTTTCTTGTATAATGTATCTACCCATTTTACCCAATTGGTCCCTCCCTTCCTAACTCTTTGTATACCACCCTTAATCCTGTAAAGCGCTCTGAAACCCTCACGGGTCTGGTTCGCGCTCTATAAAACTATAAAATAAGTAAATAAATAAATAAAATCATGCCCTGAGGCTTCTGAGGATCTAAAGGTGTAAGTCATACTCTGAGACTCTAAAGGTAGACGTCGTGCTTTGAGACCTCTGAAGCTCCAAAGGTGTAAGCCGTACTCTGAGACTCTGAAGGTAGACGTCATGCTATGAGACATCTGAGGCTTTAAAGATAGAAGTCATGCTCTGAGGCTACAAAGTTAGACGTAATGCTCTGAGACCTCTGAGGCTCCAAATATGTAAGGTGTACTCTGAGGCTCTAAAGGCAGACTTCGTACTTCAGAGCTTGCGAGTCTCCAAAGGTCTACCTCATACCTCTGAGGCTTTAAAGGTGTAAGTCATGCTCTGAGACTCTAAAGGTAGACATCGTGGTCTGAGACCTCTGAGGCTCTAAAGATGTAAGTCTTACTCAGAGGCTCTAAAGGTAGACGTCAAGCTATGAGGCCTCTGAGGATTTAAAGATAGAAGTCATGCTCTGAGGCTCTAAAGTTAGACGTCAGGCTCTGAGACCTCTGAGGCTCCAAATATGTAAGTTGTACTCTGAGGCTCTAAAGGTAGACTTCGTACTTAGAGTTTGTGAGTCTCCAAAGGTCTACATCATACCTCCGAGGCTTTAAAGGTATAAGTCATGCTCTGAGACTCTAAAGGCAAACATCGTGGTCTGAGACCTCTGAGGCTCTAAAGATGTAAGTCTTACTCAGAGGCTCTAAAGGTAGAAGCTGTGCTCTGAGACCTCTTAGGCTCTAAAGGTGTAAGTTGTACTTGGAAGCTCTAAAGATAGTCGTCATACTTTGAGGCCTCAGAGGCTCTAAATGTGTAATTTGTACTCTGAGACTCTAAAGGTAGACGTCGTGCTCTGAGACCTCTACGGCTCTAAAGGTGTAAGTCATACTCTGAGACTCTAAAGGTAGATGTCGTGCTCTGAGACCTCTAAGGCTCTAAAGATGTAGGTCGTACTCTGAGACTCTAAAGGACGACTTCACGCTAGGAGAGCTCTGAGACTCTAAAGATAGAAGTCATACTCTGAGACTCTAAAGGTAGACGTCGTGCTCTGATATCTCTGAGGCTCTAAAGGTAAGTCATACTCTGAGACTCTAAAGGTAGACGTCGTGCTCTGAGACCTCTAAGGCTCTAAAGGTGTAAGTCATACGCTGAGACTCTAAAGGTAGACGTCGTGCTCTGAGACCTCTAAGGCTCTAAAGGTGTAAGTCATACTCTGAGTCTCTAAAGGTAGACGTCATGCTCTGGGACCTCTAAGACTCTTAAGGTGTAAGTCGTACTCTGAGGCTCCAAAGGTAGACGTCATGCTGAGAGACCTCTAAGGCTCTAAAGGTGAAAGTCGTACTCTGAGGCTCTAAAGGTAGACTTCATGCTAGGAGACCTCTGAGACTCTATAGATAGAAGTCATACTCTGAGGCTCTAAAGGTAGACGTCGTGCACTGAGGCTTCTGAGGCTCTAAATATAGAAGGTGTAAGTCTTACTCAGAGGCTCTAAAGGTAGAAGCTGTGCTCTGAGACCTCTGAGGCTCTAAAGGTGTAAGTCGTACTTGGAAGCTCTAAAGATGGTCGTCATACTTTGAGGCCTCAGAGGCTCTAAATGTGTAAGTTGTACTCTGAGACTCTAAAGGTAGACGTCGTGCTCTGAGACCTCTAAGGCTCTAAAGATGTAGGTCGTACTCTGAGACTCTAAAGAACGACTTCACGCTAGGAGAGCTCTGAGACTCTAAAGGTAGACGTCGTGCTCTGAGACCTCTAAGGCTCTAAAGGTGTAAGTCATACTCTGAGACTCTAAAGGTAGACGTCGTGCTCTGAGACCTCTAAGGCTCTAAAGATGTAGGTCGTACTCTGAGACTCTAAAGAACGACTTCACGCTAGGAGAGCTCTGAGACTCTAAAGATAGAAGTCATACTCTGAGACTCTAAAGGTAGACGTCGTGCTCTGATATCTCTGAGGCTCTAAAGGTAAGTCATACTCTGAGACTCCTAAAGGTAGACGTCGTGCTCTGAGACCTCTAAGGCTCTAAAGGTGTAAGTCATACTCTGAGTCTCTAAAGGTAGACGTCGTGCTCTGAGACCTCTAAGGCTCTAAAGGTGTAAGTCATACTCTGAGACTCTAAAGGTAGACGTCATGCTTTGGAACCTCTAAGACTCTTAAGGTGTAAGTCGTACTCTGAGGCTCCATAGGTAGACGTCATGCTAGGAGACATCTGAGACTCTGAGACTCTAAAGTTAGAAGTCGTACTCTGAGGCTCCAAAGGTAGACATCATGCTCTGAGACCTCATGGGCTCTAAAGGTGTAAGTCATACTTTGAGACTCTAAAGGTGGACGTCATGCTCTGAGAAATCTAAGGCTCTAAAGGTGTAAGTCATACTCTGAGACTCTAAAGGTAGACATCATGCTCTGAGACCTCATGGGCTCTAAAGGTGTAAGTCATACTTTGAGACTCTAAAGGTGGACGTCATGCTCTGAGACCTCTAAGGCTCTAAAGGTGTAAGTCGTACTCTGAGGCTCCAAAGGTAGACGTCATGCTAGGAGACCTCTGAGACGCTAAAGATAGAAGTCATACTCTGAGACTCTAAAGGTAGACGTCGTGCTATGAGACCTTAGGCTCTAAAGGTGTAAGTCTTACTCTGGGATTCTAAAGGTAGACGTCGTGCTCTGAGACCTCTGAGACTCCAAAGGTGTAAGCCGTATTCTCAGACTCTTTAAAGATAGAAATCATGCTCTGAGGCTCTAAAGTTAGATTTCATGCTCTGAGACCTCTGAGGCTCCGAATATGTAAGTTGTATTCTAAGGGGCAGATTTACAAGCCCCTTGCGCCACTTTTGCGTCATTTTTAACATGGGAAAAGTGACGCAAAAGTGGAGCTAGGGCCTTGTAAATCTGCCCCTAAGGCTCTAAAGGTAGACTTTGTACTTAGAGCTTGTGAGTCTCCAAAGGTCTACGTCATACCTCTAAGGCTCTAAAGGTGTAAGTCGTACTCTGAGGCTCCAAAGGTAGATCGTCATGCTAGGAGACCTC
The DNA here is from genome assembly GCA_963921515.1 of Calotriton arnoldi. NCBI lineage: Eukaryota > Metazoa > Chordata > Amphibia > Caudata > Salamandridae > Calotriton > Calotriton arnoldi. Next base: position 823,995 of record CAWUFW010007860.1, on the reverse strand, counting down.
TGAGACTCTAAAGATAGAAGTCATACTCTGAGGCTCTAAAGGTAGACGTCATGCTCTAAGACCTCTAAGGCTCTAAATTTGTAGGTCGCACTCTGAGGCTCCAAAGGTAGACGTCATGCCCTGAGGCTTCTGAGGCTCTAAAGGTGTAAGTCGTACTCAGAGACTCTAAAGGTAGACATCATGCTCCGAGACCTCAAAGGCTCTAAAGGTGAAAGTCGTACTCTGAGGCTCTAAAAGTAGACGTCATGCTAGGAGACCTCTGAGACTCTATAGATAGAAGTCATACTCTGAGGCTCTAAAGGTAGACCTCGTGCACTGAGGCTTCTGAGGCTCTAAATATAGAAGGTGTAAGTCTTACTCAGAGGCTCTAAAGGTATAAGCTGTGCTCTGAGACCTCTGAGGCTCTAAAGGTGTAAGTCGTACTTGGAAGCTCTAAAGATAGTCGTCATACTTTGAGGCCTCAGAGGCTCTAAATGTGTAAGTTGTACTCTGAGACTCTAAAGGTAGACGTCGTGCTCTGAGACCTCTAAGGCTCTAAAGATGTAGGTCGTACTCTGAGACTCTAAAGAACGACTTCACGCTAGGAGAGCTCTCAGACTCTAAAGGTAGACGTCGTGCTCTGAGACCTCTAAGGCTCTAAAGGTGTAAGTCATACTCTGTGTGAGAAGTTGGCCTGGTATATGCTGTCCACTAATTATAGTGGGCACCTTGCACCAGTCCAAACAACCCCTTATTGGAGATAGGTTAAAGACAACCTTTATTGAAAGCTATCCTAGTGGTAGCTATGGAGAGCAGCCTTCAGGCTAAGTCTTGAAGGAATGTAAAGCAGCTTGTTTTACCAGTCTATAATCTCTTGAGTGACCAAATGAAAGAGCACCACACCAGGTATATATTCAAAATATATGTATTTATTGCTAAACACACCCCTCTAGTCTCTTTATGAGGCTAGAGTTCGAAGTACATAAGTTATAAGTTATTAAATCACAGTAATAGCACAAATACACGTTTGGGCCCTAGGGGCGTACCAAACCATATACCAATAAAGTGGTATGCGAACCACGACTGAACTAGACACTAGGCCTAGAGCCTCTAGAAGTGCTTGGACCACAAGGAACCACCCAAGGTAGTGACACAGGGGACCTACGGGAGACGCGTGCAGTGTAAATACACAACCGCGATACGCCGTTGACTTCTATGGAGAAAGTCGGGATCGGGAAAATAGAGGAAAGGGACACTTAAAAGAGGACTAGGACAAAACCCTTTGAGATCTAGGACTTTGAAGAGTCTCTACCCACGGGAGCACCGGAGTACTCGTGTTACCTCACCCAGGGAAGCCGGGTGCATAGGTGCCTTTCGGGGTCGGGTTTCGTCGTCGATTCGAATGGCGATCTGCTGCAAAGTGCTGCTGGCGGCCAAGAGAAAAGTGTCCGGGTGGATCCAAGAGTGGATCGGAGTTCTGAAGAACCTGAAAGCAGAGGGGACAGAGTCTGGGTCACTAGCCAGTGACCAGGAAGGCGATGGACAGATGCCCACCGATGTCGAGTGCTTCAGGTGCGTTGACGGTCGTCTTGACTCTTCAGCCACGAGGTCCAGGAGGCGTTGTCGGCGACCAGGAGCAGGATTCGGGCTGGTACACGATGTCTGTCGAGTGCTGAGGTGTCGGCGACCGGATTGGACCCAACAAGCCTTGGCAACGGCAAGTCTTGGTGAAGATGTAGATCGTCGATGGTGCAGACCAGCAAGGTCTGTGGAACTCACCCAGCGAGGGTAAGTGAGGGCAGGCCTGGAGCAACCAGGATGCCAAGTAAGAAAAGGATTGGCCTTCGTTAAGGGCTACTAGCCAACGGGCTAGCGACCGCGAAGGAGCCTCGTGACGCCGCACGTGGATCTGGCTTACAGGACACTCGTGGAGTGGGGGCCAGTGATCTTCGGTGCAGGTGGTGCTGGAGGCTAGGGCTACTCGGAGCCCAAAGCACGACTTCTTGGGAGACCCAGAAGAGGATGCACTTGCAAATGTGCTTGGTGTCCAGGGGTCACGGTCTCAAGTCACCCACGATAGCCACGGGCCTCAGCTTTGCTGGGGACTCAGGGTAGCCTCGGGGAAGTCTGAGAATCCACCTCTGGTGATGCGATGACTTCGGCGTCCGACGGGAGCTTCAGAAATGCGAACCGGACAGATGCTTCTTTGGTGCCTGCCAAGCAGGGGAGTCACTCCTTGACCCCAAGGGAGATTCTTCTGTCCTCTAATCGTGTAGTAGAGCGTCGAAGGTCCAGGATTCAGTTTCAGAGTTTCGTCCAGGGATAATCTAAAGTCCTAAGGACTGGGTTCCTACCTTTATTCTAAAGATAGGGGTTGGACTACTCTGTGGCCCCACCTATGGGTGGGTCAGGGCAGAGGGGTGGCTACACCCCTTTCCCTTTGTCCAGTTCGCGCCAAAGCAGGGGCTGCAAGCCCCTGATCCGGTTTGAACTGGGGTATGCACAGGGACACCAAATGTGCCCCCAGTGCAGGACTTCAAAGCACCCGAAAGTGCTCCCGCCCAGCCCCAATACACATTATCCTGTCTGGGGAGGTGGTCACACCTCCCTGGGACAGGAAACCTATTGTCCAGGCCTCCCCTGCCGGAGTTTCGTCCAGCAGCAGGAGGCCAGACTCGTGTCTGTGGCAGCAGCATCCATTTTGTGATGCCAGGGCTCTGGAAAGAAGTTACCGGACTCGTCAGAGTTAACATGTCTTTCCCTCTAGAAGGGTGGAATGCTACCCCCGCCGCCAGGATTGGCGGGGGGTAGTATTCCAAGATGTTTGACACCAAACACGACATGTTTAGGTGCAGCCATTCCAAAGTTAGCATTTTACCGCGAGGATATAATGCGCTTAAGAGTATATGGTCAGGCTGCACTACAAACAGCATCAGAGATGGTCTCCGAACGCTGCAGAGGGGCCCTGCTCATGCAGGGGCACCCTCTCACATAGGAACCACGCACTCTGCCTTTAGGATTGATAAGGCCTGCCTTAGGAGTGACTTATAGGTTTATATGTGTGTATGTATTTCGTGATATAGGTAACCTATATCACAGTAAGGGGTGCATGCACCACCTTACCCAGGCTGCAGTAGCAGACCTGTGGTGTCAGTTTGGATGGCCTTCCAGGGGTGGCATAATACATGCTGCAGCCCCTGGCAGGCCTCTGAGGTACCTATGCCCTTGGTACATAGTATACCATATACTAGGGACTTATAAGGGCACTCCAGATCCCAATCAGTGATGTGCCTAAGGCACATGGAAACCATTTTACAGAGAAAGCAGATAGACTGGGGCCCTGAATAGCAGGATCCCAGTCCAACTAAGTCATAAACCAGCAAAACACCATAAAAAAAGTGGGGGCAACCATATAGTCAGATTCCACCTTCCTACATAACCCCCCCCAAACGAAAGGAGATAAGGCTAACCTTGGCCAGTTGAGCCTATATTGACTAAGTGGCCATATAAGGAAGCACCTGCACTAGCATGGTTGCCCCCTATGTTATGGTCCACTAAGCAATCCCTCACCCTAAGGGTATGAGAGGGTCTCCACCATGGGGAATCACTACCTCTGGTGTGCTTAGGTAAAGTACAAGGCTGGTGAGGTGTCTGAGTAGGGAAGTGAGGCCCTAGGAATGTTGGCCTCAGCTTCCTCAGATCACTGGTCACCATGTATGCCTGTCTTTCCATGACTGAGTTGCACTTTGCTCTAAGGGTCAACCTTTGGCTGCCTACAGCTGGGGGTTGGGTCCCTTTGGATGGAACACTGGAGGGACATGGCAGGTTTGGAACCTTCTGGTCCCAGGTTTGCCCTTGCCTACCAGAGTCCTTCTGGGGGAGGTCCCTACATAAAGGTATGGGGGATCCCTCAGTGTGTAGAGGAATTTTCACCTGGCTAGGGCTACTAGACTGGGTGCCCCTAATCTGCTGATGGGGGCTTCCTCTGGACAGGGGGCCCTGGGGGGTCCACTGACCTCCCTGACCTCTGCAGCCCTGGGCTGACTGAGGCAGGGTAGAGAGGGGCAGGTTACCTGCTCCAGACTGGGTACCACCTTGGAAGGGTCCTCTGCCATCAGGGGTGTGGCCAGGCCAGGCCTGACTACCTCTGTGGCAGTTCCTTCACTAGGGGTAGGGTCAGTTCCCTGAGGAGGCTGACCCTTACCTACTGTCTGGGGGGAAGAAGACTTTTCTTCAACCCTTGTGCTCTCTTTTGGGGGAGAGTGGGCCATTCTTTCAGGCTCCATCTCTCCAAATTCTTGGGCTGGGGCTGTGGCCATCACAGCCCCACTAACCTTTACAGGGACGCCCAACATCCTAAGATGGGTTTGGTGTTCAACTTCAGCCCAGGCTGAAATTTCCAAATCATTGCCCATCAGGCAATCTACAGGTAAGGTGGGGGACACTGCCACTCTCTTTGGGCCTGTGACCCCCTCCCAGCTGAGATTGACTATGGCCATGGGGTGATCTGTTCTGACACCATCAATGTTGGTCACCTGGTACTTAAACTCAGGTAAAAACTGGTGAGGGGGGACTAGTTTCCCTGCCACCATGGTGACACTAGCCCCTGTGTCCCTAAATGCCACAGCTTTCTGACCATTAATTATTGGCTCCAATCTGTACCTGCCCAATGCTGTGGGACCCATGGTAAAGGTGGCAAATCCTATACCACCATCAGAGTCAGAGGAGTCTGTTGAGGGGTCCCTGTCTAAACTAGGGCTCACCTCTGTTCCTCTTGCAAAAGCACCCAACTTTTTGGGTGCACTACTCCCAACTGGAGGATTACTACTGGTAGTACCAGGAGGGGTGGTAGTAGTTGTGGGAGGAACATTTTCTTTATTGCCAATCCTGGGGCAACTGGGATCAGTTTTCCAGTGCCCAGGCTTTTTACAGACATGGCAATATGGTTTCTTTTCAGGAGAGGAAGGAGTTTGGGACCCACCCCCAGAAGAGGAATTTTGGGGCCCTGTAGGGGACTTATCCTTAGATTTATCCCCACCTTTCTCTTGGGACTTAGTAGAATCTTTCTTCTGGTCACCACCCTGATTTCTAGTTTTTACTCTGGTTCTGACCCATTTGTCTGCCTTCTTTCCCAATTCTTGGGGAGAGGTCAGATCAGAGTCCACCAGATACTGGTGCAAAAGCTGGTTTTGACAATTATTAAGGATCTGCTCCCTCATAATCAAATTGTACAATCCTAAAAAGTCATGCACTTTGTTGCCATGTATCCAACCTTCCAGAGCCTTTGTAGCACAATCTACAAAATCAACCCAGTCTTGAGTCTGAGCTTTTTGGGTGTCTCTGAACTTCAACCTATACTGTTCAGTGGTTAGGCCAAACCCATCTATCAGAGCACTCTTCAAGACTGTGTAATTGTCAGCATCCTCTTCTCTTACAGTGAGGAGCTTGTCTCTACCTTTGTCTGCAAAGGAGAGCCACAAGATTGCTGCCCACTGCCTCTGGGGGACCTTCTGAACTTTACAGGCCCTCTCCAGTGCAGTTATCCATTTGTGGATGTCATCCCCACTCTGGTAGGGAGGGACAATCTTGTTTAGGTTTCTATGGTCATAAGACCTTTCCCTATCTCTAGGGATATTGCTGCCACCATGGGACTCTAGTCCCAACTTTCTTCTCTCTCTAAGGAGATCTAGGGATTCCCTATCTAAAGCCAATTGCTTTTTTCTGATTTCCAGCTGAGTTTCCTCATACTGGACCAGTCTGGCTCTCCTCTCATGAGAGGATTCCCTCCTGTGAGAGGAGACAGAGCTCCCTATAGAGGTGCCAGAGTGGTTAGACTCCTGAGAAGGAGATCTAGACTTCCTGGGCACACTCTTAATCCTTCCTGGGGGGACAAAGAGGGCATCATCTTGATCATCCTCATCATCATCCACAGGAGGGATTGGGTTTTCCAGGTCAGGGTCATTGTCACCCTCCTGGCCAGTTTCAGAGGGGGGCTGGGGGTATTGGTACCCCTGGCCTCGTCCTCTTCTTCTGCCCCACCCTCAGCTCCTACCCCTTCAGTCCCTACAGGCTTACTAAGGTCATAAGCCACCAACAACTCCTTGAGGTGTTGGGTGGTGGGGCTTTGGCCTGTCCTTATTTTTCTCAAGTTACATAAAGCTCTCAATTCCAAGAATGGGAGTGTATCATACTTGGAGGGTGGAAGCTCAATGGCTTCCTGCAAGGATTCTTTGGATCCTGCCCTTAAAGACATTACTAGTGTGGTGTGGTGTATGCACTACCTACTCTAGTGTGGCCTACTAAACTCTCTTGAGTTGTAGAAAGGGTTGTGCTATCCCTTAACACACAACTCTAAGTTCAGTAGAACTTACTGTATTCTAAGCTTAAATTATATGTACCTTAGGTACCTTTAGTGGTTTTCAGTTGATCAATTCAATTGAGATTATCTGGTAAAACAATAGCAAGCTGGAATCCCACACGCTGCACACCAATGTGAGAAGTTGGCCTGGCATATGCTGTCCACTAATTATAGTGGGCACCTTGCACCAGTCCAAACAACCCCTTATTGGAGATAGGTTAAAGACAACCTTATTGAAAGCTATCCTAGTGGTAGCTATGGAGAGCAGCCTTCAGGCTAAGTCTTGAAGGAATGTAAAGCAGCTTGTTTTACCAGTCTATAATCTCTTGAGTGACCAAATGAAAGAGCACCACACCAGGTATATATTCAAAATATATGTATTTATTGCTAAACACACCCCTCTAGTCTCTTTATGAGGCTAGAGTTCGAAGTACATAAGTTATAAGTTATTAAATCACAGTAATAGCACAAATACACGTTTGGGCCCTAGGGGCGTACCAAACCATATACCAATAAAGTGGTATGCGAACCACGACTGAACTAGACACTAGGCCTAGAGCCTCTAGAAGTGCTTGGACCACAAGGAACCACCCAAGGTAGTGACACAGGGGACCTACGGGAGACGCGTGCAGTGTAAATACACAACCGCGATACGCCGTTGACTTCTATGGAGAAAGTCGGGATCGGGAAAATAGAGGAAAGGGACACTTAAAAGAGGACTAGGACAAAACCCTTTGAGATCTAGGACTTTGAAGAGTCTCTACCCACGGGAGCACCGGAGTACTCGTGTTACCTCACCCAGGGAAGCCGGGTGCATAGGTGCCTTTCGGGGTCGGGTTTCGTCGTCGATTCGAATGGCGATCTGCTGCAAAGTGCTGCTGGCGGCCAAGAGAAAAGTGTCCGGGTGGATCCAAGAGTGGATCGGAGTTCTGAAGAACCTGAAAGCAGAGGGGACAGAGTCTGGGTCACTAGCCAGTGACCAGGAAGGCGATGGACAGATGCCCACCGATGTCGAGTGCTTCAGGTGCGTTGACGGTCGTCTTGACTCTTCAGCCACGAGGTCCAGGAGGCGTTGTCGGCGACCAGGAGCAGGATTCGGGCTGGTACACGATGTCTGTCGAGTGCTGAGGTGTCGGCGACCGGATTGGACCCAACAAGCCTTGGCAACGGCAAGTCTCGGTGAAGATGTAGATCGTCGATGGTGCAGACCAGCAAGGTCTGTGGAACTCACCCAGCGAGGGTAAGTGAGGGCAGGCCTGGAGCAACCAGGATGCCAAGTAAGAAAAGGATTGGCCTTCGTTAAGGGCTACTAGCCAACGGGCTAGCGACCGCGAAGGAGCCTCGTGACGCCGCACGTGGATCTGGCTTACAGGACACTCGTGGAGTGGGGGCCAGTGATCTTCGGTGCAGGTGGTGCTGGAGGCTAGGGCTACTCGGAGCCCAAAGCACGACTTCTTGGGAGACCCAGAAGAGGATGCACTTGCAAATGTGCTCGGTGTCCAGGGGTCACGGTCTCAAGTCACCCACGATAGCCACGGGCCTCAGCTTTGCTGGGGACTCAGGGTAGCCTCGGGGAAGTCTGAGAATCCACCTCTGGTGATGCGATGACTTCGGCGTCCGACGGGAGCTTCAGAAATGCGAACCGGACAGATGCTTCTTTGGTGCCTGCCAAGCAGGGGAGTCACTCCTTGACCCCAAGGGAGATTCTTCAGTCCTCTAATCGTGACGTAGAGCGTCGAAGGTCCAGGATTCAGTTTCAGAGTTTCGTCCAGGTATAATCTAAAGTCCTAAGGACTGGGTTCCTACCTTTATTCTAAAGATAGGGGTTGGACTACTCTGTGGCCCCACCTATGGGTGGGTCAGGGCAGAGGGGTGGCTACACCCCTTTCCCTTTGTCCAGTTCGCGCCAAAGCAGGGGCTGCAAGCCCCTGATCCGGTTTGAACTGGGGTATGCACAGGGACACCAAATGTGCCCCCAGTGCAGGACTTCAAAGCACCCGAAAGTGCTCCCGCCCAGCCCCAATACACATTATCCTGTCTGGGGAGGTGGTCACACCTCCCTGGGACAGGAAACCTATTGTCCAGGCCTCCCCTGCCGGAGTTTCGTCCAGCAGCAGGAGGCCAGACTCGTGTCTGTGGCAGCAGCATCCATTTTGTGATGCCAGGGCTCTGGAAAGAAGTTACCGGACTCGTCAGAGTTAACATGTCTTTCCCTCTAGAAGGGTGGAATGCTACCCCCGCCGCCAGGATTGGCGGGGGGTAGTATTCCAAGATGTTTGACACCAAACACGACATGTTTAGGTGCAGCCATTCCAAAGTTAGCATTTTACCGCGAGGATATAATGCGCTTAAGAGTATATGGTCAGGCTGCACTACAAACAGCATCAGAGATGGTCTCCGAACGCTGCAGAGGGGCCCTGCTCATGCAGGGGCACCCTCTCACATAGGAACCACGCACTCTGCCTTTAGGATTGATAAGGCCTGCCTTAGGAGTGACTTATAGGTTTATATGTGTGTATGTATTTCGTGATATAGGTAACCTATATCACAGTAAGGGGTGCATGCACCACCTTACCCAGGCTGCAGTAGCAGACCTGTGGTGTCAGTTTGGATGGCCTTCCAGGGGTGGCATAATACATGCTGCAGCCCCTGGCAGGCCTCTGAGGTACCTATGCCCTTGGTACATAGTATACCATATACTAGGGACTTATAAGGGCACTCCAGATCCCAATCAGTGATGTGCCTAAGGCACATGGAAACCTTTTACAGAGAAAGCAGATAGACTGGGGCCCTGAATAGCAGGATCCCAGTCCAACTAAGTCATAAACCAGCAAAACACCATAAAAAAAGTGGGGGCAACCATATAGTCAGATTCCACCTTCCTACATAACCCCCCCCAAACGAAAGGAGATAAGGCTAACCTTGGCCAGTTGAGCCTATATTGACTAAGTGGCCATATAAGGAAGCACCTGCACTAGCATGGTTGCCCCCTATGTTATGGTCCACTAAGCAATCCCTCACCCTAAGGGTATGAGAGGGTCTCCACCATGGGGAATCACTACCTCTGGTGTGCTTAGGTAAAGTACAAGGCTGGTGAGGTGTCTGAGTAGGGAAGTGAGGCCCTAGGAATGTTGGCCTCAGCTTCCTCAGATCACTGGTCACCATGTATGCCTGTCTTTCCATGACTGAGTTGCACTTTGCTCTAAGGGTCAACCTTTGGCTGCCTACAGCTGGGGGTTGGGTCCCTTTGGATGGAACACTGGAGGGACATGGCAGGTTTGGAACCTTCTGGTCCCAGGTTTGCCCTTGCCTACCAGAGTCCTTCTGGGGGAGGTCCCTACATAAAGGTATGGGGGATCCCTCAGTGTGTAGAGGAATTTTCACCTGGCTAGGGCTACTAGACTGGGTGCCCCTAATCTGCTGATGGGGGGCTTCCTCTGGACAGGGGGCCCTGGGGGTCCACTGACCTCCCTGACCTCTGCAGCCCTGGGCTGACTGAGGCAGGGTAGAGAGGGGCAGGTTACCTGCTCCAGACTGGGTACCACCTTGGAAGGGTCCTCTGCCATCAGGGGTGTGGCCAGGCCAGGCCTGACTACCTCTGTGGCAGTTCCTTCACTAGGGGTAGGGTCAGTTCCCTGAGGAGGCTGACCCTTACCTACTGTCTGGGGGAAGAAGACTTTTCTTCAACCCTTGTGCTCTCTTTTGGGGGAGAGTGGGCCATTCTTTCAGGCTCCATCTCTCCAAATTCTTGGGCTGGGGCTGTGGCCATCACAGCCCCACTAACCTTTACAGGGACGCCCAACATCCTAAGATGGGTTTGGTGTTCAACTTCAGCCCAGGCTGAAATTTCCAAATCATTGCCCATCAGGCAATCTACAGGTAAGGTGGGGGACACTGCCACTCTCTTTGGGCCTGTGACCCCCTCCCAGCTGAGATTGACTATGGCCATGGGGTGATCTGTTCTGACACCATCAATGTTGGTCACCTGGTACTTAAACTCAGGTAAAAACTGGTGAGGGGGGACTAGTTTCCCTGCCACCATGGTGACACTAGCCCCTGTGTCCCTAAATGCCACAGCTTTCTGACCATTAATTATTGGCTCCAATCTGTACCTGCCCAACGCTGTGGGACCCATGGTAAAGGTGGCAAATCCTATACCACCATCAGAGTCAGAGGAGTCTGTTGAGGGGTCCCTGTCTAAACTAGGGCTCACCTCTGTTCCTCTTGCAAAAGCACCTAACTTTTTGGGTGCACTACTCCCAACTGGAGGATTACTACTGGTAGTACCAGGAGGGGTGGTAGTAGTTGTGGGAGGAACATTTTCTTTATTGCCAATCCTGGGGCAACTGGGATCAGTTTTCCAGTGCCCAGGCTTTTTACAGACATGGCAATATGGTTTCTTTTCAGGAGAGGAAGGAGTTTGGGACCCACCCCCAGAAGAGGAATTTTGGGGCCCTGTAGGGGACTTATCCTTAGATTTATCCCCACCTTTCTCTTGGGACTTAGTAGAATCTTTCTTCTGGTCACCACCCTGATTTCTAGTTTTTACTCTGGTTCTGACCCATTTGTCTGCCTTCTTTCCCAATTCTTGGGGAGAGGTCAGATCAGAGTCCACCAGATACTGGTGCAAAAGCTGGTTTTGACAATTATTAAGGATCTGCTCCCTCATAATCAAATTGTACAATCCTAAAAAGTCATGCACTTTGTTGCCATGTATCCAACCTTCCAGAGCCTTTGTAGCACAATCTACAAAATCAACCCAGTCTTGAGTCTGAGCTTTTTGGGTGTCTCTGAACTTCAACCTATACTGTTCAGTGGTTAGGCCAAACCCATCTATCAGAGCACTCTTCAAGACTGTGTAATTGTCAGCATCCTCTTCTCTTACAGTGAGGAGCTTGTCTCTACCTTTGTCTGCAAAGGAGAGCCACAAGATTGCTGCCCACTGCCTCTGGGGGACCTTCTGAACTTTACAGGCCCTCTCCAGTGCAGTTATCCATTTGTGGATGTCATCCCCACTCTGGTAGGGAGGGACAATCTTGTTTAGGTTTCTATGGTCATAAGACCTTTCCCTATCTCTAGGGATATTGTTGCCACCATGGGACTCTAGTCCCAACTTTCTTCTCTCTCTAAGGAGATCTAGGGATTCCCTATCTAAAGCCAATTGCTTTTTTCTGATTTCCAGCTGAGTTTCCTCATACTGGACCAGTCTGGCTCTCCTCTCATGAGAGGATTCCCTCCTGTGAGAGGAGACAGAGCTCCCTATAGAGGTGCCAGAGTGGTTAGACTCCTGAGAAGGAGATCTAGACTTCCTGGGCACACTCTTAATCCTTCCTGGGGGGACAAAGAGGGCATCATCTTGATCATCCTCATCATCATCCACAGGAGGGATTGGGTTTTCCAGGTCAGGGTCATTGTCACCCTCCTGGCCAGTTTCAGAGGGGGGCTGGGGGTATTGGTACCCCTGGCCTCGTCCTCTTCTTCTGCCCCACCCTCAGCTCCTACCCCTTCAGTCCCTACAGGCTTACTAAGGTCATAAGCCACCAACAACTCCTTGAGGTGTTGGGTGGTGGGGCTTTGGCCTGTCCTTATTTTTCTCAAGTTACATAAAGCTCTCAATTCCAAGAATGGGAGTGTATCATACTTGGAGGGTGGAAGCTCAATGGCTTCCTGCAAGGATTCTTTGGATCCTGCCCTTAAAGACATTACTAGTGTGGTGTGGTGTATGCACTACCTACTCTAGTGTGGCCTACTAAACTCTCTTGAGTTGTAGAAAGGGTTGTGCTATCCCTTAACACACAACTCTAAGTTCAGTAGAACTTACTGTATTCTAAGCTTAAATTATATGTACCTTAGGTACCTTTAGTGGTTTTCAGTTGATCAATTCAATTGAGATTATCTGGTAAAACAATAGCAAGCTGGAATCCCACACGCTGCACACCAATGTGAGAAGTTGGCCTGGCATATGCTGTCCACTAATTATAGTGGGCACCTTGCACCAGTCCAAACAACCCCTTATTGGAGATAGGTTAAAGACAACCTTATTGAAAGCTATCCTAGTGGTAGCTATGGAGAGCAGCCTTCAGGCTAAGTCTTGAAGGAATGTAAAGCAGCTTGTTTTACCAGTCTATAATCTCTTGAGTGACCAAATGAAAGAGCACCACACCAGGTATATATTCAAAATATATGTATTTATTGCTAAACACACCCCTCTAGTCTCTTTATGAGGCTAGAGTTCGAAGTACATAAGTTATAAGTTATTAAATCACAGTAATAGCACAAATACACGTTTGGGCCCTAGGGGCGTACCAAACCATATACCAATAAAGTGGTATGCGAACCACGACTGAACTAGACACTAGGCCTAGAGCCTCTAGAAGTGCTTGGACCACAAGGAACCACCCAAGGTAGTGACACAGGGGACCTACGGGAGACGCGTGCAGTGTAAATACACAACCGCGATACGCCGTTGACTTCTATGGAGAAAGTCGGGATCGGGAAAATAGAGGAAAGGGACACTTAAAAGAGGACTAGGACAAAACCCTTTGAGATCTAGGACTTTGAAGAGTCTCTACCCACGGGAGCACCGGAGTACTCGTGTTACCTCACCCAGGGAAGCCGGGTGCATAGGTGCCTTTCGGGGTCGGGTTTCGTCGTCGATTCGAATGGCGATCTGCTGCAAAGTGCTGCTGGCGGCCAAGAGAAAAGTGTCCGGGTGGATCCAAGAGTGGATCGGAGTTCTGAAGAACCTGAAAGCAGAGGGGACAGAGTCTGGGTCACTAGCCAGTGACCAGGAAGGCGATGGACAGATGCCCACCGATGTCGAGTGCTTCAGGTGCGTTGACGGTCGTCTTGACTCTTCAGCCACGAGGTCCAGGAGGCGTTGTCGGCGACCAGGAGCAGGATTCGGGCTGGTACACGATGTCTGTCGAGTGCTGAGGTGTCGGCGACCGGATTGGACCCAACAAGCCTTGGCAACGGCAAGTCTCGGTGAAGATGTAGATCGTCGATGGTGCAGACCAGCAAGGTCTGTGGAACTCACCCAGCGAGGGTAAGTGAGGGCAGGCCTGGAGCAACCAGGATGCCAAGTAAGAAAAGGATTGGCCTTCGTTAAGGGCTACTAGCCAACGGGCTAGCGACCGCGAAGGAGCCTCGTGACGCCGCACGTGGATCTGGCTTACAGGACACTCGTGGAGTGGGGGCCAGTGATCTTCGGTGCAGGTGGTGCTGGAGGCTAGGGCTACTCGGAGCCCAAAGCACGACTTCTTGGGAGACCCAGAAGAGGATGCACTTGCAAATGTGCTCGGTGTCCAGGGGTCACGGTCTCAAGTCACCCACGATAGCCACGGGCCTCAGCTTTGCTGGGGACTCAGGGTAGCCTCGGGGAAGTCTGAGAATCCACCTCTGGTGATGCGATGACTTCGGCGTCCGACGGGAGCTTCAGAAATGCGAACCGGACAGATGCTTCTTTGGTGCCTGCCAAGCAGGGGAGTCACTCCTTGACCCCAAGGGAGATTCTTCAGTCCTCTAATCGTGACGTAGAGCGTCGAAGGTCCAGGATTCAGTTTCAGAGTTTCGTCCAGGGATAATCTAAAGTCCTAAGGACTGGGTTCCTACCTTTATTCTAAAGATAGGGGTTGGACTACTCTGTGGCCCCACCTATGGGTGGGTCAGGGCAGAGGGGTGGCTACACCCCTTTCCCTTTGTCCAGTTCGCGCCAAAGCAGGGGCTGCAAGCCCCTGATCCGGTTTGAACTGGGGTATGCACAGGGACACCAAATGTGCCCCCAGTGCAGGACTTCAAAGCACCCGAAAGTGCTCCCGCCCAGCCCCAATACACATTATCCTGTCTGGGGAGGTGGTCACACCTCCCTGGGACAGGAAACCTATTGTCCAGGCCTCCCCTGCCGGAGTTTCGTCCAGCAGCAGGAGGCCAGACTCGTGTCTGTGGCAGCAGCATCCATTTTGTGATGCCAGGGCTCTGGAAAGAAGTTACCGGACTAGTCAGAGTTAACATGTCTTTCCCTCTAGAAGGGTGGAATGCTACCCCCGCCGCCAGGATTGGCGGGGGGGTAGTATTCCAAGATGTTTGACACCAAACACGACATGTTTAGGTGCAGCCATTCCAAAGTTAGCATTTTACCGCGAGGATATAATGCGCTTAAGAGTATATGGTCAGGCTGCACTACAAACAGCATCAGAGATGGTCTCCGAACGCTGCAGAGGGGCCCTGCTCATGCAGGGGCACCCTCTCACATAGGAACCACGCACTCTGCCTTTAGGATTGATAAGGCCTGCCTTAGGAGTGACTTATAGGTTTATATGTGTGTATGTATTTCGTGATATAGGTAACCTATATCACAGTAAGGGGTGCATGCACCACCTTACCCAGGCTGCAGTAGCAGACCTGTGGTGTCAGTTTGGATGGCCTTCCAGGGGTGGCATAATACATGCTGCAGCCCCTGGCAGGCCTCTGAGGTACCTATGCCCTTGGTACATAGTATACCATATACTAGGGACTTATAAGGGCACTCCAGATCCCAATCAGTGATGTGCCTAAGGCACATGGAAACCTTTTTTACAGAGAAAGCAGATAGACTGGGGCCCTGAATAGCAGGATCCCAGTCCAACTAAGTCATAAACCAGCAAAACACCATAAAAAAAGTGGGGGCAACCATATAGTCAGATTCCACCTTCCTACATAACCCCCCCCCAAACGAAAGGAGATAAGGCTAACCTTGGCCAGTTGAGCCTATATTGACTAAGTGGCCATATAAGGAAGCACCTGCACTAGCATGGTTGCCCCCTATGTTATGGTCCACTAAGCAATCCCTCACCCTAAGGGTATGAGAGGGTCTCCACCATGGGGAATCACTACCTCTGGTGTGCTTAGGTAAAGTACAAGGCTGGTGAGGTGTCTGAGTAGGGAAGTGAGGCCCTAGGAATGTTGGCCTCAGCTTCCTCAGATCACTGGTCACCATGTATGCCTGTCTTTCCATGACTGAGTTGCACTTTGCTCTAAGGGTCAACCTTTGGCTGCCTACAGCTGGGGGTTGGGTCCCTTTGGATGGAACACTGGAGGGACATGGCAGGTTTGGAACCTTCTGGTCCCAGGTTTGCCCTTGCCTACCAGAGTCCTTCTGGGGGAGGTCCCTACATAAAGGTATGGGGGATCCCTCAGTGTGTAGAGGAATTTTCACCTGGCTAGGGCTACTAGACTGGGTGCCCCTAATCTGCTGATGGGGGGCTTCCTCTGGACAGGGGGCCCTGGGGGTCCACTGACCTCCCTGACCTCTGCAGCCCTGGGCTGACTGAGGCAGGGTAGAGAGGGGCAGGTTACCTGCTCCAGACTGGGTACCACCTTGGAAGGGTCCTCTGCCATCAGGGGTGTGGCCAGGCCAGGCCTGACTACCTCTGTGGCAGTTCCTTCACTAGGGGTAGGGTCAGTTCCCTGAGGAGGCTGACCCTTACCTACTGTCTGGGGGGAAGAAGACTTTTCTTCAACCCTTGTGCTCTCTTTTGGGGGAGAGTGGGCCATTCTTTCAGGCTCCATCTCTCCAAATTCTTGGGCTGGGGCTGTGGCCATCACAGCCCCACTAACCTTTACAGGGACGCCCAACATCCTAAGATGGGTTTGGTGTTCAACTTCAGCCCAGGCTGAAATTTCCAAATCATTGCCCATCAGGCAATCTACAGGTAAGGTGGGGGACACTGCCACTCTCTTTGGGCCTGTGACCCCCTCCCAGCTGAGATTGACTATGGCCATGGGGTGATCTGTTCTGACACCATCAATGTTGGTCACCTGGTACTTAAACTCAGGTAAAAACTGGTGAGGGGGGACTAGTTTCCCTGCCACCATGGTGACACTAGCCCCTGTGTCCCTAAATGCCACAGCTTTCTGACCATTAATTATTGGCTCCAATCTGTACCTGCCCAATGCTGTGGGACCCATGGTAAAGGTGGCAAATCCTATACCACCATCAGAGTCAGAGGAGTCTGTTGAGGGGTCCCTGTCTAAACTAGGGCTCACCTCTGTTCCTCTTGCAAAAGCACCTAACTTTTTGGGTGCACTACTCCCAACTGGAGGATTACTACTGGTAGTACCAGGAGGGGTGGTAGTAGTTGTGGGAGGAACATTTTCTTTATTGCCAATCCTGGGGCAACTGGGATCAGTTTTCCAGTGCCCAGGCTTTTTACAGACATGGCAATAGGGTTTCTTTTCAGGAGAGGAAGGAGTTTGGGACCCACCCCCAGAAGAGGAATTTTGGGGCCCTGTAGGGGACTTATCCTTAGATTTATCCCCACCTTTCTCTTGGGACTTAGTAGAATCTTTCTTCTGGTCACCACCCTGATTTCTAGTTTTTACTCTGGTTCTGACCCATTTGTCTGCCTTCTTTCCCAATTCTTGGGGAGAGGTCAGATCAGAGTCCACCAGATACTGGTGCAAAAGCTGGTTTTGACAATTATTAAGGATCTGCTCCCTCATAATCAAATTGTACAATCCTAAAAAGTCATGCACTTTGTTGCCATGTATCCAACCTTCCAGAGCCTTTGTAGCACAATCTACAAAATCAACCCAGTCTTGAGTCTGAGCTTTTTGGGTGTCTCTGAACTTCAACCTATACTGTTCAGTGGTTAGGCCAAACCCATCTATCAGAGCACTCTTCAAGACTGTGTAATTGTCAGCATCCTCTTCTCTTACAGTGAGGAGCTTGTCTCTACCTTTGTCTGCAAAGGAGAGCCACAAGATTGCTGCCCACTGCCTCTGGGGGACCTTCTGAACTTTACAGGCCCTCTCCAGTGCAGTTATCCATTTGTGGATGTCATCCCCACTCTGGTAGGGAGGGACAATCTTGTTTAGGTTTCTATGGTCATAAGACCTTTCCCTATCTCTAGGGATATTGTTGCCACCATGGGACTCTAGTCCCAACTTTCTTCTCTCTCTAAGGAGATCTAGGGATTCCCTATCTAAAGCCAATTGCTTTTTTCTGATTTCCAGCTGAGTTTCCTCATACTGGACCAGTCTGGCTCTCCTCTCATGAGAGGATTCCCTCCTGTGAGAGGAGACAGAGCTCCCTATAGAGGTGCCAGAGTGGTTAGACTCCTGAGAAGGAGATCTAGACTTCCTGGGCACACTCTTAATCCTTCCTGGGGGGACAAAGAGGGCATCATCTTGATCATCCTCATCATCATCCACAGGAGGGATTGGGTTTTCCAGGTCAGGGTCATTGTCACCCTCCTGGCCAGTTTCAGAGGGGGGCTGGGGGTATTGGTACCCCTGGCCTCGTCCTCTTCTTCTGCCCCACCCTCAGCTCCTACCCCTTCAGTCCCTACAGGCTTACTAAGGTCATAAGCCACCAACAACTCCTTGAGGTGTTGGGTGGTGGGGCTTTGGCCTGTCCTTATTTTTCTCAAGTTACATAAAGCTCTCAATTCCAAGAATGGGAGTGTATCATACTTGGAGGGTGGAAGCTCAATGGCTTCCTGCAAGGATTCTTTGGATCCTGCCCTTAAAGACATTACTAGTGTGGTGTGGTGTATGCACTACCTACTCTAGTGTGGCCTACTAAACTCTCTTGAGTTGTAGAAAGGGTTGTGCTATCCCTTAACACACAACTCTAAGTTCAGTAGAACTTACTGTATTCTAAGCTTAAATTATATGTACCTTAGGTACCTTTAGTGGTTTTCAGTTGATCAATTCAATTGAGATTATCTGGTAAAACAATAGCAAGCTGGAATCCCACACGCTGCACACCAATGTGAGAAGTTGGCCTGGCATATGCTGTCCACTAATTATAGTGGGCACCTTGCACCAGTCCAAACAACCCCTTATTGGAGATAGGTTAAAGACAACCTTATTGAAAGCTATCCTAGTGGTAGCTATGGAGAGCAGCCTTCAGGCTAAGTCTTGAAGGAATGTAAAGCAGCTTGTTTTACCAGTCTATAATCTCTTGAGTGACCAAATGAAAGAGCACCACACCAGGTATATATTCAAAATATATGTATTTATTGCTAAACACACCCCTCTAGTCTCTTTATGAGGCTAGAGTTCGAAGTACATAAGTTATAAGTTATTAAATCACAGTAATAGCACAAATACACGTTTGGGCCCTAGGGGCGTACCAAACCATATACCAATAAAGTGGTATGCGAACCACGACTGAACTAGACACTAGGCCTAGAGCCTCTAGAAGTGCTTGGACCACAAGGAACCACCCAAGGTAGTGACACAGGGGACCTACGGGAGACGCGTGCAGTGTAAATACACAACCGCGATACGCCGTTGACTTCTATGGAGAAAGTCGGGATCGGGAAAATAGAGGAAAGGGACACTTAAAAGAGGACTAGGACAAAACCCTTTGAGATCTAGGACTTTGAAGAGTCTCTACCCACGGGAGCACCGGAGTACTCGTGTTACCTCACCCAGGGAAGCCGGGTGCATAGGTGCCTTTCGGGGTCGGGTTTCGTCGTCGATTCGAATGGCGATCTGCTGCAAAGTGCTGCTGGCGGCCAAGAGAAAAGTGTCCGGGTGGATCCAAGAGTGGATCGGAGTTCTGAAGAACCTGAAAGCAGAGGGGACAGAGTCTGGGTCACTAGCCAGTGACCAGGAAGGCGATGGACAGATGCCCACCGATGTCGAGTGCTTCAGGTGCGTTGACGGTCGTCTTGACTCTTCAGCCACGAGGTCCAGGAGGCGTTGTCGGCGACCAGGAGCAGGATTCGGGCTGGTACACAATGTCTGTCGAGTGCTGAGGTGTCGGCGACCGGATTGGACCCAACAAGCCTTGGCAACGGCAAGTCTCGGTGAAGATGTAGATCGTCGATGGTGCAGACCAGCAAGGTCTGTGGAACTCACCCAGCGAGGGTAAGTGAGGGCAGGCCTGGAGCAACCAGGATGCCAAGTAAGAAAAGGATTGGCCTTCGTTAAGGGCTACTAGCCAACGGGCTAGCGACCGCGAAGGAGCCTCGTGACGCCGCACGTGGAGCTGGCTTACAGGACACTCGTGGAGTGGGGGCCAGTGATCTTCGGTGCAGGTGGTGCTGGAGGCTAGGGCTACTCGGAGCCCAAAGCACGACTTCTTGGGAGACCCAGAAGATGATGCACTTGCAAATGTGCTCGGTGTCCAGGGGTCACGGTCTCAAGTCACCCACGATAGCCACGGGCCTCAGCTTTGCTGGGGACTCAGGGTAGCCTCGGGGAAGTCTGAGAATCCACCTCTGGTGATGCGATGACTTCGGCGTCCGACGGGAGCTTCAGAAATGCGAACTGGACAGATGCTTCTTTGGTGCCTGCCAAGCAGGGGAGTCACTCCTTGACCCCAAGGGAGATTCTTCAGTCCTCTAATCTTGTCGTAGAGCGTCGAAGGTCCAGGATTCAGTTTCAGAGTTTCGTCCAGGTATAATCTAAAGTCCTAAGGACTGGGTTCCTACCTTTATTCTAAAAATAGGGGTTGGACTACTCTGTGGCCCCACCTATGGGTGGGTCAGGGCAGAGGGGTGGCTACACCCCTTTCCCTTTGTCCAGTTCGCGCTAAAGCAGGGGCTGCAAGCCCCTGATCCGGTTTGAACTGGGGTATGCACAGGGACACCAAATGTGCCCCCAGTGCAGGACTTCAAAGCACCCGAAAGTGCTCCCGCCCAGCCCCAATACACATTATCCTGTCTGGGGAGGTGGTCACACCTCCCTGGGACAGGAAACCTATTGTCCAGGCCTCCCCTGCCGGAGTTTCGTCCAGCAGCAGGAGGCCAGACTCGTGTCTGTGGCAGCAGCATCCATTTTGTGATGCCAGGGCTCTGGAAAGAAGTTACCGGACTCGTCAGAGTTAACATGTCTTTCCCTCTAGAAGGGTGGAATGCTACCCCCGCCGCCAGGATTGGCGGGGGGGTAGTATTCCAAGATGTTTGACACCAAACACGACATGTTTAGGTGCAGCCATTCCAAAGTTAGCATTTTACCGCGAGGATATAATGCGCTTAAGAGTATATGGTCAGGCTGCACTACAAACAGCATCAGAGATGGTCTCCGAACGCTGCAGAGGGGCCCTGCTCATGCAGGGGCACCCTCTCACATAGGAACCACGCACTCTGCCTTTAGGATTGATAAGGCCTGCCTTAGGAGTGACTTATAGGTTTATATGTGTGTATGTATTTCGTGATATAGGTAACCTATATCACAGTAAGGGGTGCATGCACCACCTTACCCAGGCTGCAGTAGCAGACCTGTGGTGTCAGTTTGGATGGCCTTCCAGGGGTGGCATAATACATGCTGCAGCCCCTGGCAGGCCTCTGAGGTACCTATGCCCTTGGTACATAGTATACCATATACTAGGGACTTATAAGGGCACTCCAGATCCCAATCAGTGATGTGCCTAAGGCACATGGAAACCTTTTTACAGAGAAAGCAGATAGACTGGGGCCCTGAATAGCAGGATCCCAGTCCAACTAAGTCATAAACCAGCAAAACACCATAAAAAAAATGGGGGCAACCAAATAGTCAGATTCCACCTTCCTACACTCTGAGACTCTAAAGGTAGACGTCGTGCTCTGAGACCTCTAAGGCTCTAAAGATGTAGGTCGTACTCTGAGACTCTAAAGGACGACTTCACGCTAGGAGAGCTCCGAGACTCTAAAGATAGAAGCCATACTCTGAGACTCTCAAGGTAGACGTCGTGCTCTGATATCTCTGAGGCTCTAAAGGTAAGTCATACTCTGAGACTCTAAAGGTAGACGTCGTGCTCTGAGACCTCTAAGGCTCTAAAGGTGTAAGTCATACTCTGAGACTCTAAAGGTAGACGTCGTGCTCTGAGACCTCTAAGGCTCTAAAGGTGTAAGTCATACTCTGAGACTCTAAAGGTAGACGTCATGCTTTGGGACCTCTAAGACTCTTAAGGTGTAAGTCGTACTCTGAGGCTCCATAGGTAGACATCATGCTAGGAGACATCTGAGACTCTGAGACTCTAAAGATAGAAGTCGTACTCTGAGGCTCCAAAGGTAGACGTCATGCTCTGAGACCTCATGGGCTCTAAAGGTGTAAGTCATACCTTGAGACTCTAAAGGTGGACGTCATGCTCTGAGAAATCTAAGGCTCTAAAGGTGTAAGTCATACTCTGAGACTCTAAAGGTAGACATCATGCTCTGAGATCTCATGGGCTCTAAAGGTGTAAGTCATACTTTGAGACTCTAAAGGTGGACGTCATGCTCTGAGACCTCTAAGGCTCTAAAGGTGTAAGTCGTACTCTGAGGCTCCAAAGGTAGACGTCATGCTAGGAGACCTCTGAGACGCTAAAGATAGAAGTCATACTCTGAGACTCTAAAGGTAGACGTCGTGCTATGAGACCTTAGGCTCTAAAGGTGTAAGTCTTACTCTGAGATTCTAAAGGTAGACGTCGTGCTCTGAGGCTCTAAAGTTAGATTTCATGTTCTGCGACCTCTGAGGCTCCGAATATGTAAGTTGTACTCTAAGGGGCAGATTTACAAGCCCCTTGCGCCACTTTTGCGTCATTTTTAACATGGGAAAAGTGACGCAAAAGTGGAGCAAGGGCCTTGTAAATCTGCCCCTAAGGCTCTAAAGGTAGACTTTGTACTTAGAGCTTGTGAGTCTCCAAAGGTCTACGTCATACCTCTAAGGCTCTAAAGGTGTAAGTCGTACTCTGAGGCTCCAAAGGTAGACGTCATGCTAGGAGACCTCTGAGACTCTAAAGATAGAAGTCATACTCTGAGGCTCTAAAGGTAGACGTCATGCTCTAAGACCTCTAAGGCTCTAAATTTGTAGGTCGCACTCTGAGGCTCCAAAGGTAGACGTCATGCCCTGAGGCTTCTGAGGCTCTAAAGGTGTAAGTCGTACTCAGAGACTCTAAAGGTAGACGTCATGCTCCGAGACCTCTAAGGCTCTAAAAGTGTAAGTCATACTCTGATACTCTAAAGGTAGACGTCGTGCTTTGAGACCTCTGAGGGTCTAAAGGTGTAAGTCATACTCTGAGGCTCTAAAGTTAGACATCATGCTCTGAGACCTCTGAGGCTCTAAAGGTATAAGTCGTACTCTGAGGCTCCAAAGGTAGACGTCATGCTAGGAGACCTCTGAGACTCTATAGATAGAAGTCGTACTCTGAGGCTCCAAAGGTAGACGTCGTGCACTGAGGCTTCTGAGGCTCTAAATAAAGAAGGTGTAAGTCTTACTCAGAGGCTCTAAAGGTAGAAGCTGTGCTCTGAGACCTCTGAGGCTCTAAAGGTGTAAGTCATACTTGGAAGCTTTAAAGATGGTCGTCATACTTTGAGGCCTCAGAGGCTCTAAATGTGTAAGTTGTACTCTGAGACTCTAAAGGTAGACGTCGTGCTTTGAGACCTCTAAGGCTCTAAAGGTGTAAGTCATACTCTGAGACTCTAAAGGTAGACGTCGTGCTCTGAGACCTCTAAGGCTCTAAAGATGTAGGTCGTACTCTGAGACTCTAAAGAACGACTTCACGCTAGGAGAGCTCTGAGACTCTAAAGATAGAAGTCATACTCTGAGACTCTAAAGGTAGACGTCGTGCTCTGATATCTCTGAGGCTCTAAAGGTAAGTCATACTCTGAGACTCTAAAGGTAGAGGTCGTGCTCTGAGACCTCTAAGGCTCTAAAGGTGTAAGTCATACTCTGAGTCTCTAAAGGTAGACGTCGTGCTCTGAGACCTCTAAGGCTCTAAAGGTGTAAGTCATACTCTGAGACTCTAAAGGTAGACGTCATGCTTTGGGACCTCTAAGACTCTTAAGGTGTAAGTCGTACTCTGAGGCTCCAAAGGTAGACGTCATGCTAGGAGACATCTGAGACTCTGAGACTCTAAAGATAGAAGTCATGCACTGAGGCTCCAGAGGTAGACGTCATGCACTGAGGCTTCTGAGGCTCTAAAGATACAAGTCGTACTCTGAGGCTCCAAAGGTAGACGTCCTGCTCTGAGACCTCATGGGCTCTAAAGGTGTAAGTCATACTTTGAGACTCTAAAGGTGGACGTCATGCTCTGAGAAATCTAAGGCTCTAAAGGTGTAAGTCATACTCTGAGACTCTAAAGGTAGACATCATGCTCTGAGACCTCATGGGCTCTAAAGGTGTAAGTCATACTTTGAGGCTCCAAAGGTAGACGTCATGCTATGAGACCTCTGAGACGCTAAAGATAGAAGTCATACTCTGAGACTCTAAAGGTAGACGTCATGCTCTGAGACCTCTAAGGCTCTAAAGGTGTAAGTCGTACTCTGAGGCTCCAAAGGTAGACGTCATGTTAGGAGACCTCTGAGACGCTAAAGATAGAAGTCATACTCTGAGACTCTAAAGGTAGACGTCGTGCTATGAGACCTTAGGCTCTAAAGGTGTAAGTCTTACTCTGAGATTCTAAAGGTAGACGTCGTGCTCTGAGACCTCTGAGACTCCAAAGGTGTAAGCCGTATTCTCAGACTCTTTAAAGACAGAAATCATGCTCTGAGGCTCTAAAGTTAGATTTCATGCTCTGAGACCTCTGAGGCTCCGAATATGTAAGTTGTACTCTAAGGGGCAGATTTACAAGCCCCTTCTGCCACTTTTGCGTCATTTTTAACATGGGAAAGGTGACGCAAAAGTGGCGCAAGGGCCTTGTAAATCTGCCCCTAAGGCTCTAAAGGTAGACTTTGTACTTAGAGCTTGTGAGTCTCCAAAGGTCTACGTCATACCTCTAAGGCTCTAAAGGTGTAAGTCGTACTCTGAGGCTCCAAAGGTAGACGTCATGCTAGGAGACCTCTGAGACTCTAAAGATAGAAGTCATACTCTGAGGCTCTAAAGGTAGACGTCATGCTCTAAGACCTCTAAGGCTCTAAATTTGTAGGTCGCACTCTGAGGCTCCAAAGGTAGACGTCATGCCCTGAGGCTTCTGAGGCTCTAAAGGTGTAAGTCGTACTCAGAGACTCTAAAGGTAGACGTCATGCTCCGAGACCTCTAAGGCTCTAAAGGTGTAAGTCATACTCTGAGGCTCTAAAGGTAGACGTCATGCCCTGAGGCTTCTGAGGCTCTAAAGGTGTAAGTCGTACTCAGAGACTCTAAAGGTAGACGTCATGCTCCGAGACCTCTAAGGCTCTAAAGGTGTAAGTCATACTCTGAGGCTCCAGAGGTAGACGTCATGCTGGGAGACCTCTGAGGCTCTATAGATAGAAGTCATACTCTGAGGCTCTAAAGGTAGACGTCATGCTCTGAGTCCTCTAAGGCGCTAAAGGTGTAGGTCGTACTCTGAGGCTCCAAAGGTAGACGTCATGCACTGAGGCTTCTGAGGCTCTAAATATAGAAGTCGTACTCTGAGGCTCCAAAGGTAGACGTCATGCTCTGAGACCTCTAAGGCTCTAAAGGTGTAAGTCATACTCTGAGACTCTAAAGGTAGACGTCATGCTCTAAGAACTCTAAGGCTCTAAAGGTGTAAGTCATACTCTGAGACTCTAAATGTAGACATCATGCTCTGAGAGCTTTAAGGCTCTAAAGGTGTAAGTCGTACTCTGAGGCTCCAAAGATAGACGTCATGCTAGGAGACATCTGAGGCGCTAATGATAGAAGTCATGCTCTGAGACTCTAATGGTAGACGCCGTGCTCTGATATGTCTGAGGCTCTAAAGGTAAGTCGTACTCTGAGACTCTAAAGGTAGCCGTCATGCCCTGAGGCTTCTGAGGATCTAAAGGTGTAAGTCATACTCTGAGACTCTAAAGTTAGACGTCGTGCTCTGAGAACTCTGAGGCTCCAAAGGTGAAAGCCGTACTCTGAGACTCTGAAGGTAGACCTCATGCTATGAGACATCTGAGGCTTTAAAGATAGAAGTCATGCTCTGAGGCTACAAAGTTAGATGTAATGCTCTGAGACCTCTGAGGCTCCAAATATGTAAGGTGTACTCTGAGGCTCTAAAGGCAGACTTCGTACTTAGAGCTTGTGAGTCTCCAAAGGTCTACCTCATACCTCTGAGGCATTAAAAGTGTAAGTCATGCTCTGAGACTCTAAAGGTAGAAATCGTGGTCTGAGACCTCTGAGGCTCTAAAGATGTAAGTCTTACTCAGAGGCTCTAAAGGTAGACGTCAAGCTCTGAGTCCTCTGAGGCTTTAAAGATAGAAGTCATGCTCTTGTTGTATTCCTCTTAGGGTGTCCGTATATAGGTTTTCCTGTATCATGTCCTTATATAGGCACAATTCGCCCTGCCCTTATATAGGCATAAAATCCCAGTCCTTATTTAGGCATTAAACCGTGCACTCCAAATACAGGCATGGTCTCCGACATCCGTCCACCCTAACGTCACAACGTGTTCTTGAAGAACAGACCCTTAGGCTTCGGGAGTTTCCCTAGCACAGGACTATTGATTTCTTCAAGGACTCATCTATTATGCATGAACCGTTATACCTAAGGGGTTCATTCATGACGTCTTCTGCTGTCCGATTCACGTCAATGCTAACATTATGAGGTACCTCTCAGGTATAAATATACCTTCCCTAGCCCTTGTAAACTAGAGGAGACCTCGACTTCAGAGGAGCCCGTATCCCAGCCTGACGCACTGAGAAGACGCTGTCATCCCTGCACGCAGAGAGTCCAGCTTCCAGTGATCTGACTTCCCTTGCGGGGTGTTGGGGTTCGAGTCTGGCAAGAGATTCCCACCTCTCTCATTCTTAAGGTATGGAGCTGACTAGAACCTAGAGGGACTCTTGGCATACTGGACTCTTGGCATACTTGGCATACTAGACATACTAGGCGTAACATACTCTTAGTATACCATAGTAAGGAATACTTCACCTACTTCATACCTCTCCCTACACCTAGGTTAGGTTAGGTACACTGGGGTAGAACTAGCTTAGAGACGCATCATATGAGTACTCGCATTTTTAGCTCATGTTATTTATGTATGTGAATATACGCTAAAAGATAATGCTAACGCAGTATTATTTATTTCTACTGCTTACGCTGTACATTATTTATCTTGCATACTGTCTTGTGATCGTAACTGCACATATCACCTACACGAGAAACAAGACTGTTCAATAAATCCTTTTATTGAAACGCCCGTCTATTCTTTCTGTGTAACTTTGAGGAAAACTAAGCATGCACGATTGAGCTGAGTGAAATGGTTATCTATTGTTTCCACGACTCTGGGACACGTTCTGGATTCTAAAGGGAAACAAAGTTGTCATGTCTTGCGGCTGCCAGAAACTACTCCCTTCTTGTTATCCAAGGAGTTTCTAGTGGCCTCTGAGCTAGCTGGCACAAGTAATTAAGTTTAATATACTCGATAGGGACATACCGACCTTAGTCCTATGTCAAGCCTATAGGGTATATTATTCCAATGCGCAGAGCCTATTAGGGAAATAGGAGCTACACTACATGGCGCCCAACGGTTTGGTAAGGCGGTAATTTAACGCTAGATACTGAGTAACTCAGCTGTGCTTTTTCTCTCAGAGACCCCTACCCATATACTCCAAAAGACGTCTGGAGTGGGCAGGGTTAAGTATCCACCACGGCTACATAGGGAAACGCCCTATATATTAGCTGTTTGGTTTGCTCAACGTTGAAGGATACAGTGTTCCAAAATATTGTGCACCTTATCTTTGTTTCCTTGAAACTTGTTTTGCATTTTTCAAAAAACAAATGCCTGACACCGAGAACGGTGTAGCTGCGGCTGAACCAGTCGTAACAGCTTTTAACATTACAGGTTTAATTGAAACCGCGGAGGGTGTTATAAACATCCATCCAAACTTAAGAAGAGCCATTACTCTAAAACTCATAAAACACGGCCTACCACCGAGAGGCGGTAGAGCAGTTTTCGTGATAGAGGCACACGAATCCTTTCAGACAGAGTTATTCTATTCATGGATAATATTTCCTGAATCCAATCCAGTAACAAAACTGTTTCACTTCTACAAAGAAGATGATCCACCAGAGGAATATATTCCTTTCGAGGATATTGAAATTCCATTAACATACCAGGAGCATCAGCTCTGGTTTAAAGGCACCCTAAAACATCACAAAACATTACCAGGCTCGGTCCACTAGGTAGACCAGGAGCAACATGGCCGATTCTAGCCGGCTACACACCTCATCCTGACATTGAAGAGATGTCAGACGAGGAATTACTTACTCAACTTACAGAGTTAATAAAAATCTACAGACAATTGGTCCAATATGTCATGCGGACTTTCACAGTCCAACCGCCATTAACACTTCCAAATCAAACTCCTCAATCGGGGAATACACTAAAAATTACACCACAGACTCTAAACGCAGTCATGGGTAAAATGCCCACAAAACGTGAGCAAATTCCATTCTGGATAGCTCAAAAAATTACTCAAATCGAAGCAGTATTTCCAAATACTAGCCCTCATGAGAAACACAGAATACAAAAAATCAGTTTACCAATGGGGATCACACCACAACTGGAAGACTGTAACACTTGGGGCAAAGTCTTTGCTGCCATCTATACTAAAACACATGGTATTCCATCAATTGCGGTAATACCTGATGTCCTGAAACAAATTCAAAACGAATACGGGGCAGAGCCTGCTTTGAATTTAGGTATGAAATTACTGAAAAATTTCGACCAGGTCTCAACAATAATATTATCTAATATTAAAGGGGAGGCAGCAGCAGTGGCGATCCGCCAACGATTAAGGGAATTCGATGTTACAGAACATCAAACTGAGCTACCCAGAATAATTGAACAATCATATGCAGAATTAGGCAGAGATAGTTTGGGTGGAAGACCAGTGAAACCAAAACTATCTGAAAATCCTGAGAAGGACTCTATTAAACAAACTCCTACATCTTCTAAAAAAAGTGGGAAACTAATAAACAAAACTCAAACGAGAAACGTTCTCAATCCAGAGGTAGGTCTCCTCAAAAGGAGCCCTCTGAAAGGAGGTATCACCTCAGGAATAGGGATAATTTGAGAAAACCTGACAGGTATCAAGATACTGATACACGTTCCTCTCGTACCTTTCAGATCTCGTCACGGACTTCGGAAAGAAGAGGACGATCAGAAAATAGAGAAGAACGCGTGAAATCCAAAGAAGATAAACACGCTCCAAAAAATAAAACAAAACCTCAATTCTCCAAAAAGAAAGTAGCAGGTCTAAAGATCAGACATGCCGAGAATACTGAGAACACAACTCAAGAATGGAGAATGGGCCCAGACAATGCTGGACAGTGCAGCAGAAGTCACAATAGTTCACCAGAACGTGAAGGAACTTCTGGAGATAGTGGACTTGAATGAGTACATTACACTTGAGACTGTAGACACCAGGGTTAGTACTCCACAAAGGTTATATGAAATAACACTCCGAATGGAGGGAGACATACCTAGACAGGTGAAAGCACTCTTTTGGGAAAAACTTTCGAAGGTCTATGACATACTTCTAGCAGAAAAAGACTGGCCACCACAATTTGTCAGGTAATGCCCACATGGCGAGGACATTATTATGCCTGCCTTCTCTAACCATATTCCAATTCACCAAAAATACACATATGCCAGGAAATGGGCAGTAGCCCAGGCCCCAGCATTATATAAAAATCTTGTAGGATGGGACGAGGACTCACCTCACCATAAAATACATCTGAAACATGAACCAACTGCACAAAGGCAGTATCCAATAAAGCAAGAAGCTAAAAAACAGGTCAGAGAGATCTTAGATCAACTTGAATACCAAGGGGTGATTGAAACATGCACCTCCTCAATGAACAATCCTTTGTTTCCTGTCTCCAAACCAGACAACACCTATCGTCTAGTTTTGGATTACAGACATTTAAACACTTGTTGTAAAACATTTGCAGTGCAAAATGCACATAGCACAGCATTAATGAATAACATTGTGCGTAAAAAATATAAAACCACATTAGATATCTCAAATGGTTTCTTTTGTCAGAACATAGCACCTGAAAGCAGGTACTTAACAGCATTCTCCATAATGGGGACCCAGCGTCAATTTTGTCGACTCCCACAAGGGTTCAAGAACAGCCCGGGGTTATTCTCAGCGAGAGTAACAGAGTTACTACAAATTTATGACAATGAGGCATTGTCCTATGTCGATGACATCTATCTGACGGACGATGACCTGGACAAACACTTGAACAAGGTAAGCACCATTATACTGGGCTTCGCCTCTGAGGGCTACAAGTTCAACTTTAAAAAGTCCCGAATTGCCCATCTCAATGTCCTATTTCTAGGATATGAGCTTTCAAGTGAAGGCAAGAGCTTGGCAGCTAACTTTTTAGAAAAGTGTGCGCTGCTCCAACCTCCAAAAACGCAAAAAAACTTACAATCCATCCTGGGTTTCCTAAACTTTGGAAGAACATACATTCTAAATTACGAGGAAAGGGTTAAACCTCTCTACGCATTAATAAAACCTGATTTTTCAATCAAAAATTGGACACAAGAACACACAGAAATCTTGCGTTCACTACAGGCTAACATGTTAGCAACAAATCACTTACAAACACGCGTAAGTCAACGCAACCTGGTGATCCGAATAATTTCGGGTCAATGCGGATTCACCTGCTTAACCTTCAATGAGGGTGAGAAAATACCAATCGCATACAAATCTCATTTGTATACACAAGCGGAAATGCGCTTCACTTCAACTGAAAAAATTCTGACAGCAGTTCAAACCGCTGTAGCAAAAGAAAGAGCCCTAGCCCAAGGGAAACGCATTATTGTCGTTACCCCAGTACCTGCATTAGAAGCGGTCACAAAGCGAGCATTCCAAATGCTAAAGCATTACATCCAAGATGGATACAATGGGTTAATTCTCTTGCTGCAACAGATGTTGAATATGTTTTTGATCCTGATCTAAAAACACAAGCGTTCCTGCAATATGAACAAGAATGTCCTCTGCCCACTGAAATTCTGCCTCTCGATCAGTACGAATTCATAATTTACACTGACGGATCTGCACAACCCGCAACAGGGGTAAGCAAGCTTACAGTGCAGCGTGTGCAATCGTTAAAGGTCGCATGCGAGATGGCATCTTCAGACCTATGGTCACAAAAACTCAATCTCTAGGAGATTGTACAGCTCAGCGAGCTGAACTACAAGCATTCAAACTGGCACTTGAAAGTACAGATCGAGAATTCCCCACACTAATAGTGTGCGATTCCTTTTACTGTGTTCAGTCGTATAATGAATATATACAAAACTGGCTTGAAAATGGATTCAAAGATGCGAAAGGTGGCACAATAAAGCATAAAACGCTTTGGGAACAAGTAGTTCAGTTGAAAAACGAACTACCAAAGGCTCACGTGATCCACACACTGAGTCATCAACGTGATGGCGTTCACGTTGCAGGGAATTCATTGGCTGACGAAGCCGCAAAGGGGGCTGTTCAGATGGCTTCCGTAGCTGCGATCACTCGTTCAAAAACGAAAATAGACAGTGAGATAATGTTGGCTGTCACTGCTACAAGCAAAGGCAGTGGTGCAGCGTTACCAAAAAAGTTTCCACTCAAGTACTCTTATGTAATTGATGCGAACAACGTTTCTTTTGCTCGAATCCCTGGAGTGGGGGATAGGGTAATTCCAAACAAGGAACGTAGATTAGGACTAATACTAGCAGCACATGAAGGGATAGCTTCTGCCCATGCAGGTGTTTCTGCAACAGTATCTCTACTCAAGCAAAGATATTGGTGGCCTGGCATTAGAAAACAAACAAAGAACTATGTTTTAGAATGTGATATATGCCAACAGATGAAAGTCTCCACAGTGAAACGCCCTGCGCAGACACCCCTGTTAATTTCAGACAAACCATTAGCTTGTGTTTACCTGGACCACTGCAGTCCCTTGCAAAGGGACGGTAACTATAAATATATCATGGTTGCAGTGGATTCATGCTCTAGGTTCCTATGGATATGGCCTCAGCGCCGGCTGACGCTCGAACTGTTATAAAAGATTTGCGAGTCTTTATCGGCACATACGCAATGCAACGCCCAGACTGGCCATGGCTTCTTTGTAAGCCCGAGAGCTAAACGCAGGGCCCTGGTCAGAATGTAGCGTGCCTATTGCGAGTCTTTATCGGCACATACGCAATAGGCACGCTACATTCTGACCAGGGCCCTGTGTTTAGCTCTCGGGCTTACAAAGAAGCCATGGCCAGTCTGGGCGTTGCATTGCGGTACTCCTCTCCATTCCATCCTGAGGGAAATTCGGTTGTGGAAAGGAAAAACCGGGACATAAAGCAGTCTATAAAAGCTAGGGTATTAGGTTCGGGTGATGGGTGGGTCAAACATCTTTATGGGGTCCAACGCTCATTAAATAACTTGCCAAGAAGTTCTCTAGGGGGGGTCACTCCATATTAGGTCCTATTTGGGACAAGAATGTGGGTACCAGACCTCGATCACGTAGGCACAGTGGTGGAAAATAAACCCTTTGATATCAAAGATCGTTTGGCTGTTTTACAGGACTTAAACAAATTAAGAACGAAACAAAGCAACGTGTTCCTGCAGCCAACCACCACTGGGGATCAACCGGCGCTCCCAGCAAGGCCTGTCTGGATTCCAAAAGTTGGGGATCTAGTCAGAGAAAAGATTGCAGTCAAGAAGGAATTTGGACCTTCTTACAGACAACCAGTACCTGTCCTAGCTGTTCAAGGAACAAGAACAGTACTACTGCCGCCCCTTGCTGGAAAAAAGGAGAAAAGATTTGTGTCCATCGACCTCATCAAACCACAGTATGTGGCCAATACTAAATAGTAGGCCTCGTGGACTCTGACCTAGTAGCAGACGCACTCCTCTCGCTACTATCCAAGAGGTTCAGACTGAAAGACTGATAACCATCCAGACTTCAGCAGTAACAGATGAAGGACTAAGCAACAATGCTATGGAACTCATCCCTCTTGAAAATCAAGTAACAGTTCATCCAAATACACCTGTCTACACCAATGTAGCAAGTGATCAACTGGTTCCAGCGATTTCAACAAATCCTGATGCAATTTCAACAATTGACAGAACTGCTTCTGGCTATTTCATTAACTTTGATACGTTCTCAGAAGATCCCAGTGAACCTGAAACGACGCCAGCATCATTAACTTTCAAACAGCAAGTACAAGACTTTCTTCACTTTCTGAAAAAGACTTATCTGGTTTCACCATGGATTGAACTCTCGATTATTTCTGGAATATTTGTTTTCCTGCTTTGGCTAGCTTTGGTTATGACTATGAGCGTGCTTATAAATGGCAGATACATCCATGTGAACACTGAAAGAAAAGATTTGAACTTACTTTTGAAACCTCATAAATCTTCTGTTAGACTTGGCATATTTTGGCGTGTTTCCCCTGACTTTTTGCTTTCTGACCTCCCGGTTTTGACTCTGTTTTTGCTGGTGTAATGATTCTGCGCACTTTCCTCACTGCTGTCCAGTGGGAAAGTGCAAGTGCTCCTGTATAAAATGCGTTATGGATTGGTGTTTCCATGATTGGCCTATTTGGTTTATGTGTCAGTCCCTTGTAAAGTGCACTGCGAGTGCCAGGGCCTATAGACCAAATGCTGTTGGTGGGCTGCAGCACTGGATTGTACCACCCACGCAAACAGCCCGTAAAGTGTAACTCGGGCCTGCCACCGCAGAGCCTGTGCGCAGCCTGGGGCTGCCATGTCGACTTGGCAAGTGCACACACTTGCAAGCCCCTAAACCTTCCCTTTGCTACCTGTTAGTCACCCCTAAGGTAGGCCCAAGGTACCCCTGTGGGCAGGGTGCGTTGTATGCGAAAGGTAGGACATGCCCGGGTGTGTGCGGCATGTCCTGATAGTGAATTACAGCCTAGTTCGTTTTTCACTATTGCAAGGCTACCTGTTCCCCCTAGGCCAGAACGGGCAGTTTTGATTATTACAGCTTATAATCCAAACTGACCCCGGGAACATGGTAGAAATTCGAGTTTAGTATGTCTGGACTCAGAATTATAAAATGCATCTTTTAGTGAAGTTGGTTTTAACATTCTGTGTTTGAAAATACCACTTTTAGAAAGTGGGTATTTTCTTGTCTAACCATCCAAGCCTGCCTCTGCGAGGTTGTGTATTCCTTGTCTGGAGTGTGAGTGACAGGGGCTGGGGGATGCCAGGAGACAGGGTGAGTCAGCACAGGGCTGAATAGCAAGATCTACATGTAGATGGATGGGAGGGGTCGCACCTGGGCCCTGAATAGGACAGTGCCTTCCCTCCACAATGCTGGCTCCACCTCCTGTGGTGCATCTGATGTCCCTGGCCTACTCACTGAAAGAAGGGACGGAGACTTGTCAACAAAGTGCTCCAGAACTGGTTTGGACTAGGCAAAGGCCTCTCTGCCTTCAGAGAACAAAGGAATTTGGGACATAAATATTGGGGCCCTGACCCCATGAATTTAGATCTCGCTGGAATCAAGGAACCTGCCAAGACGAAGAGCTGGAAGAGCTGCCAGGAGGAGTACTGCCCCTTTGCTGTGTTGTTGCTTTGTTGGGTTGGCCTGCAGCTGCTGCTTCTGCCTTGGGCAGTGAAAGGACTGGACTGAACTTTCTACAAACTTGTGCTGAGTATCTCCAAGGGCCTGGAACCGAGCTGGCCTCCTGTTAAGAAGTCTCAGGGACTACAAAGACTTCACAAGCCTCTGGGTACCGCTTCTGGAACGCTGTTTCAGTTGCCACAGAGGAAGGGAACTGCAACCGACTCCGTCAACCGAATCCATCCCTGTCCGGTGACCTGTTTGCACCGCAGACCGCATCGCCCCGCTTCGCATTGCAACCCTGGTCTCACCGTGGGCGACGTCCGACGCCGCCAACACCGAGCCGCTGCTTGCACCGTGACCTGTGGGCACCGCAGTTCGCATCGCATCGCTTCACTGAACCAGCCGGACCCGACCGACGCGGTCGCTGCAACTGGCTCAAGAGTCGTGACCGCATCGCATTTGGGGCACCGCTCGCACGTCTGCGACGCACCGTTCCGACTCGCACCGCTGTCCGACGCCAGCTCCCGCACTCCGGCTTGGTCGCCTGCATCGCAACCTGTCAGCACCGCATCGAGCATCGTCTCACCCTGCATCGCACGCCTTGGACTCACCGACTCCGTCTGCACGACGCTCATCGAGCCGCTGCCTGCACCGCATCGAGGGACACCGCACCTTGCATCGCTCCGTCTTGCACCGCAACCGCGACGAACGCCGACCGGCTCGTACACTCCGTACCAGCCACAACGAGAAAGGTACTGTAACCGAGTCTGTTCATGACTCTGCTGGCCCGTATCGACGCGGTCGGCTGGAACTGTTAGACTCTGTGGTTTTCAGCATCACGGTAGGCTCGGACGGAGCTGACCGACTCGTACTGAACTTTGCTTTTGTGCTATTCCTGCAAAGAAGAAGATACCGTATCAAGCATTCATTCGTAAAGTATAGTATTGTGGATTTTTGTCGTAATTGGTCTTGTCTTGAGTATATAAAATATTGGTTATTTTTCTAAACTGGTGTGGTGTCCGTTTGTAGTACTTACACTGTATTACTGTTGGTTATGTGCAAATGCTTTACACACTGCCTCTGAATTAAGCCTGACTGCTCGTGCCAAGCTACCACGAGGGTGAGCAGGGGTTACTTCACGAGTGTAACACCCTTACCCTGACTGGGAAGAAGGGTCCCTACTTGGACAAAGGTGCAAGCCCTTGCCAACTAGAGATCCCATTTCTAACATTGGTTGTCAGCGGTGAGGATAGGACTTGTGTTTGCACTTGACTTACAGTGATTGGTGTGCACTACTACCATATCGCAGACCATTACGTACCACATACTGGTTCTTTTTCTTTTGGCCTATTTTTGATCTTGCCAGTTTTCAACTCACTACTTTTGTCATGCCTGAATCAATTGCATCATCCGTTGCATCTCTGGAAGTTATCTTTGAGGAGGATAGGTTGGAATCCTACGCCGTAAAGGAGCTACGAGCGATTTGTAAAACCTGAAAGTCCAAATTAAAGGCCTCACAAGGAAGGAGGAGCTACAAAAGGCGCTGAGGGCCTGGGTAGCAGCCAGACATGCCACTGGGCAGCCTGGTAATCTCAGTGAGGAGGTGGAGGAGCCTATTTCCAGGGTAGATGTGCTTTTGGGTAGGGGGGAACCCGCCAGGTCAGGCAGCAGCAGTCTGTCCCCAGAGGAGCTGGAGGACAGGCGGGAGGCAAGGCAGTTTGAGCTGCAGAAGCTCAGGCTGGAGAGTGAGCGGGAGGAGAAGAGATTGGCCGTAGAGGAGAGGAAGATGCTCTTAGAGCATGAGAGAGAACTGAAGGAGCTAGAACTTAGGAGTAAGTCAGGCTCAGATGGTGGCAGCAATTCGTCCAGAAAGGCAGACAGGATTGTGCACATTCCCAAGAACGTAGGCAAGGAGTTCAAGAAGGGGGATGACATACAAAGGTGGTTTCAGGGTTATGAGGCAGCCATACACATGAATGGGGTCCCTGAGGAGAATTGGGGAGCAGGATTGTGGCCACTTTTCCCTGAAGAAGCAAGGGATGCTCTGATAGCTTTGGGTAAGGGGTATCACCTCACCTATGCTGACATGAAGGATGCCCTTCTCACGAAGTATGGTCTTACTCCTGAAAAGTACAGGGATCAGTTCAGGTCCAGTAAGAAGTCTGATGCCAACACTTGGTTGGAATGTGTGGATGTGTTCTGCAGGTCGCTGGATGGTTGGGTAAAGGGCAGTAGTGTAACAGATTTTCAGGGGCTCTACAACTTGATTGCATGGGAGCACTTGTCTAGTCTATGTTTTGCAGATCTGCGCCAGCACCTAGTTGATAGTAAGCTAACTGACCCCAGGAAGCTTGCTATGGAAGCGGACCGCTGGGTGAGTACCAGGGTCCACAAGAAAGCGTTTGGGGGAGACTCAGCCAAAGGTGGGCAGGGTCCCCAGCAGAAAGGTGGGGGGGACAAGGGTAAAGCACAGGAGTTCTCTAAAGGGCCCCAAACTAGTACCCAGGGTAAAGGTTCCCAGCCCCCGGTGATAAGAAGAAAGGGGTCTCCACAGGGAAGCCTGTTGAGACCGGCCCCGCAAGTGTTATGCATGTGACCAGGTAGGTCACTTTAAGGGGGACCCCAAGTGCCCGAAGGGGACACAGCCGCCCACCGATGGACAGTCCAACGTGTTGGCTAGTGTAGCGCTTGGGGAGGAGGGGTGCCCACAGGAGGGTGGGGATCCCGCAGAAATGACCCTTGTCTCACTAGGGGACAGTGAGATGGTCCCAGAAACCAGGTGCCCCGTAACACAAAGAAATATAGCACCTGGGTGACCATTAATGGGAACAGGGTAGAGGCTCTCAGAGATACTGGAGCCAGTGTGACCTCAGTCCGGTGTCACCTGGTGTCTGAGAAGCAAGTAGTCCCAGGAGCATTCCACCAAGTAGTTGCTGTAGACAACTCTGAGCGCCAGTGTATGGTGGCACAGGTTCCCTTTGAATGGGGGGGGGTCTCAGGTCCCTTGAGGGTGGTTGTGAGCCCTACCATGCCTGTAGATTGTCTGCTAGGAAACGACCTGGAGCAGTCCTTATGGAAGGAGGTTGAGCTCAGGTCTCACTTGGAGATGCTTGGGTTGCCAGAGTGGGCATGCGTGTCTACTCGGTCAATGGCAGCCAAAAAGGGTGATCAAGAGGACTTGGAGCCTGAAACAGTGGCCCAAGTCCCTGCCAAGAGAAAGGGCAGGGGGCGCGGGAAACCGGCCCCCGAAGTTCCCACGGACCGGGAGGAGGAGGACCTCGAGGGGGACGCCCCGGTGGCTACAGGGGAGCAGGTAGCCGAACTGGGAGACATCTCTGAGCTGACCCATTGGCAGCAAGAAGGGGATCCCACCAGGGAGGAGTTCTGCAGGGAGCAGAACGAGTGCCCTACTCTGGAGGGTCTGCGGCGGCAGGCTACAGACCAGGCAGCTGGCAATCAGTCCGGGTCACATCTGATCTACTGGGAGAGTGGTCTCCTATACAGTGAGCCTAAGGTTGCTGAGCCTGGGTCAGCCCATGTGCTGGTGGTACCCCAGCGCTTCAGGACCTTCCT
This sequence comes from Calotriton arnoldi, assembly GCA_963921515.1. Taxonomy (NCBI): domain Eukaryota; kingdom Metazoa; phylum Chordata; class Amphibia; order Caudata; family Salamandridae; genus Calotriton; species Calotriton arnoldi. The sequence goes on along the minus strand of CAWUFW010007860.1, from coordinate 786,677 downwards.
ACTGGGTCTGGCTCATGACGTGCCTTTGGCAGGACATTTGGGGCAGGACAAGACCTTTGACAGGCTTGTCACCCACTTCTTTTGGCCCCAAATGCGAAGGCAGTCAGATGCACACTGCAGGTCTTGCCAAACTTGCCAGGCAAGTGGTAAGAGTGGGAGGAAGGTCAAAGCTCCTCTCCAACCTTTTCCTGTTGTTGGAACACCCTTTGAAAGGGTAGGGATGGATATTGTGGGGCCGCTGGATCCCAAGACAGCCATGGGCAACAGGTACATCCTGGTCTTGGTGGACCATGCCACCCGGTACCCGGAGGCAATCCCTCTCAGGACAACGACGGCACCAGTGGTGGGCCGGGCGTTAATGGGGATCTTTTCCCGTGTGGGATTCCCCAGAGAGGTGGTTTCTGATAGGGGGACCAATTTCATATCCAAGTATATGACATCCCTGTGGAAGGAGTGTGGTGTAACCTACAAGTTCACCACTCCTTACCACCCACAAGGAAACGGTCTGGTGGAGAGATTCAACCAGACCTTGAAAGGCATGATCACGGGTCTAACAGAACCCATGAGGCGTAAGTGGGACGTCCTCTTGCCATGCCTACTCTTTGCATACAGGGAGGTGCCTCAGAAGTCTCTTGGGTACAGCCCCTTTGAGCTCATGTATGGCCACCCTGTCAGAGGACCTCTGAGTTTGGTTAAGGAAGGCTGGGAGGCAGCTCCCAGGAAAACTCCCCAGGATGTATTTAGCTACATGCTGGCCTTTAGAAACCAAACTGCCCGCTTCAGGAAACTCGCTCAGGCGAACCTAGAAGCAAGCCAGGAAGAAATGAAGAGATGGTATGACCAGAACGCCACTCTGGTCGTATTTCAACCTGGGCAAAAAGTGTGGGTCATGGCCCCAGTGGCACCTTGTGCCTTGCAGGACAAGTGGACTGGGCCATATGAGGTAAAGGAGCGCAAAAGTGACGTCACCTACCTGGTGGATTTGCAGGCTCCAAGGAACCCTTTGAGGGTCCTTCACGTGAACCGCCTCAAACCCCACTTCGAGAGGTCCGAAGTGAGTATGCTCTTGGCGACAGATGATGGGGTGGAAGAGGAGAGTGAGCCTCTCCCTGACCTCCTGTCTACCAAGGAGCATGATGGGTCAGTAGAGGGTGTGATCCTCTCCCCTACTCTGACTCAGGAGCAGCAGGGGACTGTCGCCAGTTGTTGGGACAGTTCGCCCCACTGTTCTCTCTGACCCCCGGTGTTACTCACTGGTGTACCCATGACGTGGACACTGGTGACAGCCCTCCTGTGAAGCACAAGATTTACAGGTTGACTGACCGGGTCAGAGCCAGCATCAAGGAGGAGGTTTCTAAGATGTTGGCGTTAGGGGTGATTGAGCCCTCCCACAGTCCTTGGGCCAGCCCAGTGGTCTTGGTCCCAAAGGCTGCGGCACCCGGTGCCACTCCAGAACTCCGGTTTTGTGTGGACTACCGTGGGCTCAATGCCGTCACCAGGACTGACGCGCACCCCATCCCCAGAGCTGATGAGCTCATTGATCGGTTGGGAGCTGCCCGGTTCCTCAGCACGTTTGATTTGACGTCTGGGTACTGGCAGATTGCCTTAACCGATGGGGCCAAGGAGAGATCAGCATTCTCAACCCCAGAAGGTCATTACCAATTCCGGGTGATGCCCTTTGGGTTGAAGAATGCCCCTGCCACCTTTCAGAGGTTGGTCAATCAGGTGTTGGCTGGGCTGGAGGATTTCAGTGCCGCCTACCTGGATGACATTGCTGTGTGTCAGTTCCAGCTGGGAAGAACATTTACAGCACCTTGAGAAAGTGTTGAGGGCTCTGCAAGGTGCAGGCCTCACGATCAAGGCCAGTAAGTGCCAGATCGGGCAGGGTTCTGTGGTGTACTTGGGACACCAGGTAGGAAGCGGCCAGGTGGCGCCCCTACAACCCAAGATTGACACCATTCTGGCTTGGGAACCCCCCAAGACCCAGACAAAGGTGAGAGCCTTCTTAGGTCTCACCGGTTACTATAGGAGATTTGTTAAGGGCTATGGCACCATCGTTGCCCCCAACAGAGCTGACCTCTAAGAGGCAGCCCAGGAAAGTGATCTGGACTGAGTCCTGCCAGAAAGCTTTTGATGCCCTGAAGGCAGCCATGTGCACGGCGCCCGTGCTCAAGGCACCTGACTTCTCCAAGGAATTCGTCGTGCAGACTGACGCTTCAGAGCATGGTGTGGGAGCGGTGTTCTCACAACTGAACGAAGAGGGCCTGGATCAGCCTGTAGTCTTCCTTAGCAGGAGACTACTTCCCAGGGAACAGAGGTGGAGTGCCATAGAAAGGGAAGCTTTTGCTGTTGTCTGGGCGCTGAAGAAGTTGAGACCATACCTGTTTGGGACTCACTTCCGGGTTCAGACAGACCACAGGCCCCTCAGATGGTTGATGCAAATGAGGGGTGAGAATCCAAAACTGCTGATGTGGTCCATCTCCCTACAGGGAATGGACTTTACGGTGGAACACCGTCCTGGTACAGAACACGCCAACGCAGATGGTCTGTCCAGGTTCTTCCGCCTTAGTGAAGAGAACTCCAATGGGGTTGGGTAGTTCTCCCTACTTTCAGCTGGAGGGGACATGTGTTAGACTTGGCATCTTTTGGCGTGTTTCCCCTGACTTTTTGCTTTCTGACCTCCCGGTTTTGACTCTGTTTTTGCTGGTGTAATGATTCTGCGCACTTTCCTCACTGCTGTCCAGTGGGAAAGTGCAAGTGCTCCTGTATAAAATGCGTTATGGATTGGTGTTTCCATGATTGGCCTATTTGGTTTACGTGTCAGTCCCTTGTAAAGTGCACTGCGAGTGCCAGGGCCTATAGACCAAATGCTGTTGGTGGGCTGCAGCACTGGATTGTGCCACCCACGCAAACAGCCCGTAAAGTGTAACTCGGGCCTGCCACCGCAGAGCCTGTGCGCAGCCTGGGGCTGCCATGTCGACTTGGCAAGTGCACACACTTGCAAGTCCCTAAACCTTCCCTTTGCTACCTGTTAGTCACCCCTAAGGTAGGCCCAAGGTACCCCTGTGGGCAGGGTGCGTTGTATGCGAAAGGTAGGACATGCCCGGGTGTGTGCGGCATGTCCTGATAGTGAATTACAGCCTAGTTCGTTTTTCACTATTGCAAGGCTACCTGTTCCCCTAGGCCAGAACGGGCAGTTTTGATTATTACAGCTTATAATCCTAACTGACCCCGGGAACATGGTAGAAATTCGAGTTTAGTATGTCTGGACTCAGAATGATAAAATGCATCTTTTAGTGAAGTTGGTTTTAACATTCTGTGTTTGAAAATACCACTTTTAGAAAGTGGGTATTTTCTTGTCTAACCATCCAAGCCTGCCTCTGCGAGGTTGTGTATTCCTTGTCTGGAGTGTGAGTGACAGGGGCTGGGGGATGCCAGGAGACAGGGTGAGTCAGCACAGGGCTGAAAAGCAAGATCTACATGTAGATGGGTGGGAGGGGTCGCACCTGGGCCCTGGAATAGGACAGTGCCTTCCCTCCACAATGCTGGCTCCACCTCCTGTGGTGCGTCTGATGTCCCTGGCCTACTCACTGAAAGAAGGGACGGAGACTTGTCAACAAAGTGCTCCAGAACTGGTTTGGACTAGGCAAAGGCCTCTCTGCCTTCAGAGAACAAAGGAATTTGGGACATAAATATTGGGGCCCTGACCCCATGAATTTAGATCTCGCTGGAATCAAGGAACCTGCCAAGACGAAGAGCTGGAAGAGCTGCCAGGAGGAGTACTGCCCCTTTGCTGTGTTGTTGCTTTGTTGGGTTGGCCTGCAGCTGCTGCTTCTGCCTTGGGCAGTGAAAGGACTGGACTGAACTTTCTACAAACTTGTGCTGAGTATCTCCAAGGGCCTGGAACCTAGCTGGCCTCCTGTTAAGAAGTCTCAGGGACTACAAAGACTTCACAAGCCTCTGGGTACCGCTTCTGGAACGCTGTTTCAGTTGCCACAGAGGAAGGGAACTGCAACCGACTCCGTCAACCGAATCCATCCCTGTCCGGTGACCTGTTTGTACCGCAGACCGCATCGCCCCGCTTCGCATCGCAACCCTGGTCTCACCGTGGGCGACGTCCGACGCCGCCAACACCGAGCCGCTGCTTGCACCGTGACCTGTGGGCACCGCAGTTCGCATCGCATCGCTTCACTGAACCAGCCGGACCCGACCGACGCGGTCGCTGCAACTGGCTCAAGAGTCGTGACCGCATCGCATTTGGGGCACCGCTCGCACGTCTGCGACGCACCGCTCCGACTCGCACCGCTGTCCGACGCCAGCTCCCGCACTCCGGCTTGGTCGCCTGCATCGCAACCTGTCAGCACCGCATCGAGCATCGTCTCACCCTGCATCGCACGCCTTGGACTCACCGACTCGGCCTGCACGACGCTCATCGAGCCGCTGCCTGCACCGCATCGAGGGACACCGCACCTTGCATCGCTCCGTCTTGCACCGCAACCGCGACGAACGCCGACCGGCTCGTACACTCCGTACCAGCCACAACGAGAAAGGTACTGTAACCGAGTCTGTTCATGACTCTGCTGGCCCGTATCGACGCGGTCGGCTGGAACTGTTAGACTCTGTGGTTTTCAGCATCACGGTAGGCTCGGATGGAGCTACCAACTCGTACGAACTTTGCTTTTGTGCTATTCCTGCAAAGAAGAAGATACCGTATCAAGCATTCATTCGTAAAGTATAGTATTGTGGATTTTTGTCGTAATTGGTCTTGTCTTGAGTATATAAAATATTGGTTATTTTTCTAAACTGGTGTGGTGTCCGTTTGTAGTGCTTACACTGTATTTCTGTTGGTTATGTGCAAATGCTTTACACACTGCCTCTGAATTAAGCCTGACTGCTCGTGCCAAGCTACCACGAGGGTGAGCAGGGGTTACTTCACGAGTGTAACACCCTTACCCTGACTGGGAAGAAGGGTCCCTACTTGGACAAAGGTGCAAGCCCTTGCCAATTAGAGATCCCATTTCTAACATCTTCCCATCATGAAGCAAGAGATTTGTCAACAGTGAACATCACAGCCGTTCCTATACAGGATGGTATAGTGTGGGACAAAACTGATTTCGATATCTTCGGCCCTACGGAACAATTGAACATTCCACATTTGTTTAAGATTTCACTAAGTGATCTCGTTTCGTCCAGTACCTATTCTGATGATTGGGACTTTGAGACTGTTAACGACATAATGTTTGACCCAGAAAAATCTGCTGCATTTTCTAAAAGTGAATATTTAGAGGGTTTATCAGACTATGAACAGCTGTATTGCTATAACCACTATGGTCATCATTATTTGCATAAATCTGCACACCCTAGAAATGTGTTTATGTTTAACCAATGGGAGCATTGTCCTACACTACCAAAAGGTAGTTCAAAAACATTTGTTAATAAGTTTCCATATTTTTCAGGTTACAATACATCTGATCCAGAAACGTTTTACTATAAAAATGTAAACAAAACAGGACTGAAAATTATGTTAACAAATACAAAACAGATTTATTCTGCAGCATTTATTGCCCAAATGTCTATACAGGGTTTCGACTTTTGGAAAGACACAATAGACACAAAAACTGTCTGGGGTACTAATGATTGGCAAGTGCAGGGGATAGAAGCTTTATTTAGAGCCTGCATCATCCCTGAACAAATAATGTTTTTGAATGAAACTGTCCAACAATTGTCTTGTTTTGGACTAGCCAAGATCAAAGAGATGAAAACACCTTCTGTACCAACACCTGCAAGTGATAACAATACACAGGCAGCGGTTACAGTTGACACAATACTACAACTCAACAGAACTAATCCTGATTGGAAAAAATGGTTGATCTGGCCCACAGACACGAACAACTGTCAGGAAAGATTCCTGAATAAAACTCAGGGCTTTACTATTCATAGGCCAGACCCAAGATATGTCCAAAGACAACATCCGGGGGTAGTAACAACATACAGTGTAGGAAAATTATGCATCGATTGGCTGCAGAAATCTACACTACAGGATGTGAAACAACACTTATCCTTACTTAAAGAAGACGCAGAGCTTAGGGAATTCTTGCTAGGACCAAGAAAACCGCGTCACAAACGTTTCATATATGCCGGCATTTATGCTGCCTATAATGAAGCATGGAAAGTGTCACAGATAGAGGCCGCAGAACGAATACGTGAACTTGATCATATTAATTTAGAGAAAACACTCTCTGTGGTCGACAATGGGTTAACAACTTTGTCCTCCAGAATATATTCATTGGATGGCATTGTATCCCCTGCTATCGACATACTGGAACAAGATTTGGCGATGTTACAACAAGGCCAATCTCAATTTCGTTCTATTGTCTTATTAAGCTGGACGCTGCAATCTTTGCGAGCGGGCTATGTGCCTTGGCGTTTTATCAACACGATGGCTCTGTTTGCAGAATACAATCTCACTGATAAACAGATCGAACTGGCACAAAGAGGACCAACGTATACAGTGCTGAGCATTGAAAAACTGGAAAAGTTACCATTCACAGTGGCAGAAAAACCAGCTACAGAATGGCTTATTCATGGCAAAATCACACTACCTGTGACTACTTTTCAGTTTCAGTATTGCCTCAAACAAATGCAAGCAGGCAAATATGAAAGGTTGGGTAAGGAATACATTGACATCTTGGAATTTACCATACACATATAGATGTTGGAGTGGGGATCGTGAAGTGTTTCTGAGCGGTACACACTAAAAATGCACTGAGCGGTTCACTAATATGTCAGGACATTTCTTTACACGGGGCTTGTAATGGTTCTGTGGCAAATTTGTCTTGCCACCAGCAGGGTACACCAGCTGCTGTGATTAATCCAACGTTTGGACAACTTTCTAATGGGAGTTACCTCATGTTGAATGATCAGAGTTGCTGCGGCATGTTGCCAGGCATCCCATATCTAGTAACGGTGAACTCCAGGGTCACTTGCTGTATGCAAGTATTGTTTGCCCCAATAGACACAGTCAGGGAGTCGCCTTTGTGCCTTCGCTGAACGTCTCTTTTATAAGATTTGATACTTTAAGCAGAATGAAAGCCATGCTTTTACAACAAGCAGTGCCTTTGACCTCGGCCAAAGAAACCTATGATCTACAAATTGCAAGGACTTCGGCTGAGATACAGACGTTAATACGTACTAACTGCCCTATACATTTCGTGGAAATGATAGGACGTATCTTTAACATGTCTGATGCAAGCAGAATTGTACATGTATTTAAGAGCATCTGTTCCGGACTGTTAACACCTTTCCAGGCAATACTCGGAATCATCCCAAACTTTGCACATTCGGTGTTTGGTGGCATACCATTAATTCTAGCACTTGTTGCCGGAATTCTATTTCTCTTCCTGCTATTATGCTATGGCCAGCCTATTCGCAGACATCACTCTGAGCGAAATGGAGAAAGCTCTCCTTGAACGAAAGTGCCGTGAGCGAATAGTACAGCTTTTGGGCATGAATCGTCTACAGGAACTTAATACCACGTGGTTCCTGTCATTCAGACCAATCTGGCAAGATTGCATCTTACCTGTTCTACGATGCCTGCTATGCGGTAAAGAATGCGTGTTGGACACCTGTCTAACATTTCCATCAGCTACGCCAACGGATATCGATACTCTGCTGGACCCGATAACGGCCCATGCTCTGTGTTGTCCCCAGAGGCTACCAATCCTGATGACGGCATTCATTGAGATCTCACAGACGCTTCCGGCTGCTGCTGAGGTACGAGATGGATCTACAGGCACACAGGTAACAACGGACGCGAACATTGCTGCGGCATCCTATGCTGAAAGCGATGCTTCACATCTCTGTGCAATTAATCTACTACACGAGGTGTTCCGAATGTCACCAACTACAGTGGACGATATTTTGTCTACAGAAATAGATGATCTCATGTTTACACCACACCCATACACTGACTCTGATTCAGCCCACAGTGTTCCAGAGATGCAATAACAATTTGGCCTCCATATTTCAAAAACTTGGAACTCTTCCCAAATTGAACTTTTTTCCATTTTTTTGTTCAAATTAAATGGAAAATCAATCTGCTTGAAGTAGAACTATTCTTATAGTACGGACTTCGCGGTACTTCCACAGACACTTAGTCATCTTGTTAGTCTAAAAAGTTCATTAATTTCCATGACATGAAATGACTTTGATTTTTGAATAACTTATCGAACATTTTTTTGTCACATGTAATTATTACTGCTTATTTCATTCCAATTGCATTTTATTTTCAAATATATGCCTGATATGAGAAGCAATGCTTAAAATGTACAGTACTTTTTGCATTCTAATAGGTTTTTTAAATGCTTTTAAGAAATGTTTTAGCAATATGCGGTACTCCATTTTATGTTTAGCATTTTAAATGTTTAGCATTTATATTATTATCGTACACACGAAAGTGGAGTGGGTGTTGTATTCCTCTTAGGGTGTCCGTATATAGGTTTTCCTGTATCATGTCCTTATATAGGCACAATTCGCCCTGCCCTTATATAGGCATAAAATCCCAGTCCTTATTTAGGCATTAAACCGTGCACTCCAAATACAGGCATGGTCTCCGACATCCGTCCACCCTAACGTCACAACGAGTTCTTGAAGAACAGACCCTTAGGCTTCGGGAGTTTCTAGCACAGGACTATTGATTTCTTCAAGGACTCATCTACTATGCATGAACCGTTATACCTTAGGGGTTCATTCATGACGTCTTCCGCTGTCCGATTCACGTCAATGCTAACATTATGAGGTACCTCTCAGGTATAAATATACCTTCCCTAGCCCTTGTAAACTAGAGGAGACCTCGACTTCGGAGGAGCCCGTATCCCGGCCTGATGCACTGAGAAGACGATGTCATCCCTGCACGCAGAGAGTCCAGCTTCCAGTGATCTGACTTCCCTTGCGGGGTGTTGGAGTTCGAGTCTGGCAAGAGATTCCCACCTCTCTCATTCTTAAGGTATGGAGCTGACTAGAACCTAGAGGGACTCTTGGCATACTGGACTCTTGGCATACTTGGCATACTAGACATACTAGGCGTAACATACTCTTAGTATACCATAGTAAGGAATACTTCACCTACTTCATACCTCTCCCTACACCTAGGTTAGGTTAGGTACACTGGGGTAGAACTATCTTAGAGACGCATCATATGAGTACTCACGATTGAGCTGAGTGAAACGGTTATCTATTGTTTCCACGACTCTGGGACACGTTCTGATTCTAAAGGGAAACAAAGTTGTCATGTTTTGCGGCTGCCAGAAACTACTCCCTTCTTGTTATCCAAGGAGTTTCTAGTGGCCTCTGAGCTAGCTGGCACAAGTAATTAAGTTTAATATACTCGATAGGGACATACCGACCTTAGTCCTATGTCAAGCTTATAGGGTATATTATTCCAATGCGCAGAGCCTATTAGGGAAATAGGAGCTACACTACACTCTGAGGCTCTAAAGTTAGACGTCATGCTCTGAGACCTCGGAGGCTCCAAATATGTAAGTTGTACTCTGAAGCTCTAAAGGTAGACTTCGTACTTAGAGTTTGTGAGTCTCCAAAGGTCTACATCATACCTCTGAGGCTTTAAAGGTGTAAGTCATGGTCTGAGACTCTAAAGGTAGACATCGTGGTCTGAGACCTCTGAGGCTCTAAAGATGTAAGTCTTACTCAGAGGCTCTAAAGGTAGGAGCTGTGCTCTGAGGCTCTAAAGGTGTAAGTCGTACTTGGAAGCTCTAAAGATGGTCGTCATACTTTGAGGCCTCAGAGGCTCTAAATGTGTAAGTTGTACTCTGAGACTCTAAAGGTAGACGTCGTGCTTTGAGACCTCTGAGGCTCTAAACGTGTAAGTCATACTCTGAGACTCTAAAGGTAGACGTCATGCTCTGAGACCTCTGAGGCTCTAAAGGTGTAAGTCGTATTCTGAGGCTCCAAAGGTCGACGTCACGCTAGGAGACCACTCTAAAGATAGAAGTCCTCTGAGACTCTCAAGGTGACGTAGTCTGATATCTCTGAGGCTCTAAAGGTAAGACATACTCTGAGACTCGGAGACGTGTGCTCTGAGACTCTAAGGCTCTAAGGTGTAAGTCATACTCTGAGGCTCTAAAGGTAGACGTCATGCTCTGAGACCTCTAAGGCTCTAAAGATAGAAGTCATACTCTGAGGCTCCAAAGGTAGACGTCATGCACTGAGGCTTCTGAGGCTCTAAAGATAGAAGTCGTACTCTGAGGCTCCAAAGGTAGACGTCATGCTCTGAGACCTCTAAGGCTCTAAAGGTGTAAGTCATACTCTGAGACTCTAAAGGTAGACGTCATGCTCTGAGACCTCTAAGGCTCTAAAGGTGTAAGTCGTACTCTGAGGCTCCAAAGGTAGACGTCATGCTAGGAGACCTCTGAGACGCTAAAGATAGAAGTCATACTCTGAGACTCTAAAGGTAGATGTCATGCTCTGAGACCTCTAAGGCTCTAAAGGTGTAAGTCATACTCTGAGACTCTAAAGGTAGACGTCATGCTAGGAGACCTCTAAGGCTCTAAAGGTGAAAGTCGTACTCTGAGGCTCTAAAGGTAGACGTCATGCTCTGAGACCTCTAAGGCTCTAAAGGTGTAAGTCGTACTCTGAGACTCTAAAGGTAGACGTCATGCTCTGAGAACATCTGAGGCTCTAAAGGTAGACAGTCATGCTCTGGAGGCTCTAAAGGTGTAGATCTGCTCCAATAGCTCTGAGGAGACCTCTGAGGCGCTAATGATAGAAGTCATACTCCGAGACTCTAAAGGTAGACGCCGTGCTCTGATATGTGTGAGGCTCTAAAGGTAAGTTGTACTCTGAGACTCTGAAGGTAGACGTCATGCCCTGAGGCTTCTGAGGATCTAAGGGTGTAAGTCATACTCTGAGACTTTAAAGGTAGACGTCGTGCTCTGAGACCTCTGAGGCTCCAAAGGTGTAAGCCGTACTCTGAGACTCTGAAGGTAGACCTCATGCTATGAGATATCTGAGGCTCTAAAGATAGAAGTCATGCTCTGAGGCTCCAAAGTTAGATGTAGTGCTCTGAGACCTCTGAGGCTCCAAATGTGTAAGGTGTACTCTGAGGCTCTAAAGGCAGACGTCGTGCTCTGAGACCTCTAAGGCTCTAAAGGTGTAAGTCATACCTGAGACTCTAAAGGTAGACGTCACGCTCTGAGACCTCTGAGGCATCTAAAGGTGTAAGTCATACTCTGAGACTCTAAAGGTAGACATCGTGCTCTGAGACCTCTGAGGCTCCAAAGGTGTAAGTCGTACTCTGAGACTCTAAAGGTAGACGTCACGCTATGAGAGCCTCTGAGGACTTTAAAGATAGAAGTCATGCTCTGAGACTCTCAAGGTAGACGTCGTGCTCTGAGACCTCTGAGGCTCCAAAGATGTAAGTCGTACTCTGAGACTCTAAAGGTAGACGTCGTGCTCTGAGACCTCTGAGGCTCTAAAGGTGTAAGTCGTACTCTGAGACTCCAAAGGTAGACGTCATGCTATGAGACCTCCGAGGCTCTAAAGGTGTAAGTCATACTCTGAGACTCTAAAGGTAGACGTCGTGGTCTGAGACCTCTGAGGCTCTAAAGATGTAAGTCTTACTCTGAGGCTCTAAAGGTAGACGTCTGTGCTCTGAGACCTCTGAGGCTCTAAAGGTGTAAGTCGTACTCTGGAGGCTCTAAAGATAGACGTCATGCTTTGAGGCCTCTAGAGGCTCTAAATGTGTAAGTCGTACTCTGAGACTCTAAAGGTAGACGTCGTGCTCTGAGACCTCTAAGGCTCTAAAGGTGTAAGTCGTACTCTGAGGCTCCAAAGGTAGACGTCATGCTGAGACCTCTGAGGCTCTAATGATAGAAGTCATACTCTGAGACTCTAAAGGTAGACGCCGTGCTCTGAGACCTCTGAGGCTCTAAAGATGTAGGTCGTACTCTGAGACTCTAAAGGACGACTTCACGCTAGGAGAGCTCTGAGGATTTAAAGATAGAAGTCATGCTCTGAGGCTCTAAAGTTAGACGTCATGCTCTGAGACCTCTGAGGCTCCAAATATGTAAGTCGTACTCTGAGACTCTAAAGGTAGACGTCGTGCTTTGAGACCTCTGAGGCTCTAAACGTGTAAGTCATACTCTGAGACTCTAAAGTTAGACGTCATGCTCTGAGACCTCTGAGGCTCTAAAGGTGTAAGTCGTACTCTGAGGCTCCAAAGGTAGACGTCATGCTAGGAGACCTCTGAGACTCTATAGATAGAAGTCGTACTATGAGGCTCTAAAGGTAGACGTCATGCTCTGAGTCCTCTAAGGCGCTAAAGGTGTAGGTCATACTCTGAGGCTCCAAAGGTAGACGTCATGCACTGAGGCTTCTGAGGCTCTAAATATAGAAGTCGTACTTAGAGTTTGTGAGTCTCCAAAGGTCTACATCATACCTCCGAGGCTTTAAAGGTGTAAGTCATGCTCTGAGACTCTAAAGGTAGACATCGTGGTCTGAGAGCTCTGAGGCTCTAAAGATAGAAGTCTTACTCAGAGGCTCTCAAGGTAGAAGCTGTGCTCTGAGACCTCTGAGGCTCTAAAGGTGTAAGTCGTACTTGGAAGCTCTAAAGATAGTCGTCGTACTTTGAGGCCTCTAGAGGCTCTAAATGTGTAAGTTGTACTCTGAGACTCTAAAGGTAGACATCGTGCTCTGAGACCTCTAAGGCTCTAAAGGTGTAAGTCATACTCTGAGACTCTAAAGGTAGACGTCGTGCTCTGAGACCTCTAAGGCTCTAAAGATGTAGGTCGTACTCTGAGACTCTAAAGGACGACTTCACGCTAGGAGAGCTCCGAGACTCTAAAGATAGAAGTCATACTCTGAGACTCTCAAGGTAGACGTCGTGCTCTGATATCTCTGAGGCTCTAAAGGTAAGTCATACTCTGAGACTCTAACGGTAGACGTCGTGCTCTGAGACCTCTAAGGCTCTAAAGGTGTAAGTCATACTCTGAGACTCTAAAGGTAGACGTCATGCTCTGAGACCTCTAAGGCTCTAAAGGTGTAAGTCGTACTCTGAGACTCTAAAGGTAGACGTCATGCTCTGGAGACCTCTGAGACTCTAAAGGTAGTAAGTCGTACTCTGAGGCTCCAAAGGTAGACGTCATGCTATGAGACCTCTAGACTGGCTCTAAAGATAGTAAGTCATACTCTGAGGCTCCAAAGGTAGACGTCATGCTACTGAGACCTCTGAGGCTCTAAAGGTGGAAGTCGTACTCTGAGGCTCTAAAGGTAGACGTCATGCTCTGAGACCTCTAAGGCTCTAAAGGTGTAAGTCATACTCTGAGACTCTAAAGGTAGACGTCATGCTCTGAGACCTCTAAGGCTCTAAAGGTGTAAGTCGTACTCTGAGACTCTAAAGGTAGACATCATGCTACTGAGACATCTGAGGCTCTAAAGATAGAAGTCATACTCTGAGGCTCTAAAGGTAGACGTCATGCTCTGAGACCTCTGAGGCTCTAAAGGTGTAAGTCATACTCTGAGACTCTAAAGGTAGACGTCATGCTCTGAGACCTCTGAGGCTCTAAAGGTGAAGTCATACTCTGAGACTCTAAAGGTAGACGCCGTGCTCTGAGATCTCTGAGGCTCTAAAGGTGTAAGTCATACTCTGAGACTCTAAAGGTAGACGTCGTGCTCTGAGACCTCTGAGGCTCCAAAGGTGTAAGCCATACTCTGAGACTCTGAAGGTAGACGTCGTGCTCTGAGACATCTGAGGCTCCAAAGGTGTAAGCCGTACTCTGAGACTCTAAAGGACGACTTCACGCTAGGAGAGCTCAGAGACTCTAAAGATAGAAGTCATACTCTGAGACTCTCAAGGTAGACGTCATGCTCTGATATCTCTGAGGCTCTAAAGGTAAGTCATACTCTGAGACTCTAAAGGTAGACGTCGTGCTCTGAGACCTCTAAGGCTCTAAAGATGTAAGTCATACTCTGAGACTTTAAAGGTAGACGTCGTGCTCTGAGATCTCCGAGGCTCCAAAGGTGTAAGCCGTACTCTGAGACTCTAAAGGTAGACGTCATGCTATGAAACATCTGAGGCTTTAAAGATAGAAGTCATGCTCTGAGGCTACAAAGTTAGATGTGATGCTCTGAGACCTCTGAGGCTCCAAATATGTACGGTGTACTCTGAGGCTCTAAAGACAGACTTCGTACTTAGAGCTTGTGAGTCTCCAAAGGTCTACCTCATACCTCTGAGGGTTTAAAGGTGTAAGTCATGCTCTGAGACTCTAAAGGTAGACATCGTGGTCTGAGACCTCTGAGGCTCTAATGATGTAAGTCTTACTCAGAGGCTCTAAAGGTAGAAGCTGTGCCCTGAGACCTCTGAGGCTCTAAAGGTGTAAGTCGTACTCTGAGGCTCTAAAGGAGATTCATGCTGAGACTCGAGCTCTAAAGATGAAGTCATACTCTGAGACTCTCAAGGTAGACGTGCTCTGAACCTGAGGCTCTAAAGGTAGTCACTCTGAGGCTCTAAAGGTAGACGTTGCTCTGAGACCTCTAAGGCTCTAAAGGTGAAGTCATACCTGAGACTCTAAAGGTAGACGTCGTGCTCTGAGACCTCTGAGGCTCTAAAGGTGTAAGTCATACTCTGAGACTCTAAAGGTAGACGTCGTGCTCTGAGACCTCTGAGGCTCTAAAGATGTAGGTCGTACTCTGAGACTCTAAAGGACGACTTCACGCTAGGAGAGCTCTGAGACTCTAAAGATAGAAGTCATACTCTGAGACTCTCAAGGTAGACGTCATGCTCTGATATCTCTGAGGCTCTAAAGGTGTAAGTCATACTCTGAGACTCTAAAGGTAGACGTCGTGCTCTGAGACCTCTAAGGCTCTAAACGTGTAAGTCATACTCTGAGACTCTAAAGTTAGACGTCATGCTCTGAGACCTCTGAGGCTCTAAAGGTGTAAGTCGTACTCTGAGACTCTAAAGGTAGACGTCATGCTAGGAGACCTCTGAGACTCTAAAGATAGAAGTCATACTCTGAGACTCTAAAGGTAGACGTCGTGCTCTGAGACCTCTGAGGCTCTGAAGGTGTAAGTCATACTCTGAGACTCTAAAGGTAGACGTCATGCTCTGAGACCTCTAAGGCTCTAAAGGTGAAAGTCGTACTCTGAGGCTCTAAAGGTAGACGTCATGCTAGGAGACCTCTGAGACTCTATAGATAGAAGTCATACTCTGAGGCTCTAAAGGTAGACGTCATGCTCTGAGTCCTCTAAGGCGCTAAAGGTGTAGGTCGTACTCTGAGGCTCCAAAGGTAGACGTCATGCACTGAGGCTTCTGAGGCTCTAAATATAGAAGTCGTACTCTGGAGGCTCCAAAGGTAGACGTCATGCTCTGAGACCTCTGAGGCTCTAAAGGTGTAAGTCGTACTCTGAGACTCTAAAGGTAGACGTCATGCTCTGAGACCTCTAAGGCTCTAAAGGTGTAAGTCATACTCTGAGACTCTAAAGGTAGACGTCGTGCTCTGAGACCTCTAAGGCTCTAAAGGTGTAAGTCGTACTCTGAGGCTCCAAAGGTAGACGTCATGCTAGGAGACCTCTGAGGCGCTAATGATAGAAGTCATACTCTGAGACTCTAAAGGTAGACGCCGTGCTCTGATATCTCTGAGGCTCTAAAGGTAAGTCGTACTCTGAGACTCTAAAGGTAGACATCGTGCCCTGAGGCTTCTGAGGATCTAAAGGTGTAAGTCATACTCTGAGACTCTAAAGGTAGACGTCGTGCTATGAGACCTCTAGGCTCTAAAGGTGTAAGTCATACTCTGAGACTCTAAAGGTAGACGTCGTGCTCTGAGACCTCTGAGGCTCTAAAGTTGTAAGTCGTACTCTGAGACTCTGAAGGTAGACGCTCATGCTATGAGACCATCTGAGGCTTTAAAGATAGAAGTCATGCTCTGAGGCTCTAAAGTTAGACGTCATGCTCTGAGACCTCTGAGGCTCCAAATATGTAAGGTGTACTCTGAGGCTCTAAAGGTAGACTTCGTACTTAGAGTTTGTGAGTCTCCAAAGATCTACATCATACCTCTGAGGCTTTAAAGGTGTAAGTCATGCTCTGAGACTCTAAAGGTAGACATCGTGGTCTGATACCTCTGAGGCTCTAAAGATATAAGTCTTGCTCAGAGGCTCTAAAGGTAGAAGCTGTGCTCTGAGACCTCTGATGTTCTAAAGGTGTAAGTCGTACTTGGAAGCTCTAAAGATAGTCGTCATACTTTGAGGCCTCAGAAGCTCTAAATGTGTAAGTTGTACTCTGAGACTCTAAAGGTAGATGTCGTGCTCTGAGACCTCTAAGGCTCTAAAGGTGTAAGTCATACTCTGAGACTCTAAAGGTAGACGTCATGCTCTGAGACCTCTAAGGCTCTAAAGATGTAGGTCGTACTCTGAGACTCTAAAGGACGACTTCACGCTAGGAGAGCTCCGAGACTCTAAAGATAGAAGTCATACTCTGAGACTCTCAAGGTAGACGTCGTGCTCTGATATCTCTGAGGCTCTAAAGGTAAGTCATACTCTGAGACTCTAAAGGTAGACGTTGTGCTCTGAGACCTCTAAGGCTCTAAAGGTGTAAGTCATACTCTGAGACTCTAAAGGTAGACGTCATGCTCTGAGACCTCTAAGACTCTAAAGATGTAAGTCATACTCTGAGGCTCCAAAGGTAGACGTCATGCACTGAGGCTTCTGAGGCTAAAAGATGAAGTTGTACTCTGAGGCTCCAAAGGTAGACGTCATGCTCTGAGAACTCTAAGGCTCTAAAGGTGTAAGTCATACTCTGAGACTCTAAAGGTAGACGTCATGCTCTGAGACCTCTGAGGCTCTAAAGGTGTAAGTCGTACTCTGAGGCTCCAAAGGTACGACGTCATGCTAGGAGACCTCTGAGACGCTAAAGATAGAAGTCATACTCTGAGACTCTAAAGGTAGACGTCTGTGCTCTGAGTATCTCTGAGGCTCTAAAGGTGTAAGTCATACTCTGAGACTCTAAAGGTAGACGTCATGCTCTGAGACCTCTAAGGCTCTAAAGGTGTAAGTCATACTCTGAGACTCTAAAGGTAGACGTCATGCTCTGAGACCTCTGAGGCTCTAAAGGTGTAAGTCATACTCTGAGACTCTAAAGGTAGACGTCATGCTCTGAGACCTCTAAGGCTCTAAAGGTGTAAGTCGTACTCTGAGGCTCCAAAGGTAGACGTCATGCTAGGAGACCTCTGAGGCTCTAATGATAGTAAGTCATACTCTGAGACTCTAAAGGTAGACGTCGTGCTCTGATATGTCTGAGGCTCTAAAGGTAAGTCGTACTCTGAGACTCTAAAGGTAGACGTCATGCTCTGAGGCTTCTGAGGATCTAAAGGTGTAAGTCATACTCTGAGACTCTAAAGGTAGACGTCGTGCTCTGAGACCTCTGAGGCTCTAAAGGTGTAAGCCGTACTCTGAGACTCTAAAGACGACTTCACGCTAGGAGAGCTCCGAGACTCTAAAGATAGAAGTCATACTCTGAGACTCTCAAGGTAGACATCGTGCTCTGATATCTCTGAGGCTCTAAAGGTAAGTCATACTCTGGAGGCTCTAAAGGTAGACGTCATGCTCTGAGGCCTCTAGAGGCTCTAAAGGTGTAAGTCGTACTCTGAGACTCTAAAGGTAGACGTCGTGCTCTGAGACCTCTAAGGCTCTAAAGGTGTAAGTCATACTCTGAGACTCTAAAGGTAGACGTCGTGCTCTGAGACCTCTAAGGCTCTAAAGATGTAGGTCGTACTCTGAGACTCTAAAGGACGACTTCACGCTAGGAGAGCTCTGAGACTCTAAAGATAGAAGTCATACTCTGAGACTCTCAAGGTAGACGTCGTGCTCTGATATCTCTGAGGCTCTAAAGGTGTAAGTCATACTCTGAGACTCTAAAGGTAGACGTCGTGCTTTGAGACCTCTGAGGCTCTAAACGTGTAAGTCATACTCTGAGACTCCAAAGGTAGACGTCATGCTAGGAGACCTCTGAGGCTCTAAAGGTGTAAGTCGTACTCTGAGGCTCCAAAGGTAGACGTCATGCTAGGAGACCTCTGAGACTCTATAGATAGAAGTCGTACTATGAGGCTCTAAAGGTAGACGTCATGCTCTGAGTCCTCTAAGGCGCTAAAGGTGTAGGTCATACTCTGAGGCTCCAAAGGTAGACGTCATGCACTGAGGCTTCTGAGGCTCTAAATATAGAAGTCGTACTCTGAGGCTCCAAAGGTAGACGTCATACTCTGAGACCTCTAAGGCTCTAAAGGTGTAAGTCGTACTCTGAGGCTCCAAAGGTAGACGTCATGCTAGGAGACCTCTGAGGCGCTAATGATAGAAGTCATACTCTGAGACTCTAAAGGTAGACGCCGTGCTCTGATATGTCTGAGGCTCTAAAGGTAAGTCATACTCTGAGACTCTAAAGGTAGACGTCATGCTAGGAGACCTCTAAGGCTCTAAAGGTGAAAGTCGTACTCTGAGGCTCTAAAGGTAGACGTCATGCTCTGAGACCTCTAAGGCTCTAAAGGTGTAAGTCATACTCTGAGACTCTAAATGTAGACGTCATGCTCTGAGAACTCTAAGGCTCTAAAGGTGTAAGTCATACTCTGAGACTCTAAAGGTAGACATCATGCTCTGAGACCTTTAAGGCTCTAAAGGTGTAAGTCGTACTCTGAGGCTCCAAAGGTAGACGTCATGCTAGGAGACCTCTGAGGCGCTAATGATAGAAGTCATATTCTGAGACTCTAAAGGTAGACGCCGTGCTCTGATATGTCTGAGGCTCTAAAGGTAAGTCGTACTCTGAGACTCTAAAGGTAGACGTCATGCCCTGAGGCTTCTGAGGATCTAAAGGTGTAAGTCATACCCTGAGACTCTAAAGGTAGACGTCGTGCTCTGAGACCTCTGAGGCTCCAAAGGTGTAAGCCGTACTCTGAGACTCTAAAGGACGACTTCACGCTAGGAGAGCTCCGAGACTCTAAAGATAGAAGTCATACTCTGAGACTCTCAAGGTAGACATTGTGCTCTGATATCTCTGAGGCTCTAAAGGTAAGTCATACTCTGAGACTCTAAAGGTAGACGTCGTGCTCTGAGACCTCTAAGGCTCTAAAGGTGTAAGTCATACTCTGAGACTCTAAAGGTAGACGTCGTGCTCTGAGACCTCTGAGGCTCCAAAGGTGTAAGTCATACTCTGAGACTCTAAAGGTAGACGTCGTGCTCTGAGACCTCTGAGGCTCCAAAGGTGTAAGTCGTACTCTGAGACTCTAAAGGACGACTTCACGCTAGGAGAGCTCAGAGACTCTAAAGATAGAAGTCATACTCTGAGACTCTCAAAGGTAGACGTCATGCTCTGAGTATCTCTGAGGCTCTAAAGGTAAGTCATACTCTGAGACTCTAAAGGTAGACGTCGTGCTCTGAGAACTCTAAGGCTCTAAAGGTGTAAGTCATACTCTGAGACTCTAAAGGTAGACATCATGCTCTGAGACCTCAAAGGCTCTAAAGGTGTAAGTCGTACTCTGAGGCTCCAAAGGTAGACGTCATGCTAGGAGACCTCTGAGGCGCTAAAGATAGAAGTCATACTCTGAGACTCTAAAGGTAGATGTCATGCTCTGAGACCTCTGAGGCTCTAAAGGTGTAAGTCATACTCTGAGACTCTAAAGGTAGACGTCATGCTAGGAGACCTCTAAGGCTCTAAAGGTGAAAGTCGTACTCTGAGGCTCTAAAGGTAGACGTCATGCTAGGAGACCTCTGAGACTCTAAAGATAGTAAGTCATACTCTGAGACTCTAAAGGTAGACGTCGTGCTCTGAGACCTCTAAGGCTCTAAAGGTGTAAGTCATACTCTGAGACTCCAAAGGTAGATGTCATGCTAGGAGACCTCTGAGGCGCTAATGATAGAAGTCATACTCTGAGACTCTAAAGGTAGACGCCGTGCTCTGATATGTCTGAGGCTCTAAAGGTAAGTCGTACTCTGAGACTCTAAAGGTAGACGTCATGCCCTGAGGCTTCTGAGGATCTAAATGTGTAAGTCATACTCTGAGACTCTAAAGGTAGACGTCGTGCTCTGAGATCTCTGAGGCTCCAAAGGTGTAAGCCGTACTCTGAGACTCTAAAGGACGACTTCATGCTAGGAGAGCTCCGAGACTCTAAAGATAGAAGTCATACTCTGAGACTCTCAAGGTAGACATCGTGCTCTGATATCTCTGAGGCTCTAAAGGTAAGTCATACTCTGAGACTCTAAAGGTAGACGTCGTGCTCTGAGACCTCTGAGGCTCTAAAGGTGTAAGTCATACTCTGAGACTCTAAAGGTAGACGTCGTGCTCTGAGACCTCTGAGGCTCCAAAGGTGTAAGCCGTACTCTGAGACTCTAAAGGTACGACGTCATGCTATGAGAACATCTGAGGCTTTAAAGATAGAAGTCATGCTCTGAGGCTCTAAAGTTAGACTGTCATGCTCTGAGACCTCTGAGGCTCCAAATATGTAAGTTGTACTCTGAGGCTCTAAAGGTAGACTTCGTACTTAGGGTTTGTGAGTCTCCAAAGGTCTACATCATACCTCCGAGGCTTTAAAGGTGTAAGTCATGCTCTGAGACTCTAAAGGTAGACGTCGTGCTCTGAGACTTCTGAGGCTCTAAAGGTGTAAGTCATACTCTGAGACTCTAAAGGTAGACGTCGTGCTCTGAGACCTCTGAGGCTCCAAAGGTGTAAGCCGTACTCTGAGACTCTAAAGGACGACTTCACGCTAGGAGAGCTCCGAGACTCTAAAGATAGAAGTCATACTCTGAGACTCTCAAGGTAGACATTGTGCTCTGATATCTCTGAGGCTCTAAAGGTAAGTCATACTCTGAGACTCTGAAGGTAGACGTCGTGCTCTGAGACCTCTAAGGCTCTAAAGGTGAAGTCATACTCTGAGACTCTAAAGGTAGACGTCGTGCTCTGAGACCTCTGAGGCTCTGAAGGTGTAAGTCATACTCTGAGACTCTAAAGGTAGACGTCGTGCTCTGAGACCTCTGAGGCTCCAAAGGTGTAAGCCGTACTCTAAAACTCTAAAGGACGACTTCACGCTAGGAGAGCTCAGAGACTCTAAAGATAGAAGTCATACTCTGAGACTCTCAAGGTAGACGTCATGCTCTGATATCTCTGAGGCTCTAAAGGTAAGTCATACTCTGAGACTCTAAAGGTAGACGTCGTGCTCTGAGACCTCTAAGGCTCTAAAGGTGTAAGTCATACTCTGAGACTCTAAAGGTAGACATCATGCTCTGAGACCTCTGAGGCTCTAAAGGTGTAAGTCGTACTCTGAGGCTCCAAAGGTAGACGTCATGCTAGGAGACCTCCTGAGACGCTAAAGATAGAAGTCATACTCTGAGACTCTAAAGGTAGATGTCGTGCTCTGAGACCTCTGAGGCTCTAAAGGTGTAAGTCATACTCTGAGACTCTAAAGGTAGACGTCATGCTCTGAGACCTCTGAGGCTCTAAAGGTGTAAGTCGTACTCTGAGGCTCTAAAGGTAGACGTCATGCTAGGAGACCTCTGAGACTCTATAGATAGAAGTCATACTCTGAGGCTCTAAAGGTAGACGTCATGCTCTGAGTCCTCTAAGGCGCTAAAGGTGTAGGTCGTACTCTGAGGCTCCAAAGGTAGACGTCATGCACTGAGGCTTCTGAGGCTCTAAAAGTGTAAGTCATGCTCTGAGACTCTAAAGGTAGACATCGTGCTCTGAGACCTCTGAGGCTCTAAAGATGTAAGTCTTACTCAGAGGCTCTAAAGGTAGACGTCAAGCTATGAGGCCTCTGAGGATTTAAAGATAGAAGTCATGCTCTGAGGCTCTAAAGTTAGACGTCATGCTCTGAGACCTCTGAGGCTCCAAATATGTAAGTTGTACTCTGAGGCTCTAAATATAGAAGTCGTACTTAGAGTTTGTGAGTCTCCAAAGGTCTACATCATACCTCCGAGGCTTTAAAGGTGTAAGTCATGCTCTGAGACTCTAAAGGTAGACATCGTGGTCTGATACCTCTGAGGCTCTAAAGATATAAGTCTTGCTCAGAGGCTCTAAAGGTAGAAGCTGTGCTCTGAGACCTCTGAGGTTCTAAAGGTGTAAGTCGTACTTGGAAGCTCTAAAGATAGTCGTCATACTTTGAGGCCTCAGAAGCTCTAAATGTGTAAGTTGTACTCTGAGACTCTAAAGGTAGACGTCGTGCTCTGAGACCTCTAAGGCTCTAAAGGTGTAAGTCATACTCTGAGACTCTAAAGGTAGACGTCGTGCTCTGAGACCTCTAAGGCTCTAAAGATGTAGGTCGTACTCTGAGACTCTAAAGGACGACTTCACGCTAGGAGAGCTCCGAGACTCTAAAGATAGAAGTCATACTCTGAGACTCTCAAGGTAGACGTCGTGCTCTGATATCTCTGAGGCTCTAAAGGTGTAAGTCATACTCTGAGACTCTAAAGGTAGACGTCGTGCTCTGAGACCTCTAAGGCTCTAAAGGTGTAAGTCATACTCTGAGACTCTAAAGGTAGACGTCATGCTCGGGACCTCTAAGACTCTAAAGATAGAAGTCATACTCTGAGGCTCCAAAGGTAGACGTCATGCACTGAGGCTTCTGAGGCTAAAAAGATAGAAGTTGTACTCTGAGGCTCCAAAGGTAGACGTCATGCTCTGAGAACTCTAAGGCTCTAAAGGTGTAAGTCATACTCTGAGACTCTAAAGGTAGACATCATGCTCTGAGACCTCAAAGGCTCTAAAGGTGTAAGTCGTACTCTGAGGCTCCAAAGGTAGACGTCATGCTAGGAGACCTCTGAGACGCTAAAGATAGAAGTCATACTCTGAGACTCTAAAGGTAGATGTCGTGCTATGAGACCTTAGGCTCTAAAGGTGTAAGTCATACTCTGAGACTCTAAAGGTAGACGTCATGCTAGGAGACCTCTAAGGCTCTAAAGGTGAAAGTCGTACTCTGAGGCTCTAAAGGTAGACGTCATGCTCTGAGACCTCTAAGGCTCTAAAGGTGTAAGTCATACTCTGAGACTCTAAAGGTAGACGTCATGCTCTAAGAACTCTAAGGCTCTAAAGGTGTAAGTCATACTCTGAGACTCTAAAGGTAGACATCATGCTCTGAGACCTTTAAGGCTCTAAAGGTGTAAGTCGTACTCTGAGGCTCCAAAGGTAGACGTCATGCTAGGAGACCTCTGAGGCGCTAATGATAGAAGTCATACTCTGAGACTCTAAAGGTAGACGCCGTGCTCTGATATGTCTGAGGCTCTAAAGGTAAGTCGTACTCTGAGACTTTAAAGGTAGACGTCATGCCCTGAGGCTTCTGAGGATCTAAAGGTGTAAGTCATACCCTGAGACTCTAAAGGTAGACGTCGTGCTCTGAGACCTCTGAGGCTCCAAAGGTGTAAGCCGTACTCTGAGACTCTAAAGGACGACTTCACGCTAGGAGAGCTCCGAGACTCTAAAGATAGAAGTCATACTCTGAGACTCTCAAGGTAGACATCGTGCTCTGATATCTCTGAGGCTCTAAAGGTAAGTCATACTCTGAGACTCTAAAGGTAGACGTCGTGCTCTGAGACCTCTAAGGCTCTAAAGGTGTAAGTCATACTCTGAGACTCTAAAGGTAGACGTCGTGCTCTGAGACCTCTGAGGCTCCGAAGGTGTAAGTCATACTCTGAGACTCTAAAGGTAGACGTCGTGCTCTGAGACCTCTGAGGCTCCAAAGGTGTAAGCCGTACTCTGAGACTCTAAAGGACGACTTTACGCTAGGAGAGCTCTGAGACTCTAAAGATAGAAGTCATACTCTGAGACTCTCAAGGTAGACGTCGTGCTCTGATATCTCTGAGGCTCTAAAGGTGTAAGTCATACTCTGAGACTCTAAAGTTAGACGTCATGCTCTGAGACCTCTGAGGCTCTAAAGGTGTAAGTCGTACTCTGAGGCTCCAAAGGTAGACGTCATGCTAGGAGACCTCTAAGGCTCTAAAGGTGAAAGTCGTACTATGAGGCTCTAAAGGTAGACGTCATGCTAGGAGACCTCTGAGACTCTATAGATAGAAGTCCTACTCTGAGGCTCTAAAGGTAGACGTCATGCTCTGAGTCCTCTAAGGCGCTAAAGGTGTAGGTCGTACTCTGAGGCTCCAAAGGTAGACGTCATGCACTGAGGCTTCTGAGGCTCTAAATATAGAAGTCGTACTCTGAGGCTCCAAAGGTAGACGTCATACTCTGAGACCTTTAAGGCTCTAAAGGTGTAAGTCGTACTCTGAGGCTCCAAAGGTAGACGTCATGCTAGGAGACCTCTGAGGCGCTAATGATAGAAGTCATACTCTGAGACTCTAAAGGTAGACGCCGTGCTCTGATATGTCTGAGGCTCTAAAGGTAAGTCATACTCTGAGACTCTAAAGGTAGACGTTGTGCTCTGAGACCTCTAAGGCTCTAAAGGTGTAAGTCATACTCTGAGACTCTAAAGGTAGACGTCATGCTCTGGGACCTCTAAGACTCTGAGACTCTAAAGATAGAAGTCATACTCTGAGGCTCTAAAGGTAGACGTCATGCACTGAGACCTCTGAGGCTCAAAAGATAGTAAGTTGTACTCTGAGGCTCCAAAGGTAGACGTCATGCTCTGAGAACTCTAAGGCTCTAAAGGTGTAAGTCATACTCTGAGACTCTAAAGGTAGACATCATGCTCTGAGACCTCAAAGGCTCTAAAGGTGTAAGTCGTACTCTGAGGCTCCAAAGGTAGACGTCATGCTAGGAGACCTCTGAGACGCTAAAGATAGAAGTCATACTCTGAGACTCTAAAGGTAGATGTCGTGCTATGAGACCTTAGGCTCTAAAGGTGTAAGTCATACTCTGAGACTCTAAAGGTAGACGTCATGCTAGGAGACCTCTAAGGCTCTAAAGGTGAAAGTCGTACTCTGAGGCTCTAAAGGTAGACGTCATGCTCTGAGACCTCTAAGGCTCTAAAGGTGTAAGTCATACTCTGAGACTCTAAAGGTAGACGTCATGCTCTGAGACCTCTAAGGCTCTAAAGGTGTAAGTCGTACTCTGAGGCTCCAAAGGTAGACGTCATGCTAGGAGACCTCTGAGGCGCTAATGATAGAAGTCATACTCTGAGACTCTAAAGGTAGACGCCGTGCTCTGATATGTCTGAGGCTCTAAAGGTAAGTCGTACTCTGAGACTCTAAAGGTAGACGTCATGCCCTGAGGCTTCTGAGGATCTAAAGGTGTAAGTCATACCCTGAGACTCTAAAGGTAGACGTCGTGCTCTGAGACCTCTGAGGCTCCAAAGGTGTAAGCCGTACTCTGAGACTCTAAAGGACGACTTCACGCTAGGAGAGCTCCGAGACTCTAAAGATAGAAGTCATACTCTGAGACTCTCAAGGTAGACATTGTGCTCTGATATCTCTGAGGCTCTAAAGGTAAGTCATACTCTGAGACTCTAAAGGTAGACGTCGTGCTCTGAGACCTCTAAGGCTCTAAAGGTGTAAGTCATACTCTGAGACTCTAAAGGTAGACGTCGTGCTCTGAGACCTCTGAGGCTCCGAAGGTGTAAGTCATACTCTGAGACTCTAAAGGTAGACGTCGTGCTCTGAGACCTCTGAGGCTCCAAAGGTGTAAGCCGTACTCTGAGACTCTAAAGGACGACTTCACGCTAGGAGAGCTCAGAGACTCTAAAGATAGAAGTCATACTCTGAGACTCTCAAGGTAGACGTCATGCTCTGATATCTCTGAGGCTCTAAAGGTAAGTCATACTCTGAGACTCTAAAGGTAGACGTCGTGCTCTGAGAACTCTAAGGCTCTAAAGGTGTAAGTCATACTCTGAGACTCTAAAGGTAGACATCATGCTCTGAGACCTCAAAGGCTCTAAAGGTGTAAGTCGTACTCTGAGGCTCCAAAGGTAGACGTCATGCTAGGAGACCTCTGAGACGCTAAAGATAGAAGTCATACTCTGAGACTCTAAAGGTAGATGTCGTGCTATGAGACCTTATGCTCTAAAGGTGTAAGTCATACTCTGAGACTCTAAAGGTAGACGTCATGCTAGGAGACCTCTAAGGCTCTAAAGGTGAAAGTCGTACTCTGAGGCTCTAAAGGTAGACGTCATGCTAGGAGACCTCTGAGACTCTATAGATAGAAGTCATACTCTGAGGCTCTAAAGGTAGACGTCATGCTCTGAGTCCTCTAAGACGCTAAAGGTTTAGGTCGTACTCTGAGGCTCCAAAGGTAGACGTCATGCACTGAGGCTTCTGAGGCTCTAAATATAGAAGTCGTACTCTGAGGCTCCAAAGGTAGACGTCCTGCTCTGAGACCTCTAAGGCTCTAAAGGTTTAAGTCATACTCTGAGACTCTAAAGGTAGACGTCATGCTCTAAGAACTCTAAGGCTCTAAAGGTGTAAGTCATACTCTGAGACTCTAAAGGTAGACATCATGCTCTGAGACCTTTAAGGCTCTAAAGGTGTAAGTCGTACTCTGAGGCTCCAAAGGTAGACGTCATGCTAGGAGACCTCTGAGGCGCTAATGATAGAAGTCATACTCTGAGACTCTAAAGGTAGACGCCGTGCTCTGATATGTCTGAGGCTCTAAAGGTAAGTCGTACTCTGAGACTCTAAAGGTACACATCATGCCCTGAGGCTTCTGAGGATCTAAAGGTGTAAGTCATACTCTAAGACTCTAAAGGTAGACGTCGTACTATGAGACCTTAGGCTCTAAAGGTGTAAGTCATACTCTGAGACTCTAAAGGTAGACGTCGTGCTCTGAGACCTCCGAGGCTCCAAAGTTGTAAGCCGTACTCTGAGACTCTGAAGGTAGACCTCATGCTATGAGACATCTGAGGCTTTAAAGATAGAAGTCATGCTCTGAGGCTCTAAAGTTAGACGTCATGCTCTGAGACCTCTGAGGCTCCAAATATGTAAGGTGTACTCTGAGGCTCTAAA
The DNA here is from genome assembly GCA_963921515.1 of Calotriton arnoldi. NCBI lineage: Eukaryota > Metazoa > Chordata > Amphibia > Caudata > Salamandridae > Calotriton > Calotriton arnoldi. Next base: position 759,749 of record CAWUFW010007860.1, on the reverse strand, counting down.
GGTAGACTTCGTACTTAGAGTTTGTGAGTCTCCAAAGATCTACATCATACCTCTGAGGCTTTAAAGGTGTAAGTCATGCTCTGAGACTCTAAAGGTAGACATCGTGGTCTGATACCTCTGAGTCTCTAAAGATATAAGTCTTGCTCAGAGGCTCTAAAGGTAGAAGCTGTGCTCTGAGACCTCTGATGTTCTAAAGGTGTAAGTCGTACTTGGAAGCTCTAAAGATAGTCGTCATACTTTGAGGCCTCAGAAGCTCTAAATGTGTAAGTTGTACTCTGAGACTCTAAAGGTAGATGTCGTGCTCTGAGACCTCTAAGGCTCTAAAGGTGTAAGTCATACTCTGAGACTCTAAAGGTAGACGTCATGCTCTGAGACCTCTAAGGCTCTAAAGATGTAGGTTGTACTCTGAGACTCTAAAGGACGACTTCACGCTAGGAGAGCTCCGAGACTCTAAAGATAGAAGTCATACTCTGAGACTCTCAAGGTAGACGTCGTGCTCTGATATCTCTGAGGCTCTAAAGGTAAGTCATACTCTGAGACTCTAAAGGTAGACGTTGTGCTCTGAGACCTCTAAGGCTCTAAAGGTGTAAGTCATACTCTGAGACTCTAAAGGTAGACGTCATGCTCGGACCTCTAAGACTCTAAAGATAGAAGTCATACTCTGAGGCTCCAAAGGTAGACGTCATGCACTGAGGCTTCTGAGGCTAAAAAGATAGAAGTTGTACTCTGAGGCTCCAAAGGTAGACGTCATGCTCTGAGAACTCTAAGGCTCTAAAGGTGTAAGTCATACTCTGAGACTCTAAAGGTAGACATCATGCTCTGAGACCTCAAAGGCTCTAAAGGTGTAAGTCGTACTCTGAGGCTCCAAAGGTAGACGTCATGCTAGGAGACCTCTGAGACGCTAAAGATAGAAGTCATACTCTGAGACTCTAAAGGTAGATGTCGTGCTATGAGACCTTAGGCTCTAAAGGTGTAAGTCATACTCTGAGACTCTAAAGGTAGACGTCATGCTAGGAGACCTCTAAGGCTCTAAAGGTGAAAGTCGTACTCTGAGGCTCTAAAGGTAGACGTCATGCTCTGAGACCTCTAAGGCTCTAAAGGTGTAAGTCATACTCTGAGACTCTAAAGGTAGACGTCATGCTCTAAGAACTCTAAGGCTCTAAAGGTGTAAGTCATACTCTGAGACTCTAAAGGTAGACATCATGCTCTGAGACCTTTAAGGCTCTAAAGGTGTAAGTCGTACTCTGAGGCTCCAAAGGTAGACGTCATGCTAGGAGACCTCTGAGGCGCTAATGATAGAAGTCATACTCTGAGACTCTAAAGGTAGACGCCGTGCTCTGATATGTCTGAGGCTCTAAAGGTAAGTCGTACTCTGAGACTTTAAAGGTAGACGTCATGCCCTGAGGCTTCTGAGGATCTAAAGGTGTAAGTCATACCCTGAGACTCTAAAGGTAGACGTCGTGCTCTGAGACCTCTGAGGCTCCAAAGGTGTAAGCCGTACTCTGAGACTCTAAAGGACGACTTCACGCTAGGAGAGCTCCGAGACTCTAAAGATAGAAGTCATACTCTGAGACTCTCAAGGTAGACATCGTGCTCTGATATCTCTGAGGCTCTAAAGGTAAGTCATACTCTGAGACTCTAAAGGTAGACGTCGTGCTCTGAGACCTCTAAGGCTCTAAAGGTGTAAGTCATACTCTGAGACTCTAAAGGTAGACGTCGTGCTCTGAGACCTCTGAGGCTCCGAAGGTGTAAGTCATACTCTGAGACTCTAAAGGTAGACGTCGTGCTCTGAGACCTCTGAGGCTCCAAAGGTGTAAGCCGTACTCTGAGACTCTAAAGGACGACTTTACGCTAGGAGAGCTCTGAGACTCTAAAGATAGAAGTCATACTCTGAGACTCTCAAGGTAGACGTCGTGCTCTGATATCTCTGAGGCTCTAAAGGTGTAAGTCATACTCTGAGACTCTAAAGTTAGACGTCATGCTCTGAGACCTCTGAGGCTCTAAAGGTGTAAGTCGTACTCTGAGGCTCCAAAGGTAGACGTCATGCTAGGAGACCTCTAAGGCTCTAAAGGTGAAAGTCGTACTATGAGGCTCTAAAGGTAGACGCTCATGCTAGGAGACCTCTGAGACTCTATAGATAGAAGTCCTACTCTGAGGCTCTAAAGGTAGACGTCATGCTCTGAGTCCTCTAAGGCGCTAAAGGTGTAGGTCGTACTCTGAGGCTCCAAAGGTAGACGTCATGCACTGAGGCTTCTGAGGCTCTAAATATAGAAGTCGTACTCTGAGGCTCCAAAGGTAGACGTCATACTCTGAGACCTTTAAGGCTCTAAAGGTGTAAGTCGTACTCTGAGGCTCCAAAGGTAGACGTCATGCTAGGAGACCTCTGAGGCGCTAATGATAGAAGTCATACTCTGAGACTCTAAAGGTAGACGCCGTGCTCTGATATGTCTGAGGCTCTAAAGGTAAGTCATACTCTGAGACTCTAAAGGTAGACGTTGTGCTCTGAGACCTCTAAGGCTCTAAAGGTGTAAGTCATACTCTGAGACTCTAAAGGTAGACGTCATGCTCTGGGACCTCTAAGACTCTGAGACTCTAAAGATAGAAGTCATACTCTGAGGCTCCAAAGGTAGACGTCATGCACTGAGACTTCTGAGGCTCAAAAGATAGAAGTTGTACTCTGAGGCTCCAAAGGTAGACGTCATGCTCTGAGAACTCTAAGGCTCTAAAGGTGTAAGTCATACTCTGAGACTCTAAAGGTAGACATCATGCTCTGAGACCTCAGAGGCTCTAAAGGTGTAAGTCGTACTCTGAGGCTCCAAAGGTAGACGTCATGCTAGGAGACCTCTGAGACGCTAAAGATAGAAGTCATACTCTGAGACTCTAAAGGTAGATGTCGTGCTATGAGACCTTAGGCTCTAAAGGTGTAAGTCATACTCTGAGACTCTAAAGGTAGACGTCATGCTAGGAGACCTCTAAGGCTCTAAAGGTGAAAGTCGTACTCTGAGGCTCTAAAGGTAGACGTCATGCTCTGAGACCTCTAAGGCTCTAAAGGTGTAAGTCATACTCTGAGACTCTAAAGGTAGACGTCATGCTCTAAGAACTCTAAGGCTCTAAAGGTGTAAGTCGTACTCTGAGGCTCCAAAGGTAGACGTCATGCTAGGAGACCTCTGAGGCGCTAATGATAGAAGTCATACTCTGAGACTCTAAAGGTAGACGCCGTGCTCTGATATGTCTGAGGCTCTAAAGGTAAGTCGTACTCTGAGACTCTAAAGGTAGACGTCATGCCCTGAGGCTTCTGAGGATCTAAAGGTGTAAGTCATACCCTGAGACTCTAAAGGTAGACGTCGTGCTCTGAGACCTCTGAGGCTCCAAAGGTGTAAGCCGTACTCTGAGACTCTAAAGGACGACTTCACGCTAGGAGAGCTCCGAGACTCTAAAGATAGAAGTCATACTCTGAGACTCTCAAGGTAGACATTGTGCTCTGATATCTCTGAGGCTCTAAAGGTAAGTCATACTCTGAGACTCTAAAGGTAGACGTCGTGCTCTGAGACCTCTAAGGCTCTAAAGGTGTAAGTCATACTCTGAGACTCTAAAGGTAGACGTCGTGCTCTGAGACCTCTGAGGCTCCGAAGGTGTAAGTCATACTCTGAGACTCTAAAGGTAGACGTCGTGCTCTGAGACCTCTGAGGCTCCAAAGGTGTAAGCCGTACTCTGAGACTCTAAAGGACGACTTCACGCTAGGAGAGCTCAGAGACTCTAAAGATAGAAGTCATACTCTGAGACTCTCAAGGTAGACGTCATGCTATGAGACATCTGAGGCTTTAAAGATAGAAGTCATGCTCTGAGGCTCTAAAGTTAGACGTCATGCTCTGAGACCTCTGAGGCGCTAATGATAGAAGTCATACTCTGAGACTCTAAAGGTAGACGCCGTGCTCTGATATGTCTGAGGCTCTAAAGGTAAGTCGTACTCTGAGACTCTAAAGGTATACCTCATGCCCTGAGGCTTCTGAGGATCTAAAGGTGTAAGTCATACTCTGAGACTCTAAAGGTAGACGTCGTACTATGAGACCTTAGGCTCTAAAGGTGTAAGTCATACTCTGAGACTCTAAAGGTAGACGTCGTGCTCTGAGACCTCCGAGGCTCCAAAGTTGTAAGCCGTACTCTGAGACTCTGAAGGTAGACCTCATGCTATGAGACATCTGAGGCTTTAAAGATAGAAGTCATGCTCTGAGGCTCTAAAGTTAGACGTCATGCTCTGAGACCTCTGAGGCTCCAAATATGTAAGGTGTACTCTGAGGCTCTAAAGGTAGACTTCGTACTTAGAGTTTGTGAGTCTCCAAAGATCTACATCATACCTCTGAGGCTTTAAAGGTGTAAGTCATGCTCTGAGACTCTAAAGGTAGACATCGTGGTCTGATACCTCTGAGGCTCTAAAGATATAAGTCTTGCTCAGAGGCTCTAAAGGTAGAAGCTGTGCTCTGAGACCTCTGAGGTTCTAAAGGTGTAAGTCGTACTTGGAAGCTCTAAAGATAGTCGTCATACTTTGAGGCCTCAGAAGCTCTAAATGTGTAAGTTGTACTCTGAGACTCTAAAGGTAGATGTCGTGCTCTGAGACCTCTAAGGCTCTAAAGGTGTAAGTCATACTCTGAGACTCTAAAGGTAGACGTCATGCTCTGAGACCTCTAAGGCTCTAAAGATGTAGGTCGTACTCTGAGACTCTAAAGGACGACTTCACGCTAGGAGAGCTCCGAGACTCTAAAGATAGAAGTCATACTCTGAGACTCTCAAGGTAGACGTCGTGCTCTGATATCTCTGAGGCTCTAAAGGTAAGTCATACTCTGAGACTCTAAAGGTAGACGTTGTGCTCTGAGACCTCTAAGGCTCTAAAGGTGTAAGTCATACTCTGAGACTCTAAAGGTAGACGTCATGCTCGGACCTCTAAGACTCTAAAGATAGAAGTCATACTCTGAGGCTCCAAAGGTAGACGTCATGCACTGAGGCTTCTGAGGCTAAAAAGATAGAAGTTGTACTCTGAGGCTCCAAAGGTAGACGTCATGCTCTGAGAACTCTAAGGCTCTAAAGGTGTAAGTCATACTCTGAGACTCTAAAGGTAGACATCATGCTCTGAGACCTCAAAGGCTCTAAAGGTGTAAGTCGTACTCTGAGGCTCCAAAGGTAGACGTCATGCTAGGAGACCTCTGAGACGCTAAAGATAGAAGTCATACTCTGAGACTCTAAAGGTAGATGTCGTGCTATGAGACCTTAGGCTCTAAAGGTGTAAGTCATACTCTGAGACTCTAAAGGTAGACGTCATGCTAGGAGACCTCTAAGGCTCTAAAGGTGAAAGTCGTACTCTGAGGCTCTAAAGGTAGACGTCATGCTCTGAGACCTCTAAGGCTCTAAAGGTGTAAGTCATACTCTGAGACTCTAAAGGTAGACGTCATGCTCTAAGAACTCTAAGGCTCTAAAGGTGTAAGTCATACTCTGAGACTCTAAAGGTAGACATCATGCTCTGAGACCTTTAAGGCTCTAAAGGTGTAAGTCGTACTCTGAGGCTCCAAAGGTAGACGTCATGCTAGGAGACCTCTGAGGCGCTAATGATAGAAGTCATACTCTGAGACTCTAAAGGTAGACGCCGTGCTCTGATATGTCTGAGGCTCTAAAGGTAAGTCGTACTCTGAGACTTTAAAGGTAGACGTCATGCCCTGAGGCTTCTGAGGATCTAAAGGTGTAAGTCATACCCTGAGACTCTAAAGGTAGACGTCGTGCTCTGAGACCTCTGAGGCTCCAAAGGTGTAAGCCGTACTCTGAGACTCTAAAGGACGACTTCACGCTAGGAGAGCTCCGAGACTCTAAAGATAGAAGTCATACTCTGAGACTCTCAAGGTAGACATCGTGCTCTGATATCTCTGAGGCTCTAAAGGTAAGTCATACTCTGAGACTCTAAAGGTAGACGTCGTGCTCTGAGACCTCTAAGGCTCTAAAGGTGTAAGTCATACTCTGAGACTCTAAAGGTAGACGTCGTGCTCTGAGACCTCTGAGGCTCCGAAGGTGTAAGTCATACTCTGAGACTCTAAAGGTAGACGTCGTGCTCTGAGACCTCTGAGGCTCCAAAGGTGTAAGCCGTACTCTGAGACTCTAAAGGACGACTTTACGCTAGGAGAGCTCTGAGACTCTAAAGATAGAAGTCATACTCTGAGACTCTCAAGGTAGACGTCGTGCTCTGATATCTCTGAGGCTCTAAAGGTGTAAGTCATACTCTGAGACTCTAAAGTTAGACGTCATGCTCTGAGACCTCTGAGGCTCTAAAGGTGTAAGTCGTACTCTGAGGCTCCAAAGGTAGACGTCATGCTAGGAGACCTCTAAGGCTCTAAAGGTGAAAGTCGTACTATGAGGCTCTAAAGGTAGACGTCATGCTAGGAGACCTCTGAGACTCTATAGATAGAAGTCCTACTCTGAGGCTCTAAAGGTAGACGTCATGCTCTGAGTCCTCTAAGGCGCTAAAGGTGTAAGTCATACTCTGAGACTCTAAAGGTAGACGTCATGCTCTAAGAACTCTAAGGCTCTAAAGGTGTAGGTCGTACTCTGAGGCTCCAAAGGTAGACGTCATGCACTGAGGCTTCTGAGGCTCTAAATATAGAAGTCGTACTCTGAGGCTCCAAAGGTAGACGTCATACTCTGAGACCTTTAAGGCTCTAAAGGTGTAAGTCGTACTCTGAGGCTCCAAAGGTAGACGTCATGCTAGGAGACCTCTGAGGCGCTAATGATAGAAGTCATACTCTGAGACTCTAAAGGTAGACGCCGTGCTCTGATATGTCTGAGGCTCTAAAGGTAAGTCATACTCTGAGACTCTAAAGGTAGACGTTGTGCTCTGAGACCTCTAAGGCTCTAAAGGTGTAAGTCATACTCTGAGACTCTAAAGGTAGACGTCATGCTCTGGGACCTCTAAGACTCTGAGACTCTAAAGATAGAAGTCATACTCTGAGGCTCCAAAGGTAGACGTCATGCACTGAGACTTCTGAGGCTAAAAAGATAGAAGTTGTACTCTGAGGCTCCAAAGGTAGACGTCATGCTCTGAGAACTCTAAAGCTCTAAAGGTGTAAGTCATACTCTGAGACTCTAAAGGTAGACATCATGCTCTGAGACCTCAAAGGCTCTAAAGGTGTAAGTCGTACTCTGAGGCTCCAAAGGTAGACGTCATGCTAGGAGACCTCTGAGACGCTAAAGATAGAAGTCATACTCTGAGACTCTAAAGGTAGATGTCGTGCTATGAGACCTTAGGCTCTAAAGGTGTAAGTCATACTCTGAGACTCTAAAGGTAGACGTCATGCTAGGAGACCTCTAAGGCTCTAAAGGTGAAAGTCGTACTCTGAGGCTCTAAAGGTAGACGTCATGCTCTGAGACCTCTAAGGCTCTAAAGGTGTAAGTCATACTCTGAGACTCTAAAGGTAGACGTCATGCTCTAAGAACTCTATGGCTCTAAAGGTGTAAGTCGTACTCTGAGGCTCCAAAGGTAGACGTCATGCTAGGAGACCTCTGAGGCGATAATGATAGAAGTCATACTCTGAGACTCTAAAGGTAGACGCCGTGCTCTGATATGTCTGAGGCTCTAAAGGTAAGTCGTACTCTGAGACTCTAAAGGTAGACGTCATGCCCTGAGGCTTCTGAGGATCTAAAGGTGTAAGTCATACCCTGAGACTCTAAAGGTAGACGTCGTGCTCTGAGACCTCTGAGGCTCCAAAGGTGTAAGCCGTACTCTGAGACTCTAAAGGACGACTTCACGCTAGGAGAGCTCCGAGACTCTAAAGATAGAAGTCATACTCTGAGACTCTCAAGGTAGACATTGTGCTCTGATATCTCTGAGGCTCTAAAGGTAAGTCATACTCTGAGACTCTAAAGGTAGACGTCGTGCTCTGAGACCTCTAAGGCTCTAAAGGTGTAAGTCATACTCTGAGACTCTAAAGGTAGACGTCGTGCTCTGAGGCTCCTAAGGTGTAAGAAGGTGTAAGTCATACTCTGAGACTCTAATGGTAGACGTCGTGCTCTGAGACCTCTGAGGCTCCAAAGGTGTAAGCCGTACTCTGAGACTCTAAAGGACGACTTCACGCTAGGAGAGCTCAGAGACTCTAAAGATAGAAGTCATACTCTGAGACTCTCAAGGTAGACGTCATGCTCTGAGACCTTTAAGGCTCTAAAGGTGTAAGTCGTACTCTGAGGCTCCAAAGGTAGACGTCATGCTAGGAGACCTCTGAGGCGCTAATGATAGAAGTCATACTCTGAGACTCTAAAGGTAGACGCCGTGCTCTGATATGTCTGAGGCTCTAAAGGTAAGTCGTACTCTGAGACTCTAAAGGTACACATCATGCCCTGAGGCTTCTGAGGATCTAAAGGTGTAAGTCATACTCTAAGACTCTAAAGGTAGACGTCGTACTATGAGACCTTAGGCTCTAAAGGTGTAAGTCATACTCTGAGACTCTAAAGGTAGACGTCGTGCTCTGAGACCTCCGAGGCTCCAAAGTTGTAAGCCGTACTCTGAGACTCTGAAGGTAGACCTCATGCTATGAGACATCTGAGGCTTTAAAGATAGAAGTCATGCTCTGAGGCTCTAAAGTTAGACGTCATGCTCTGAGACCTCTGAGGCTCCAAATATGTAAGGTGTACTCTGAGGCTCTAAAGGTAGACTTCGTACTTAGAGTTTGTGAGTCTCCAAAGATCTACATCATACCTCTGAGGCTTTAAAGGTGTAAGTCATGCTCTGAGACTCTAAAGGTAGACATCGTGGTCTGATACCTCTGAGTCTCTAAAGATATAAGTCTTGCTCAGAGGCTCTAAAGGTAGAAGCTGTGCTCTGAGACCTCTGATGTTCTAAAGGTGTAAGTCGTACTTGGAAGCTCTAAAGATAGTCGTCATACTTTGAGGCCTCAGAAGCTCTAAATGTGTAAGTTGTACTCTGAGACTCTAAAGGTAGATGTCGTGCTCTGAGACCTCTAAGGCTCTAAAGGTGTAAGTCATACTCTGAGACTCTAAAGGTAGACGTCATGCTCTGAGACCTCTAAGGCTCTAAAGATGTAGGTTGTACTCTGAGACTCTAAAGGACGACTTCACGCTAGGAGAGCTCTGAGACTCTAAAGATAGAAGTCATACTCTGAGACTCTCAAGGTAGACGTCGTGCTCTGATATCTCTGAGGCTCTAAAGGTAAGTCATACTCTGAGACTCTAAAGGTAGACGTTGTGCTCTGAGACCTCTAAGGCTCTAAAGGTGTAAGTCATACTCTGAGACTCTAAAGGTAGACGTCATGCTCGGACCTCTAAGACTCTAAAGATAGAAGTCATACTCTGAGGCTCCAAAGGTAGACGTCATGCACTGAGGCTTCTGAGGCTAAAAAGATAGAAGTTGTACTCTGAGGCTCCAAAGGTAGACGTCATGCTCTGAGAACTCTAAGGCTCTAAAGGTGTAAGTCATACTCTGAGACTCTAAAGGTAGACATCATGCTCTGAGACCTCAAAGGCTCTAAAGGTGTAAGTCGTACTCTGAGGCTCCAAAGGTAGACGTCATGCTAGGAGACCTCTGAGACGCTAAAGATAGAAGTCATACTCTGAGACTCTAAAGGTAGATGTCGTGCTATGAGACCTTAGGCTCTAAAGGTGTAAGTCATACTCTGAGACTCTAAAGGTAGACGTCATGCTAGGAGACCTCTAAGGCTCTAAAGGTGAAAGTCGTACTCTGAGGCTCTAAAGGTAGACGTCATGCTCTGAGACCTCTAAGGCTCTAAAGGTGTAAGTCATACTCTGAGACTCTAAAGGTAGACGTCATGCTCTAAGAACTCTAAGGCTCTAAAGGTGTAAGTCATACTCTGAGACTCTAAAGGTAGACATCATGCTCTGAGACCTTTAAGGCTCTAAAGGTGTAAGTCGTACTCTGAGGCTCCAAAGGTAGACGTCATGCTAGGAGACCTCTGAGGCGCTAATGATAGAAGTCATACTCTGAGACTCTAAAGGTAGACGCCGTGCTCTGATATGTCTGAGGCTCTAAAGGTAAGTCGTACTCTGAGACTTTAAAGGTAGACGTCATGCCCTGAGGCTTCTGAGGATCTAAAGGTGTAAGTCATACCCTGAGACTCTAAAGGTAGACGTCGTGCTCTGAGACCTCTGAGGCTCCAAAGGTGTAAGCCGTACTCTGAGACTCTAAAGGACGACTTCACGCTAGGAGAGCTCCGAGACTCTAAAGATAGAAGTCATACTCTGAGACTCTCAAGGTAGACATCGTGCTCTGATATCTCTGAGGCTCTAAAGGTAAGTCATACTCTGAGACTCTAAAGGTAGACGTCGTGCTCTGAGACCTCTAAGGCTCTAAAGGTGTAAGTCATACTCTGAGACTCTAAAGGTAGACGTCGTGCTCTGAGACCTCTGAGGCTCCGAAGGTGTAAGTCATACTCTGAGACTCTAAAGGTAGACGTCGTGCTCTGAGACCTCTGAGGCTCCAAAGGTGTAAGCCGTACTCTGAGACTCTAAAGGACGACTTCACGCTAGGAGAGCTCAGAGACTCTAAAGATAGAAGTCATACTCTGAGACTCTCAAGGTAGACGTCATGCTCTGATATCTCTGAGGCTCTAAAGGTGAAGTCATACTCTGAGACTCTAAAGGTAGACGTCGTGCTCTGAGAACTCTAAGGCTCTAAAGGTGTAAGTCATACTCTGAGACTCTAAAGGTAGACATCATGCTCTGAGACCTCAAAGGCTCTAAAGGTGTAAGTCGTACTCTGAGGCTCCAAAGGTAGACGTCATGCTAGGAGACCTCTGAGACGCTAAAGATAGAAGTCATACTCTGAGACTCTAAAGGTAGATGTCGTGCTATGAGACCTCTATGCTCTAAAGGTGTAAGTCATACTCTGAGACTCTAAAGGTAGACGTCATGCTAGGAGACCTCTAAGGCTCTAAAGGTGAAAGTCGTACTCTGAGGCTCTAAAGGTAGACGTCATGCTAGGAGACCTCTGAGACTCTAATAGATAGAAGTCATACTCTGAGGCTCTAAAGGTAGACGTCATGCTCTGAGTCCTCTAAGGCGCTAAAGGTTTAGGTCGTACTCTGAGGCTCCAAAGGTAGACGTCATGCACTGAGGCTTCTGAGGCTCTAAATATAGAAGTCGTACTCTGAGGCTCCAAAGGTAGACGTCCTGCTCTGAGACCTCTAAGGCTCTAAAGGTGTAAGTCATACTCTGAGACTCTAAAGGTAGACGTCATGCTCTAAGAACTCTAAGGCTCTAAAGGTGTAAGTCATACTCTGAGACTCTAAAGGTAGACATCATGCTCTGAGACCTTTAAGGCTCTAAAGGTGTAAGTCGTACTCTGAGGCTCCAAAGGTAGACGTCATGCTAGGAGACCTCTGAGGCGCTAATGATAGAAGTCATACTCTGAGACTCTAAAGGTAGACGCCGTGCTCTGATATGTCTGAGGCTCTAAAGGTAAGTCGTACTCTGAGACTCTAAAGGTAGACGTCATGCCCTGAGGCTTCTGAGGATCTAAATGTGTAAGTCATACCCTGAGACTCTAAAGGTAGACGTCGTGCTCTGAGATCTCTGAGGCTCCAAAGGTGTAAGCCGTACTCTGAGACTCTAAAGGACGACTTCACGCTAGGAGAGCTCCGAGACTCTAAAGATAGAAGTCATACTCTGAGACTCTCAAGGTAGACATCGTGCTCTGATATCTCTGAGGCTCTAAAGGTAAGTCATACTCTGAGACTCTAAAGGTAGACGTCGTGCTCTGAGACCTCTGAGGCTCCGAAGGTGTAAGTCATACTCTGAGACTCTAAAGGTAGACGTCGTGCTCTGCGACCTCTGAGGCTCCAAAGGTGTAAGCCGTACTCTGAGACTCTAAAGGACGACTTCACGCTAGGAGAGCTCAGAGACTCTAAAGATAGAAGTCATGCTCTGAGGCTCTAAAGTTAGACTTCATGCTCTGAGACCTCTGAGGCTCCAAATATGTAAGTTGTACTCTGAAGCTCTAAAGGTAGACTTCGTACTTAGGGTTTGTGAGTCTCCAAAGGTCTACATCATACCTCCGAGGCTTTAAAGGTGTAAGTCATGCTCTGAGACTCTAAAGGTAGACGTCATGCCCTGAGGCTTCTGAGGATCTAAAGGTGTAAGTGATACTCTGAGACTCTAAAGGTAGACGTCGTGCTCTGAGACCTCTGAGGCTCCAAAGGTGTAAGTCATACTCTGAGACTCTAAAGGTAGACGTCGTGCTCTGAGACCTCTGAGGCTCCAAAGGTGTAAGCCGTACTCTGAGACTCTAAAGGACGACTTCACGCTAGGAGAGCTCAGAGACTCTAAAGATAGAAGTCATACTCTGAGACTCTCAAGGTAGACGTCATGCTCTGATATCTCTGAGGCTCTAAAGGTAAGTCATACTCTGAGACTCTAAAGGTAGACGTCGTGCTCTGAGAACTCTACGGCTCTAAAGGTGTAAGTCATACTCTGAGACTCTAAAGGTAGACATCATGCTCTGAGACCTCAAAGGCTCTAAAGGTGTAAGTCGTACTCTGAGGCTCCAAAGGTAGACGTCATGCTAGGAGACCTCTGAGACGCTAAAGATAGAAGTCATACTCTGAGACTCTAAAGGTAGATGTCGTGCTATGAGACCTTATGCTCTAAAGGTGTAAGTCATACTCTGAGACTCTAAAGGTAGACGTCATGCTAGGAGACCTCTAAGGCTCTAAAGGTGAAAGTCGTACTCTGAGGCTCTAAAGGTAGACGTCATGCTAGGAGACCTCTGAGACTCTATAGATAGAAGTCATACTCTGAGGCTCTAAAGGTAGACGTCATGCTCTGAGTCCTCTAAGGCGCTAAAGGTTTAGGTCGTACTCTGAGGCTCCAAAGGTAGACGTCATGCACTGAGGCTTCTGTGGCTCTAAATATAGAAGTCGTACTCTGAGGCTCCAAAGGTAGACGTCCTGCTCTGAGACCTCTAAGGCTCTAAAGGTTTAAGTCATACTCTGAGACTCTAAAGGTAGACGTCATGCTCTAAGAACTCTAAGGCTCTAAAGGTGTAAGTCATACTCTGAGACTCTAAAGGTAGACATCATGCTCTGAGACCTTTAAGGCTCTAAAGGTGTAAGTCGTACTCTGAGGCTCCAAAGGTAGACGTCATGCTAGGAGACCTCTGAGGCGCTAATGATAGAAGTCATACTCTGAGACTCTAAAGGTAGACGCCGTGCTCTGATATGTCTGAGGCTCTAAAGGTAAGTCGTACTCTGAGACTCTAAAGGTAGACGTCATGCCCTGAGGCTTCTGAGGATCTAAATGTGTAAGTCATACCCTGAGACTCTAAAGGTAGACGTCGTGCTCTGAGATCTCTGAGGCTCCAAAGGTGTAAGCCGTACTCTGAGACTCTAAAGGACGACTTCACGCTAGGAGAGCTCAGAGACTCTAAAGATAGAAGTCATACTCTGAGACTCTCAAGGTAGACATCGTGCTCTGATATCTCTGAGGCTCTAAAGGTAAGTCATACTCTGAGACTCTAAAGGTAGACGTCGTGCTCTGAGACCTCTGAGGCTCCGAAGGTGTAAGTCATACTCTGAGACTCTAAAGGTAGACGTCGTGCTCTGAGACCTCTGAGGCTCCAAAGGTGTAAGCCGTACTCTGAGACTCTAAAGGACGACTTCACGCTAGGAGAGCTCAGAGACTCTAAAGATAGAAGTCATGCTCTGAGGCTCTAAAGTTAGACTTCATGCTCTGAGACCTCTGAGGCTCCAAATATGTAAGTTGTACTCTGAAGCTCTAAAGGTAGACTTCGTACTTAGGGTTTGTGAGTCTCCAAAGGTCTACATCATACCTCCGAGGCTTTAAAGGTGTAAGTCATGCTCTGAGACTCTAAAGGTAGACATCGTGGTCTGAGACCTCTGAGGCTCTAAAGATGTAAGTCTTACTCAGAGGCTCTAAAGGTAGAAGCTGTGCTCTGAGACCTCTGAGGCTCTAAAGGTGTAAGTCGTACTTGGAAGCTCTAAAGATAGTCGTCATACTTTGAGGCCTCAGAGGCTCTAAATGTGTAAGTTGTACTCTGAGACTCTAAAGGTAGACTTCGTGCTCTGAGACCTCTAAGGCTCTAAAGGTGTAAGTCTTACTCTGAGACTCTAAAGGTAGACGTCGTGCTCTGAGACCTCTAAGGCTCTAAAGATGTAGGTCGTACTCTGAGACTCTAAAGGACGACTTCACGCTAGGAGAGCTCTGAGACTCTAAAGATAGAAGTCATACTCTGAGACTCTCAAGGTAGACGTCGTGCTCTGATATCTCTGAGGCTCTAAAGGTGTAAGTCATACTCTGAGACTCTAAAGGTAGACGTCGTGCTTTGAGACCTCTGAGGCTCTAAACGTGTAAGTCATACTCTGAGACTCTAAAGTTAGACGTCATGCTCTGAGACCTCTGAGGCTCTAAAGGTGTAAGTCGTACTCTGAGGCTCCAAAGGTAGACGTCATGCTAGGAGACCTCTAAGGCTCTAAAGGTGAAAGTCGTCTTCTGAGGCTCTAAAGGTAGACGTCATGCTCGGAGACCTCTGAGACTCTATAGATAGAAGTCATACTTTGAGGCTCTAAAGGTAGACGTCATGCTCTGAGTCCTCTAAGGCGCTAAAGGTGTAGGTCGTACTCTGAGGCTCCAAAGGTAGACGTCATGCACTGAGGCTTCTGAGGCTCTAAATATAGAGGTCGTACTCTGAGGCTCCAAAGGTAGACGTCATACTCTGAGACCTCTAAGGCTCTAAAGGTGTAAGTCATACTCTGATACTCTAAAGGTAGACATCATGCTCTGAGACCTTTAAGGCTCTAAAGGTGTAAGTCGTACTCTGAGGCTCCAAAGGTAGACGTCATGCTAGGAGACCTCTGAGGCGCTAATGATAGAAGTCATACTCTGAGACTCTAAAGGTAGACTCCGTGCTCTGATATGTCTGAGGCTCTAAAGGTAAGTCGTACTCTGAGACTCTAAAGGTAGACGTCATGCCCTGAGGCTTCTGAGGATCTAAAGGTGTAAGTCATACTCTGAGACTCTAAAGTAGACATCGTACTATGAGACCTTAGGCTCTAAAGGTGTAAGTCATACTCTGAGACTCTAAAGGTAGACGTCGTGCTCTGAGACCTCTGAGGCTCCAAAGGTGTAAGCCGTACTTTGAGACTCTGAATGTAGACCTCATGCTATGAGACATCTGAGGCTTTAAAGATAGAATTCATGCTCTGAGGCTCTAAAGTTAGACGTCATGCTCTGAGACCTCTGAGGCTCCAAATATGTAAGGTGTACTCTGAGGCTCTAAAGGTAGACTTCATACTTTGAGGCCTCAGAGGCTCTAAATGTGTAAGTTGTACTCTGAGACTCTAAAGGTAGACGTCGTGCTCTGAGACCTCTAAGGCTCTAAAGGTGTAAGTCATACTCTGAGACTCTAAAGGTAGACGTCGTGCTTTGAGACCTCTGAGGCTCTAAAGGTGTAAGTCATACTCTGAGGCTCTAAGGTTAGACGTCATGCTCTGAGACCTCTGAGGCTCTAAAGGTATAAGTCGTACTCTGAGGCTCCAAAGGTAGACGTCATGCTAGGAGACCTCTGAGACTCTAAAGATAGAAGTCATACTCTGAGACTCTAAAGGTAGACGTCATGCTCTGAGACCTCTAAGGATCTAAAGGTATAGGTTGTACTCTGAGGCTCCAAAGGTAGACGTCATGCACTGAGGCTTCTGAGGCTCTAAATATAGAAGTCGTACTCTGAGGCTCCAAAGGTAGACGTCATGCTCTGTACCTCTAAGGCTCTAAAGGTGTAAGTCATACTCTGAGTCTCTAAAGGTAGAAGTCATGCTCTAAGAACTCTAAGGCTCTAAAGGTGTAAGTCGTACTCTGAGGCTCCAAAGGTAGACGTCATGCTGGGAGACCTCTGAGACGCTAAAGATAGAAGTCATACTCTGAGACTCTAAAGGTATACACCGTGCTATGATATCTCTGAGGCTCTAAAAGTAAGTCGTACTCTGAGACTCTACAGGTAGACGTCATGCCCTGAGGCTTCTGAGGATCTAAAGGTGTAAGTCATACTCTGAGACTCTAAAGGTAGACGTCGTGCTTTGAGACCTCTGAGGCTCTAAACGTGTAAGTCATACTCTGAGACTCTAAAGTTAGACGTCATGCTCTGAGACCTCTGAGGCTCCGAATATCTAAGTTGTGCTCTGTGGCTCTAAAGGTAGACTTCGTACTTAGAGCTTGTGAGTCTCCAAAGGTCTACGTCATACTTCTAAGGCTCTAAAGGTGTAAGTCGTACTCTGAGGCTCTAAAGGTAGACGTCGTGCTCTGAGACCTCTGAGGCTCCAAATGTGTAAGCCGTACTCTCAGACTCTTTAAAGATAGAAGTCATGCTCTGAGGCTCTAAAGTTAGATGTCATGCTCTGAGACCTCTGAGGCTCCGAATATGTAAGTTGTACTCTGAGGCTCTAAAGGTAGACTTCGTACTTAGAGCTTGTGAGTCTCCAAAGGTCTACGTCATACCTCTAAGGCTCTAAAGGTGTAAGTCGTACTCTGAGGCTCCAAAGGTAGACGTCATGCTAGGAGACCTCTGAGACTCTAAAGATAGAAGTCATACTCTGAGGCTCTAAAGGTAGACGTCATGCTCTGAGACCTCTAAGGCTCTAAAGGTGTAGGTCGTACTCTGAGGCTCCAAAGGTAGACGTCATGCTCCGAGACCTCTAAGGCTCTAAATGTGTAAGTCATACTCTGAGGCTCTAAAGGTAGACGTCATGCTCTGAGACCTTTGAGGCTCCAAAGGTGTAAGTCGTACTCTGAGGCTCCAAAGATAGACGTGATGCTAGGAGACCTCTAAAGCCCTAAAGTTGTAAGTCATACACTGAGACTCTAAAGGTAGACGTCGTGCTTTGAGACCTCTGAGGCTCTAAAGGTGTAAGTCATACTCTGAGGCTCTAAAGTTAGACGTCATGCTCTAAAACCTCTGAGGCTTTAAAGGTGTAAGTCGTACTCTGAGGCTCCAAAGGTAGACGTCATGCTAGGAGACCTCTGAGACTCTAAAGATAGAAGTCATACTCTGAGACTGTAAAGGTAGACGTCATGCTCTGAGACCTCTAAGGCTCTAAAGGTGTAAGTCGTACTCTGAGGCTCTAAAGGTAGACTTCATGCTCTGAGACCTCTAAGGCTCTAAAGGTGTAGGTCGTACTCTGAGGCTCCAACGGTAGACCTCATGCCCTGAGGCTTCTGAGGCTCTAAAGGTGTAAGTCGTACTCAGAGACTCTAAAGGTAGACGTCATGCTCTGAGACCTCTAAGACTCTAAAGGTGTAAGTCATACTCTGAGGCTCTAAAGGTAGATGTCATGCTCTGAGACCTCTGAGGCTCCAAAGGTGTAAGTCGTACTCTGAGGCTCCAAAGGTAGACATCATGGTAGGAGACCTCAAGGCTCTAAAGGTGTAAGTCATACTCTGAGACTCTAAAGGTAGATGTCGTGCTCTGAGACCTCCAAGGTTCTAAAGGTGTAAGACGTACTCTGAGTCTCTAAAGGTAGACGTCATGCTCTGAGACCTCTGAGACTCTAAACGTGTAAGTCATACTCTGAGGCTCTAAAGGTAGAGGTCATGCTATGAGACATCTGAGACTCTAAAGATAGAAGTCATGCTCTGAGGCTCTAAAGTTAGATGTCATGCTCTGAGACCTCTAACGCTCCAAATATGTAAGTTATACTCTGAGGCTCTAAAGGTAGACTTCGTACTTAGAGCGTGTGAGTCTCCAAAGGTCTACGTCATACCTCTGAGGCTTTAAAGGTGTAAGTCATGCTCTGAGACTCTAAAGGTAGACATCGTGGTCTGAGGCCTTTGAGGCTCTAAAGATATAAGTCTTACTCAGAGGCTCTAAAGGTAGATGTCATGCTCTGATACATCTGAGGATCTAAAGATAGAAGTTGTACTCTGAGGCTCTGAAGGTAGATGTCATGATCTGAGACCTCTGAGGCTCTAAAGTTGTAAGTCTTACTCAGAGGCTCTAAAGGTAGAAGTTGTGCTCTGAGACCTCTGATGCTCTAAAGATGTAAGTCGTACTTGGAAGCTCTAAAGATAGTCATCATACTTTGAGGCCTCAGAGGCTTTAAAGGTGTAAGTCGTACTCTGAGACTCTAAAGGTAGACGTCATGCTCTGAGACCTCTAAGGCTCTAAAGGTGTAATTCATACTCTGAGACCCTAAAGGTAGACGTCATGCTCTGAGACCTCTAAGGCTCCAAAGGTGTAAGTCATATTCTGAGGCCCTAAAGGTAGACGTCGTACTCTGAGACCTCTAAGGCTCTAAAGGTGTGGGTCGTACTCTGAGGCTCCTAAGGTAGTGTTGCGGGGATTCTGAACACAGAACTATGCACAAGAAAACAGGACCTCAGTAAATAGGGGTGTACCTTCTATCACCTTAGTACCCAAAATCCCAACCGACTAGCAATAGTGTCTCATTCGGTCTCCTACAAATATCAAGAAGCTACGAATGTTTAGACAACCCAGAACACGAGCACTCCCGACTCACCTCAGAGTCGCGGGAACAAGACACTCATGAGCTCTCACGTACTTGTCCGCAATAAAAATAATCAGAGTCACTTAATAAGTTCAAAATGTTTATTTTGACTATAGTGATTCATAAAACAGTATGCGAACCACAACTAGCAGCAAAATGCATAAGGCAAGAATGATTAGCATTGTTACAATACCATAGAATATAAAAGGAGTCGTCATTTTATAAAGACTGTGAAAAGGCAAAATAACGGGGCCTAATCACCCTCCCTCGGCAGTAAGAGTTATTTTATATAACAGAAGATCTCTAGGCGTTTTTAGCAGGCCCCTACCTCAAAGCTTAAACGCAAAGGTTTACATCATAGGAACAGCAGAGCTCAGCTCCATGGAACGGCTTTCTTCGAGTGTGTTTCAAAAACATGCAACAATGCTATATCAAAGCTCGATTCTTCCACATTGCAGCTGTTGGTAACATGTTTTGTCTATGTAATAGGGACTGACCAGAACAGAATAACAAGAGACATTGTTGACCGACCTTGCACATTATGTTCAGACAGAATTGAAGGGAAGGCTGAGAACGTGAAAAACAATCTGTTATCATGTACAGGGCAGAGGCAAAGTGTCACGAAAACAAACGCTTAGCAGAGGCGTGCGCAAAAGCAGCAGCATAGGGCAAACAAAACTCATGCTAACTTAGCAATGTCCACAATGTGTCTTAGGGCCACATAGCCCCATATAACACCCTCCCCCTGGTATGTCAGTAGGACATAGACAGAAGAACATAAACAGAGTTAAAAAGTCAGGCATTGTTTAAAATATTGGTGAGGGACTTTCTAAAAAGCCAAATCGGTGGAAAAAAGGGAAAGTTCGAAGAAAAAGCTAAAAGTACTTTGAGCTTGAAAAGAAAAAAAATAATCTGTATTCCAAACAGCGAAGCAGGGACGACACAAGTAGTCAATCCATGAAGGTTTGGGTGCAAAGGAATGCAATTCCTTCCAATAGTTCATCTTTATCATTGGTAGAAAAAAGCGATGACATCCAATTTAGTAAGTCGAAGGAACAAGCATGTTCCTCACAAGCATGTTCCTCACAAGCAGGAGCATCCAGAAGTAGAAAAGGCAAACTTGGTTGATATTCAATGAAACTTCTTTGTAGGAAAGTCTGTGCAGCCGCACAGATATCCCATTGATACAAGATTCCAAGTAAAGCTGCACGCGTCATTTGACCATCCACAGAACAAGCCTCGTCATGCATCTCTAAGGGACCCATCAACCGGCTGAAATCAGGGATTGGACACCACGTGTTCGATAAGCAAAGTTCCATCGCCCAGGAGAAATGACATCTTTTGCAATGAAGCACTGGTTGCACACAAGTAAAATAGGCAAAGCGGAATGTCAAGTCGTAACTCACGCCAAGCGTTGCTAAAGGCAAGCAAACAAAAGCCTCATACAGACGATTACGGTACAGTTGAAGCTGGTCCGGCCTGTTCAGAGCCACAAAGTGAGCAGCCATTGCGAAGCACAAGGAAAAGAAGCAGGGCACCAGCAGCCAGCGCCAATATTAAGGGGAACCCTCCGAAAACGCTGGAAAATATAGAATGAATAAAAGCCGGTATTACCCCGAATATAGTTTGAAAGGAAGAGACCAGGCCAGATCCCACACATTTAAAAAAATGGGCAAGGCCTGTCGTATCAGATGTATTATATATTTGGTGAATTAGTTCCCCAAAATGAAGTGGGAGGTTAGTGTTAAGAAGCGACTGTATCTCACTCGAGGTCCGAGCCACCTGCAATCTGAATGTTTCACGGGCGGAAGTGAGGGGCACCTCCTGTTGGAATAAAAGGGCTTTGAGCCTGCTCAACTTGTTGAACTCTGTTTTCAAAGTCAGAATGGAAGGCCAAAGCGAAGAATCTAAACTCCCTTGCGGGGCGGGAAAAGGACATTGCTACAGCAAGTTACGCGCTGGGAAACAGTTACCAAGTATGGGACACCCGCCCGCAAACCACAGCAGTCTTGATTGTTTAAAATGAGATAGCTGCCGTTAGTCAGCAATGTAAAGACAGGCGTGATAGATGGTACTGGGGTCCCTTTTAAAAAGCAAGCGAGATTGGGCGCTGACACGTTACACTCGCCGTGCAACTTAACGTGTTTGCACACAAGAGAGTGACCCACTACCGAATCACACTCCTCCACTGTGAGGAAAACTTCTTTATCCTCCCTCAAACACCGATAAGCAAAGGGCAGGACCCATAATTCATGCAGAAAAGCACTGCCAAGCGGTTCAAAGCGGCCAACAGAAAAGTGTTGCATACATGATTTAAATTGAAAAAGCAAAAAGGGCAAAGTGATAACGAAATGAATTAACCAAACAGCAGAGTCCGTTTCCACTACGGAGAACGGCAAAGGCTCCAATTGTTCAATATGTAACAGCGTGCATTTGTAGTAACGACTCAGGAGCCAAGGTAAGTTGTTAAGGTTTATTCGTTGGCTACACGGTTGTGGAGCATAAGACAGTAGCTCCACCAGTTTCAAGCATCCCAACAGAAATCCCAATTCAACTCTAAACATTCTAATCAAGAACACACACAGAGGAGGGTCATCACTAAGCAACATGGAATCCTCATGAAGAATGCCAGAGAGGCATTCACAACATGCAGGATACTACATACCTCCCCTCCTTCTTATATAAAAAAAACAAAATTAAAATGTGAAAAAAAAACATTCATAAAAACGAAAGAACAACTAAGCAATATAAATACAAAAATAATCACTCCCGAAACCTCTTGGGAATGACACGTACCCTTGAACTCTTCCTTAACTCAACAGAAACAGGATCAGAACCAGAACTATTATCCAGCACATTATTGTCAGAACAAACTGTGTTACCAAATCGTACTTTAACAATTTTAGAAAGGTTCCACCAATGCCCACCCGAAACTTGAACAGCATTATTACAAATTCTCACAACTTTAACAGGTTTGCTGAACTTGCTCTCACCTTTTTTAACATGGACAGAAGACTTGATCTTGACAAAATCACCAACAATTAATGGAACAGTTTTTGCACCTTTTTTTTATCAAACCATGTTTTAAGTTTACTCTGAGATTCTGACATATTGAGTTTCACTATCTCCATGAGTTTGCTTAAGTCAGACTCAGATTTAAGCCACTTATTCATCCAACCAGGTCTGAAGCTCATATTGGCTTTGCGTCCTCTAAGTAATTAAAAGGAGAGACCTTGGTAGAACCATGGGGAGTAGTTCTGTAGAACCACAGCATACTGTGTAATGATTTAACAATGTCATGGATCCCAGACTTTGCCCACTTGATACATTCTCCCACCACCCGGTTCATCCTCTCAACGAGGCCATTAGTCTGAGGGTGGTATAAAGAACTTTTAGCATGTTTAATCCCACAAGAGGCAAGAAAATCTTCAAACAGCTGACACACAAATTGAGTCCCATTGTCAGATACCAGGATTTCAGGGAAACCTTCTCTCAAAAATATTTCATTTAAAAATGAAAAGATGGCAGAAGCATTGGCTTCCTTCACAAGTTTGATCTCGGGCCACCTGGAAGCGTAGTCCATGAGTACAAGAATGAACCTATACCCACCTGACAATCTATCAAATGGACCCATGACATCAATGCCCACTTTTATCCAGTGACCAGAAGGACAACCAATTGGCTGTAAAGGAGGAGATGCAGTCTTTAACGCTTTATCAGCTGCACAACATACACAGCAAGTGGCAACAAATTCATCAATTTCACTATCCATCTTTGGCCACCAAAAACTGTCTCAAATGCGACGCTTAGTGAAAGTCGCACCCAAATGCCCCTCATGGGCATTTCTGATAATTTCTTGTCTCGCAGTATGAGGTGGAACAAGTTTATCACACCTAACCAATTAACCATCCTCAAAAGATAATTAATCCTCAACCTTACAATAAGGCTGAAGAAGAGGAGATAAAACCTTTTCTCTTGGCCAACCGCAATGTACAAACTCACACACTTGCTGGAGTAACTCATCATTCTTTAGAGCAACTCTCCACTCTTTTTCTGAGTCCA
Organism: Calotriton arnoldi; assembly: GCA_963921515.1. Taxonomy (NCBI): domain Eukaryota; kingdom Metazoa; phylum Chordata; class Amphibia; order Caudata; family Salamandridae; genus Calotriton; species Calotriton arnoldi. The sequence continues at coordinate 737,175 of CAWUFW010007860.1, read as the reverse complement.
CAGCTGAGATAGGTAAATCTAACACCGCCACAAAACAATCATCACAATCTTCTTCACACAATTCACTGAATGCAACATCATCACCATCATCCCTCCTATAAGGAAAACAAGATAAGAAATCTGCTCTTGTATTCTTACCTCCAGAAATATATGAAACATCAAATTGATATTGCAAAAGTCTAGAGACCATCCTTAAGATCCTAGGTGTACAACATTTATTGACATCAGCACTGAGAATAGAAACCAATGGCTTGTGATCAGTAAGTAGCGTGAAGCGTCTTCCCCAAACATATGCACGGAATTTTTAAATGGCCCACAAACATGCTAGTAGTTCTTTTTCAATAACTAAATAGTGTACTTCAGCATCTCTAAGAACTCTAGAAGCAAATCCTACAGTGTCTTCACCACCATGATGTTTTGTGTGAGGGTAGCTCCAAGTCCAACTTTGCTTGCATCAACTGTAATACAGCAAGGTAAAACAGGGTCAAAAGGTTTTAGAGCTTTGCTCTTACCAAGCAAGGACTTATTGAGATTGAAAGCTGAAGCACACTTGTCTGACCATATGAATTTGACTCCCTTTTTAAGTAGATTACTGATGGGTCTAACTATGGTGGCAAAATCAGGAACAAAACGTGAATAGTACTCACACAAGCCAAGGAGGGACTTGACACCAACCTTATCAATAGGAGCAGAAGCGTTGACAATAGCTTCCACCAAACCTTCCCTGGGCTTAATTCCATCTTGGGTTAATAAATGTCCTAAATATTCAACCTCAGAACAAAAAAACTTGCATTTTTCCGACTTGAAAACCACTCCTTTTTCCTCTAACCGTTTGAGGACTTCTTGCAAAATGGAGTCATGTGAACTAGAATCTTTGGCAAAAATCAATACATCGTCCTGAAAAACAAGGACTCCATCAATACCCTTCACAAGTTCCTGCATCACTTTCTGAAACACAGAAGCAGCGGATGCCAAACCAAATGGCATTCGCCGGTATTGAAATGTTCCCAGGGGCGAAATAAAAGCGGTAAGATGGCGTGACTCGGGATGTAGTTCTATCTGGTGATAAGCGCATGCTAAATCTAATTTGGTGAAAAACCTTGCTCCCTTGATGCATGCAAACATATCATTGATCTTTGGTAGGGGATGAGAATCAACTCATATCTCCTTGTTTAACTATCTTAAATCCACACACACCCTAAGTTGGCCACACCTCTTATGAGCCACTACTAAAGGGGACAACCATAAAGAAGATTCAGTGGGTTCAATTATGCCTTGATCACAAAGGCCTCTAAGTTCCTTGTCCAAATCATTTCTAACACTGAAAGGAACACCTCTTAGTTTGTGTTTTACGGGGATGGCCTTCTCTTTAACAATGATTTTATTTTTAAATCCAAGGATCTTACCCAAATTATCTCCAAAAACAGAAGGAAAACTATCTTTCCACTTTTGTCCATTATCACCACAACTGGCAATAGAAATTTGTTCCTTGGTACCAGGGCTAAGAATAATACCAAAAAGTCCTTGGTGAAACCAACCTAGTATGTTTAGTCCCTTGACAGCTACGTACATTTTTCCTCTAATGTTCTTTCCTTTAAACTCCATCTCATCTTCAAAAAATCCCAGTAAGTCAATGCGGCGTCCTTCGTAGGAAACCGGACATCGATCAGGAGGTTCTAAAATTCTGCCACTCCAAGTTTCTTCAAACAGTTGTTGTGTGATCATAGTGATTCTGGCACCAGAATCGACTAGTCATTTTAGAGTTTGCCACCAACTATGACTTCAGCTACAGGATCAACACACTTAGAAGTTTCACTCAAACTTGATATAATATCATTACATTGACTGCACACTGGATTGTCAAGAACAACAGAAATAACTTTAGACTCAGAGTCTTCTTCAGACTCAAGCGTACAAACAACAGATTTCTTAGAATTTTTTAGTTTAAGACAAACTTTTGCAAAGGGCCCAACTTTCTTGCAGTAGTTACATGTGACACCAGATGCAGGACACCGTCCACCCTTGGGATGTGGAGGATTACCACAGCGCATACAAGTATTATTGCTAGAGGAAGAGCCTGGTTTAATTTTTTTAGAAGCACCATTTCCTACGCGTAAATTCTTTTGCTTAGGTTTGGTGATAGAAATGGCACTGACAGGTTCTACAATTTTATCGTCAAGTTCTTTTAGGGAAATTAAAGATGTTTCTATGCTCTTGGCCACTTTAATAGTCTCCTCAAGAGATGGGTTGCCCATAGATAACAACTTTTGTCTAATTTGTTTGTCTTTGCACTGACAAACAAATTGATCACGAATTAGTTGATCTGTGAATCCTTCAAACAAACATACAGCTGCTAATCTCCTTAAAACAGATATATAGGCATCAACATCCTCCCCCTCATTTTGTTTTCTCTTAAAAATTTGTGACGCAGTACCATGAGACTAGGTTGTTTATCAAACCTGTTTTTGAGTTTGATAATGGCCTCCTGATATTCATCAATGTTGTCATCATCTGTTCTTAAAATGTCAGGAAGATGTTTGTAAATTGATCTAGCCTCAAAACCAAGAGAGTGCAAAAGAAGACATTTCTTTCTTTCAGCGCAAAACCTGGATGCCCCTATGGCACCCAAATAGGTCTCAAAAGCATCGAACCATATTTCCCAACGTACAGCATAATATTTTAAATCTGAAAACAATGCATGAACTGCCTGCACATCCCAATCATCCGAATGTATGTCCTGTGTCACCACATCTCCTAATGAGACGCAAAATACGTACGGAACTCTAAGGACCTCAGTCGGGCCATGAATTTCCTAAGCTACTTTGTCCCAAACGATGCCATCGGAAACTGGGAAAGCTGAAATGTTCACAAAAGACTTGTCACATTTCATGATATGGGACGATGTGTGAGGAGCCAAAGTTCCATCAACCATTTTTACTGCAGAGCGTTCAGGGAGATAATGGCCATTTATAAGTAAAAAGAACACTGTCACAAATCCAATTGACATGAAGAGGAATATCAGGATAAGCACCAACCAAATGTAGGTCCATGGGGGAACGAAGTATGTCTTTTTGAACCAGGAGTAAAAATACGCAATTTAGACTTAGGGGCATCAGACAAACTGGATGATGAGGAGGACGAGCCAGAAGAAAGGTGTGCCGGTTCTCCATCACAGGCACTCACTGGACTTGTAAGAAAAGGTGAAAGCGTTGAATCGTCCATTCGTACTCATGGGCTAGATGGTATTTCACTCACTGAATCAATTCCCGGAAAAGGGCACACAATATCCATTGCAGAAGAGGATTGTCGCAAAGGCTGAAGATCAATTACAGTGTCCATCATATGAGCAGACATTCTTGTGGCAGGACGTGACAAAGTTAACGGTGCTAAGGATATTGCGTTGCACGAAACTGCAGGTGTCACACTATTCAGAATCGGCCACACGGTGTAACTTGACATTGTCCACTGAGATGTACCTGTTGTCTTTGCGACCTGGCAATGGTGGTAGAATGACAGTACGAGTACCCTTCAGTCCAAGTACGGAAACCGGAGCACGGTAAGAGGGACCAAATTCTTTTTTGTTTTCAATCTTCTCCCGCACCAGATCTCCAAGTTTAGGAAGCCAACCGGTAACAGGAATCAGTTGTGCATCAGCAGGCGAAGATGGTAAATGCTCAGTTGCCAGAGTATCACGTGACTTTGGTAGATCCTGTAACATAGCAGAATGATTATCTACGTCAAACTTAGAGGCAGCCGCCACAATGTCCAGACCATCAAGGTCAGGAACAAACATGTGAAAACCAAAGAGCATTTCGTAAGGGGTCCGCCCACCCAGAGATCTTCTAGGGAGATTATTTAGTGCACGTTGGACCCCATACAAGTGGGATAGCCAGTCCCTGCCAGTACCTAAGACTCTAACTGTCAAGGATTGCTTTAAGTCACGGTTCATTCGCTTCACAACTGAATTGCCCTCAGGCCTGTATGGAGACGAAAACTGCACCTGTACCCCTCAACGACTTCATCGCATCCTTGTAAGCCTTAGAGGCAAACGCTGGACCTTGGTCAGAATGGAAGGTACCACAGGCAAACATCCCGATAAAGACACGCAAATCCCTGATGACATTTTGAGCGTCAGCACTACGTTGTGGCCATACCCACAGAAATCGAGTGCACGAATCAACCGCAACCAAGAATCGCAGTATCAGAAGAAAGAGGACCGCAGTGATCAAGATAGACACAGCCAAAAGGTCTATTAGAAATACATAGCTGTGTTTGTGGTGGACGTGGGACTGTAGAAGGCTTGATTTGTTGACAAACATCACAGCAAAGAACATAATTACGAGTCTGTTTATATAAACCACGCCACCAGTAACGTTGCTGAAGAATAGAGACTGTTGCTGACACACCAGCATGTGCCGAAGCAATGCCTTCATGTGCGGCCTTGATCAAAGATTGTCTGTGGTCAGAGTTGGGAATCAGCCGATCCCCAACCAAAGGAATGGTAGCATAAGGAACCTGTTCGGGAGTTACATGATAAGAGTATTTAGAAGGGAAACCCGCAGGATAATTACATCCCTCCCTAGTTGCAGCGACTGCTGCCAGAATCTCATTATCAACCCTAGACTTTGATCTTGTAACTGCTGCTACGGAACATGTCGCTACTGCAGACTTGGCTGCTTCATCAGCCAGAGAATTACCAACAGCATGCGTTCCGACACGTTGGTGGCCAAGAGTGTGAATAACATGTGTGAGAGGTATACGTTGTTTAAGATCTGCGACTCGAACCCAAAGCGTTTTATGCTTAATTGCGCTGCCTTTAGAATCGCGGTAATCATTTTGAGACCAAAAGAATAAGTTGTCATTGAACGACTGGACACAATAGTAAGAATCGCAAACAATAAGAGTATTCACAAGAGGAGCAGCGAATTCTAGAGCTAGAACAAGAGCACACAGCTCGGCCAATTGGACAGTGCAGTCTCCTAGTGCCTGTGTGTGCACAATGGATGACTTAAACTCTCCATTTTCAATGGAGCCAGCTACAATAGCGCAAGCCGCTGAATAAGCATGTTTGGAACCCGTGGCCGGTTGCGCCGAGCCATCGGTATAAATGATGCATTTGTATTCACTCAGAGGAAGAAGCGACAAAGGAGTCGGATGAACAAATTCATACTGCAAAAACTCCTGTGTCTGAAGAGATGGATCAAAGACAAAAGTGACATCCGAAGACGTCAAAGAAGTGGCCCACTGAATCCAACGTGGGTGTAATGCCTTCGAGTTAGGCACACTATCTTTAGTCACCGCTTCCAAAGCAGGAAAGGGAGTGACCATAAGAATGCGTTTGCCCTGCGCCAGTGAGCGTTCCTTTAGAATCGCCATCTGCACTGCCGTCAAGATTTTTTCAACAGAGGAAAACGCATTTCAGCCGCAGTGTACAAGTGTGATTTGTATGCAATTGTTATTGTGTCTCCTTCATTGAATGTTAAGTACGTGAAACCCACTGCCCCATAAACAATACGCATTACCAGGTTGGTGGTGTTATCACGAGTCATTAAGAAGTTAGTCGCAAGCAAATCCGCCTGCAAAGACTGCAGAACGGAAGTATGTTCCGGTAGCCAGCTGGCAGATGAAAACTTAGGTTGTATCAACGCATAAAGCGGTTTGATACGCTGGGCATAATCGGGAATGTAAGTCCTCCTGAAGTTTAAAAACCCAGCAGGGATTGTAACTTTTTCAAAGAAGAAGGTGGTTGCAAATGTGCACATTTCTCTAGGAAGTGAGGTGCTAGACCTTTTCCCTCGTTATTGAGCTCGTAGCCCAAAAAGAGCACTGCCAGATGGGCAATGTGTGACTTTGCAAAATTAAATTTATAACCGTAGTCGGCAAAAGACAATATTATGTGGTCGACTCGGTCAAGATGCGGGGTGAGGTCGTCGTCAGTCAAATAGATGTTATCAACGTACGACAAGGCCTCAGGGTCAATGTCATGCAACAAAGACACAATGCGAGCGGCAAATGCCCCGGGGCTCTTCTTATACCCCATGGGCAATCTTGTAAATTTTTTCTGATTTCCGACGGCACTGAATGCTGTCAGGTCACCACTCGCACGGTCGAAATTGTGACTGTAGAAACCATTGGAAATATCAAGTGTCGTTTTGCATTTTTTAAGAACAATATTATTCACCAGCGCCGAGCTGTGTGTGTTTTGTACCGCAAAGGTGCGGCAATGGCTGTTTAAATTTCTATAATCCAATACAATCCAAAAAGAACCATCAGATTTAGGGACAGTAAAGAGAGGATTATTCATAGGTGATGTACATGACTCAATTACCCCCTGATACTCCAATTGTCTTAGAATGTCACAAACCGAAGCCTTCGCTTCTCGTTTGATGGGATATTGAGGTTGAGGTTGTGGCATAGAGCGCAATGGTATTTCATGAGCTGGCGAATCAACGTCCCAACCCACCTGATTGCGATACACCGCTGGGGCTAAGGCCAACCCCATTCCTCCGCGAGAGCCTGCGCTTGTTCCTCAGGGACACAACGTGAAAAACTCGGAAGTATCACATCTTCCCCTCTAGAAGAGGGTAACACAAAGGGTGGAGGCCAATCCTTCTCCGCCAATAAAATGTCATATGTAGCGGTTAGATTCTCCCAGAAAACAGCTTTAATGGGACGCAGTATATCACCTTCAATTTGGAAAAGGACTTCGAATAGTCTATCCGGGGGCAACCCTGGTATCCGCAGTCTCAATTGTAACAAATGTGTCAGTTGCTGTCACATCCAGACGGGGTCGTAGAGCCTCCCTGACTATGGTAACTTCCGCCGCGCTGTCGAGCAGAGTCACTGCCCAACTCCAATCCAGGAGTCGCGTTCTCACCGTCTGTGGCATATCTCGCCGTTAAAGCGGCAACTTTTTTCTTCTGAAAAGGAGGTCGGGTACGAGCGAAATCACCCTGCTTGTCCTTGACTTCAAACGCAGGTTGACTTCTACCCCGATCCTGGCGATCACCTCCACCGGCTTGTGAGCCTGATGTTTCCTGTAAAGAACGAGGAGAACGCTGGTCAGGAACCTGAAATCTATCAGGAGACTTAATTTTAGCGCGATTGCGCAAGTCATAAGTACGTTCAGAAGCATCAGGGGTCGGTGAACTGGCACGCAAACCCTGCTTCTGCTGTTGGGAACCCTGTTTCTTATTTCTTTGCCAATTCTTTTTAGGAAAGAAAGGGCACCCATCCTTGTCAGGCTGGGCTTTCTGTTGAATTTGAGACTGTGTTGGTGTTTGAATCGAAGACTTATTTCCCAGACTATTGCGGCCTATGGTTTTATAAGCCTTCGCAATAATCTTTGGTAATTCTCGTGGTCTGTCGGCCTCCGCGACCGCTTCTAAGCGGTTTGCTACTTGAAAGCTGACTGCATCGCCCTTGACATTCGCAAGGATCATATCAGCAACCACGTCGCACACTCCCACCAGTCTCATCCCCAGCTCAACAGCCGCTTCTGCCCCGTGTTCATCTTGAACGCGTTTAATCACAGAGGGGAGTACGGTCATGGAGGGGTGCCGAAACACATAGAATATACCGCTGCAAACACCCTGCCCCAGGTGTTACAATCAGCCAATTTGGGAATTAGGTCTTTAGGTAAACTAATAGTTAAGATCCTGTGTTTCTCCACAGGAGTGGTATTAGGAAAGACAGCTTCTATCTGTCCAAATTTCTCAGCAAGCCAATAAGGAAATTCATCTTTATTCTGTGGGCGCATGCCCATTACAGCATTAACCATAAGGGGACTGATGGTTACGCCACCAGGACCCGCAGGTTGTATTGCAGCACCAGGTGGTCCCACCTGGACAGTGCGGGTTACGTACTGTATTGCAGCTCTATATACGCGTACCAATGATGTATGTAAGACGCGGTGCTCTGCCAGAGTCGCAGTTGTAAAAGCACGTGGGTGTGGGGTACACCCAGCCAAAACGGGCCATGTGGCCCCATCTATAGATAAAGGGCCTAAACGGACTGCCGTTAATGGGTGAGGAAGGGCGCCATTAAACTAAATACGGTGTTGCCAAGCTGTAAGTGGAATTTCAAGAGCTCTATAAGGCTGATACTGCTGAGGAACGGCAGTGGCATTATATGTGTGAAACATATCATCAGTTCCATCCACCGCCGGTAAGGTGACCCAAGAGTAAAAAACTTCAAACTGGTGAGCCGGATCGGCTTCCACCACAAAAATAAGCGCGGCCCCAGCATCAGGGACTGCATAACGAGTCAAGTGCGCCCTCATCGCGGCTCTACTATGAGCCGGAATATCAACTACAGCCATTATGGAGAAGACAGTAGAACAATTTAAAGAGTGGCAGCGCAAACTCGGGTTATAAGAAAAGAAAGAACTTTTAAAACTTCAAGTTGAATAAACCTATAAAAATGTCAATATATGAGGTTACTCCGTCACAGCTGTCTCCGGAAACAGAAGTGAGGGTATTGTGGACTAGCACGATCACTACACAAGCGTCTCGCAGATTAAGAACCAGGCCCCGCGTTGGGCGCCATGTTGCGGGGATTCTGCTCACACACAGAACTATGCACAAGAAAACAGGACCTCTGTAAATAGGGGTGTACCTCCTATCACCTTAGTACCCAAAATCCTAACCAACTAGCAATAGTGTCTCATTCGGTCTCCTACAAATATCAAGAAGCTACGAATGTTTAGACAACCCAGAACACGAGCAATCCCGACCCACCTCAGAGTTGCGGGAACAAGACACTCTTTCGCTCTCACGTACTTGTCCGCAATAAAAATAATCAGAGTCACTAAATAAGTTCAAAATGTTTTTTTGACTATAGTGATTCATAAAACAGTATGCAAACCACAACTAGCAGCAAAATGCATAAGGCAAGAATCATTAGCATTGTTACAATACCATAGAATATAAAAGGAGTCGTCATTTTATAAAGACTGTGAAAAGGCAAAATAACGGGCGTAATCACCCTCCCTCGGCAGTAAGAAGTTATTTTATATAACAGAAGATCTCTAGGCGTTTTTAGCAGACCCCTACCTCAAAGCTTAAACGCAAAGGTTTACATCATAGGAACAGCAGAGCTCAGCTCCATGGAACGGCTTTCTTCGAGTGTGTTTCAAAAACATGCAACAATGCTATATCAAAGCTCGATTCTTCCACATTGCAGCTGTTGGTAACATGTTTTGTCTTGGTAATAGGGACTGACCAGAACAGAATAACAAGAGACATTGTTGACCGACCTTGCACATTATGTTCAGACAGAATTGAAGGGAAGAATGAGAACGTGAAAAACAATCTGTTATCATGTACAGGGCAGAGGCAAAGTGTCGCCAAAACAAACGCTTAGCAGAGGCGTGCGCAAAAGCAGCAGCATAGGGCAAGCAAAACTCATGCTAACTTAGCAATGTCGACAATGTGTCTTAGGGCCACATAACCCCATATAACAGTAGACGTCATGCTAGGAGACGTCTGAGACTCTAAAGATAGAAGTCATACTCTGAGGCTAAAGGTAGACGTCATGCTCTGAGGCCTCTAAGGCTCTAAAGGTGTAAGTTGTACTCTGAGGCTCTAAACGTAGACGTCGTGCTCTGAGACCTCTAAGGCTCTAAAAGTGTAAGTGTTACTCTGACGTCTGACGTCATGCTAGGAGACCTCTGAGACTCTAAAGATAGAAGTCATACTCCAAGACCTCTAAGGCTCTAAAGGTGTAGGTCGTACTTTGAGGCTCCAAAGGTAGACGTCATGCCTTGAGGCTTCTGAGGCTCTAAAGGTGTAAGTCATATTCTGAGGCTCCAAAAGTGGACGTCCTGCCCTGAGGCTTCTGAGGCTCTAAAGGTGTAAGTCATACTCTGAGACTCTAAAGGTAGACGTCATGCTCTGAGTCCTCTAAGGCTCTAAAGGTGTAAGTCATACTCTGAGGCTCTAAAGGTAGAGGTCATGCTAGGAGACCTCTGAGACTCTAAAGAGAGAAGTCATACTCTGAGACTCTAAAGGTAGACGTCGTGCTCTGATATCTCTAAGGCTCTAAAGGTGTAAGTCATACTCTGAGACTCTAAAGGTAGACGTCATGCTCTGAGACTTCTAAGGCTCTAAAGGTGTAAGTCGTACTCTGAGACTCTAAAGGTAGACGTCCTGCTCTGAGACCTCTAAGGCTCTAAAGGTGTAAGTCGTACTCTGAGGCTCTAAATGTAGACGTCATGCTCTGAGGCCTCTAAGGCTCTAAAGGTGTACGTTGTACTCTGAGGCTCTAAATGTAGACGTCATGCTAGGAGACCTCTGAGACTCTAAAGATAGAAGTCATACCCTGAGACACTAAAGGTAGACGTCAAGCTCAGGATTCTGAGACTCTTAAGGTGTAAGTCGTACTCTGAAGCTCTAAAGGTAGACGTTATGCTCTGAGCCGTCTAAGGCTCTAAAGATGTAAGTCTTACTTGGAAGCTCTAAAGATGGTCGTCATACTTTGAGGCCTCAGAGGCTCTAAATGTGTAAGTTGTACTCTGAGACTCTAAAGGTAGACGTCGTGCTCTGATATCTCTGAGGCTCCAAAGGTAAGTCGTACTCTGAGACTCTAAAGGTAGACGTTGTGCTCTGAGACCTCTAAGGCTCTAAAGGTGTAAGTCATACTCTGAGACTCTAAAGGTAGACGTCATGCTCTGAGACTTCTAAGGCTCTAAAGGTACAAGTCGTACTCTGAGACTCTAAAGGTAGACGTCGTGCTCTGAGACTTCTAAGGCTCTAAAGGTGTAAGTCATAGTCTGAGACTCTAAAGGTAGATGTCCTGCTCTGAGACCTCTAAGGCCCTAAAGGTGTAAGTCGTACTCTGAGGCTCTAAATGTAGACGTAATGCTCTGAGGCCTCAAAGGCTCTAAAGGTGTACGTTGTACTCTGAGGCTCTAAATGTAGACGTCATGCTATGAGGATTCTGAGACTCTTAAGGTATAAGTCGTACTCAGAGGCTCTAAAGGTAGACGTCATGCTAGGAGACCTCTGAGACTCTAAAGATAGAAGTCATACCCTGAGACACTAAAGGTAGACGTCATGCTCTGAGACCTCTAAGGCTGTAAAGGTGTAAGTCGTACTCTGAGGCTCTAAAGGTAGACGTCATGCTCTGAGGATTCGGAGACTCTGAAGGTGTAAGTCGTACTCTGAGGCTCTAAAGGTAGACGTTATGCTCTGAGCCCTCTAAGGCTCTAAAGGTGTACGTTGTACTCTGAGGCTCTAAAGGTAGACGTAATGATCTGAGACCTCTGATGCTCTAAAGATGTAAGTCATGCTCTGAGATTCTAAGGGTAGATGTCATGCTCTGAGGGCTCAGAGGCTCTAGAGGTCTAAGTCATACTCAGAGGTTCCAAAGGCTGCAAGTTACAATCTGATGTTCCCAAGAGTGAAGTCACAGTCCAAGCCTCTAAATCAGAGGTCTTTAAACTTTTTGTTCCCAGCCCACAAAGCAAAATGTTTCTCAGTTGGATGCAAGGTAGCAATTTATGATAAGGAAGTGGCAGGGCAGAGAGTGGTACCTTTAAAATCATTTCATTTAGGGCCTACTGTTTCATGTTTTAGCTAATCCCCAACAAATGTGAGAGTTTAAACAAAGCAAATACATCAAAAGAAAACAGAAATTGACCACAAACCACTGCTTCTCATCATTGGTCTGCAGTGAGCCCCACGCACCCTTGACCCCAATGCAACTGCACCTCCTGCATTAATGACTGTTGCGGCCCGGGGAAGCAAACTGACTCCTCTGCTTCGGTTGCCCCTATCCCTTACCCCTGGCTAGTTCCAAGCACGATGCAGGCTGTCTGTGCCCCTTTGATAGAAAATAAACCCCCTCAACTTGCTTCTCTCTCCACAGCAAGATTGCCCCGGACCTTAATGTTACCATGGAAAACAGGAGTGCGCTCTCTTTTTCTGAAGTTAAACAGCCATAATTGGGGTTTAGTGGGCCCCTCACACATCTGGCCCCTGGTACCACTGCACTTGCTGAACTAATGATAGCTGCTGCCCTGTGAAGGAGGCTCTCTTCTGTCCTTTGTAAAAAAAACACACTTCCTTCTGCCTTCAGCCTCTATTTTCAATTTCCGCTTGGTCATTCCTCCGAGGCCAAGCACTGTTGAAACAAGTGTGCCTTGTCTTCAAATGCAAGCAAGGAAAATGCTGATCTCTAACACCCTGGAACCTCGGTGACACTGCACCTGCTGCATCTACAACATCTTTGGCTTCGCCAGGCGCGCTGGGCAATCTGTTTTTCATCCTTTTCCGTAGGCGATTGCTCCAAAGCCTGAGGTAGGGTGACATGCCCTTTGTAATAATTTTTTTTTTAAAAACCTTTAAAGTCTGAAGCAAAAGTACATAGTGCTGGTGTCCTAGGCCCTAATGCTAGCAAGGAAATTGATTCCCACTCCCCTTTGAAAAGTAAGACAGCAATCATTCTGGTGCAGTTGTCCACTCACACCTTCCTGAGAGATATATTTTTTACAGGTAAGACCTTTTGAATTTACTTAAATACTATTAATAAAATCAGCGGCGGCCGGCACAGGCAAGCGTGGTGAGGCAGGTCAGGGCGCGGCGGGGGGAAGTCGACAGATGACAGAATAGGTATTATTTATTTATTTAATTATGCATATTCCGTCGTCTATCGACACCCCCCCACCCTGCCCCACCGCGTTTACCTGTGCTGACTGCCGCTGAATAAAATGCTTAATAATGAGAGGCTTTCATTCAGCCCTCTTCGTCCATTGGGCTGTTATTGTGTGAACACAAGGAGATGATGGATGGAGCGCTGAAACTTTTCAGACACTCACCCCAAGTCACAGATCTGGGTTGAATCCATAATCATTATTTAGTTCACTTCGCCACCTCAGTTCAGACCCAGCTATATGCAAATCAGTCTTGACCCTGTGCCTCATGGGAACAGTGCATCTGGAACTGCCAAGCCAGGTCTTCCCTGAACCGGAAACAAGCATTCTGGGACCGGTTTTGGGGTAACACCCCTCATCAGCCAGGTTAGCTTGAATCCGGTGGCAAAGTGAGCAAGGGACCCACGTCTGGGCATACCCTGCCAACATAGGGTGAACAAAGCAAACACAAGGAGATGATGGACGGAGCGCTGAAACTTTTCAGACACTCACCCCCAGTCACAGATCTCGGTTGAATCCATCATCGTTCTTTAGCTCACTTCGCCACCTCAGGACTGATTTGCATATAGCTGGGTCTGAACTGAGGTGGCGAAGTGATCTAAAGAACGATGATGGATTCAACTGAGATCTGTGACTGGGGGTGAGTGTCTGAAAAGTTTCAGTGCTCCGTCCATCATCTCATTGTGTTTGCTTTGTTCGCCCTATGTTTGCAGGGTATGCCCAGACGTGGGTCCCTTGCTCACCTTGCCACCGGATTCAAGCTAGCCTGGCTGATGAGAGGTGTTACCCTGAAACCGGTCTCAGGATGCTTGTTTCCGGTTCAGGGAAGACCTGGGTTGGCAGTTCGGGCTGGGCTGTTCCCATGAGGAACAGGGTCAAGACTGATTTGCATATAGCTGGGTCTGAACTGAGGTGGCCAAGTGAGCTAAAGAACGATGATGGATTCAACCCAGATCTGTGACTGGAGGTGAGTGTCTGAAAAGTTTCAGCGCTCCGTCCATCATCTCCTTGTGTTTGCTTTGTTCGCCCTATGTTGGCAGGGTATGCCCAGATGTGGGTCCCTTGCTCACTTTGCCACTGGATTCAAGCTAGCCTGGCTGAAGAGGGGTATTACCCCAAAACCGGTCTCAGAATGCTTGTTTCCGGTTCAGGGAAGACCTGGCTTGGCAGTTCGGGCTGGACTGTTCCCAAGAGTCACAGGGTCAAGACTGATTTGCATATAGCTGGGTCTGAACTGAGGTGGCGAAGTGAGCTAAATAACAATGATGGATTCAACCCAGATCTGTGACTGGGGGTGAGTGTCCATCGTCCATCGTCTCCTTGTGTTTGCTCTGTTATTGTGTGAATCAGATTCTTCTCCCTCGTACTCCAGCCTACAGCGTGGGGCAATGGGTCAGCCCACTTCAGCCATCGGCTGACTTCTGTGTAATTGACTGTATCCTTCTCTATCACAAGGCACACATCCACATACAAATTAGTTTCATTCAGAGCGAGGGACTACTATGGCAAAGTATACTTTTTGAGACCAAAAGTTATTTCCACTTTAGTAAATGTTTTTTTCAGGTTGACAAGTGCACAGCAGTTTCGCCAACAATTACGTTTTGAAAAAACCATGACAAGACAAAACAAGCACTGACAAAGCCAAAAGGCTGTCAGCAAACACCAGAGCTGTTGGCTTTGCTAAGGCTTGTTTAATATTGTAGTCCACATCCATAGAATGCTAAATTCCTGTTAGGAACTTAAGGCCAGATTTAGAGTTTGGCAGACAGGTACAACATCACAAACATAACTGATATCTTGTCTGCCCCATTACAAGTGTATTAGGATATATGCATATTATTCTAATGCACTTGTAATAACTTGCAGTAAGGCCAACAGGTTATCCATCATGTTTGTGACAGGGTTTCCATCAACAAAACTCTAAACCAGGCCCTTAGTTTTAAGCTAATAACAGTGAGTAAACAAAGTTATGGCTCACACAGAACTGAGTTTTCCAAGGTGAATATACATCCTCATCATACCTACTTTTTAATTCATTAATGTGTCTTATTTTATTCTTTCTTCCTTTATGCTCATACACATGCTGTTGTGCAGTTACAGCATAAACCTCTCTTTGTTCCTGTGATTACACATTCATTCACCTATGGGTACTTTCTTTGGTGCAATTGTGCAATTGTGCACCTGCTGATACTGGGGCTAGTAAAGTGAGGACTGTGACTGTGGTTCCTTGCTCATAGAAAAGTCACTCTCAAACACCAGACAGAAAAGGTGAACTCCAAGAGTCAGTTGGATGACTTCCTATTACAGCACAGGGGCCACAAAGGCTGAAAAAGCCCTCCGTGGCAAGTCAGTAGCCACAATCACTTGATCGCCACTGACCGTCGATGTGCAGCGCGGGAGGCCAAATCCTAATGCTCACAAGCTGCACCCAAGTCTGTTGACCTGGGAGAGTCGATGTAGAGCAGTTTAGACCCCCAAGATAGACACCAGCATTCACCAAAGGGAACCACTGGTTTCACTGTGATGGGAGACCAGTAGTCCAGTGGCAACCAGACTTTTGCTGGTCCAAAGAGGACTTTGAGGGGCATCAACCCCTGTGGCCAAAGTCGACCCAGCAAGACCATGGACAGAGGAGTAGCCCCAGGAAGCCCACCCTGTCGACCGCACAGTATCCTCTGTATCATACACATCTTCAACGTCCTGTATCTTTTGCATCATCATCACTCCATTCAAATCTATGCTGTACACCCATAGATCCTGGAACTGGACTTGAGACTGCTTTGGTGACAAGACAGCTATCCTAAAACCCCTTATTGGTCCGATTGGCCTCCTCCCTGCCAAAGTTGGTCACCCAAAGAGGGCAGGAATAGCCAAACACCACTTTGTAAAAGTGTTACAAAGTTTCAAACGTTTCTGCTAACCGCAGTAGATACCATTGGTTGATGGAATTTTGAGTGAGGAGCACTGATTTACATTTTAATTAAAGATGTATATCTTCAGAAACCTCTGTTCATTTTGGTGTCTAAAAACTCATAAAAATTAGATCTATTTTTATAAATTGGTGTTGGATTTCTTTCATGTTGTGTGACTTTCTTATTTTGTGATTCTGGTACTTCTAAATACTTTACAAGTGTTCCTCTTATGCTTTGTAATGTACCCCAACATAGGCCTGGGTAGTCATCTAACCTTTCACCTACATTTTCCCTGCCATTGTACTACATAACGGTTTTTGGTATTGACCTTTTACCTAGTTAAGGTGCTGCATACATTTTGTGTGGTTTTCCCAGAAAACTAGCCTAATTTATTATGCATGAGGATTCTCAGAATCACAGCAGGATTACCATCTTCTGCATAATAACTATGTATAAGGGTCATCCCTTTCGTCATCCTCGGCCGTTATGACACAGCAAGGTAGAACCCCTCAGGGTACCTTTCGGGTATATATACACCATATCTTTGCAGGGGCAGGCAGAGGAGAAAGACTTCCATGCTGACTCACTCACGCGAGACGCTGAGGTTCCTGCACGCAGACACTCCTGCTCGCAGTGGTCTGACATCCCTCGTAGGGTGTCCTTCTCGAGACCAAGACGGGGTCCCACAGTCTCTCACTTCAGGTAATGGGGTTGGCTTCAGCCTAGTGGGATTCTTGGCTCTACACCTACATACATGCGAGGTACACTTAGGTATGTCTACTTAGGGTTGCATCGTAGGAGTAAGCATTATTATTGTCATGTATTTTTATACCTGCCTGTATTAATTGTTTTAGCACTATGGTAGGAATCTACCATCCATTTACTCTATTGGTGGTTATAATCATTTATATCTGTTTCTGTCTTCTGGTTGTTTCAGCACACTTATTTTACCCTAGAATGATGCTGGTTCAATAAATGCTTATTGAAAAACATCCCACCGTTTATTCAGTGTATCTCTCTGAGACAAAGTGAGCACGAGTTACTGAGGGAAAAGTACTGTACTGTTTCAACGATCCCTGATGGGACAGGGTTGTCATATTCAAGAGTTACCAAGAACTATTCTCTCCTTGGTAAGAGGAGTTTACAGTGGCACTGTGAGCTAGCTGGTACACAGGCGAATATACCAGGTGGGGGTGTCTGGAATCAGTCTGCACACCAATCCCACAGTCGATGTTGTCTAAACGCACAGATCCTATATAAGTTTATAGGAACTACACGACATGGCGCTGCCAACATTGGTTTGGTTCTTATTTAACGGTCAAATCTGAGTAGTTCAGTCGTGCTTTTCTCAGAGACCCCTACTTACATCTATCCAGAGACGTCTGGAGTGGGAAGGGAAGAATTTGCCACAGCTGAGTAGGCATATCCTGTGTATTAGCTGTAGGTTTATTCAAGCTTGAAGGACAAATAGTTCATGTTGTGCATAAAACCTTATCTCAGTTTCCTTCATACTTTTTCAACAATGGCCGACGAAGACCTCGCTGCGCCAGCCCTACATGCGAATGCAGTAGAGGAAGGAGAACAAGAAGGCAAAATAAACATTTCAGAAAATGTCAGAACTCCCCTTACCTTAAAACTAGCAGAGTATGGAGTCACAGCTCTGGGTGGGACAGTAACGTTGGTGATTGAGGCACACGAATCATATAGAACAGAGGTATTCTATTAATGGGTTAAATTCCCACCAGCAGATGCACACACAAATACATTTCATTCTTCCACTGAAGATGAAGCACTATACGAGGACACCTACAAGGAGCACATAAACTGGTTTAAAAGAGCCCTCCCACTGACAAAAGATAAAGTACGACTCGGTCCACTCGGCAGAGATGGAGCCACTTGGCCGGTCCCGGCGGCTTACACACCACATTCAGACATTGACACAATTCCAGTAGCAGACTTACGTCCACTACACAAAGAAATAATAAAAACTTCACAGAAACCTGACACAGTTCGTGATGAGAACACTCACACTTCAGCCGACAAGGGCTACACCAGCAGGACAAATTCAGGGATCCGCAACTAATATTAATCCACAAACGCTAATCGCAGTTATGGGTAAAATGCCCACTAGACGTGAGCAAATGCCATTCTGGATAGCTCAGAAAATCACACAATTAGAAGCAGTGTTTCCAAACAAAAGGCCGCAAGAAAAACACAGAATGCTAACAATCTGCTAGCCAATGGGGATAGCTCCCCAGATAGACGATTGTACCTCTTGGGGTACAGTTTTCGCTGCCATATATACCAGAACTAATGGTATCCCTTCAATAGCAGTAATACCAGATGTATTAAGACAAATACAGAATGAGTATGGAGCAGAACCTGCTCTGAACTTAGGGATGAAACTGTTAGGAAATTTTGCCCAGGTATCAACTATTATATTAGCAAACATAAAAGGGGAGGCAGCAGTGGCAATACACCAACGCCTGAGGGATTTCACTCCTATACAACAGGAGCATGAGTTACCTAAAATTATCGAAGATACCTATGCCGAATTAGGTAGAGATAGTTTGGGAGCTAGAGCAACAAAACCTCAACTCATGGGTGGACCTGAAAAGGATAACACCAAGCAAGCACCTGATTCTTCCAAGAAGAAATGGGATAATAAAAACAAAAGAATAGAGAGAATAGATCACAATCCAGGGGTGGGTCTCCTCAACAGGAGCCCTCCGAAAGGAGGTACAACCATAGGAACCGTGATAACATTAAAAAACCTGACAGGTATCAGGATTCTGATACACGTTCCTCTCGTTCCTTTCAGGGTTTGTCAAAAAACTCTGAGAGGGAAGGACAGTCAGAACACAGACATGAAGAACGGACAAAGTCCAGAGACACACATCGTACTTTGGATTATAATATCAAAAAAGAAGATAAACCAAAATCAAAACCTTAATTTAAAAAGAAGAAGGTAGCAGGTCTTAAAGTTAGACATGCCAAGGATACTGAGGACTCAACTTCTGAACGGGGAATAGGCTCTGATGATGCTAGACAGCGCAGCAGAAGTAACAATAGCTCGCCAGAACCTGATGGAATTTCTGGTGACAGCGGAGTTGAATGAACACATCACAGTGGAAACACCTGATACAAGGGTAAGTGTCCCACATCAGTTATATGAAATAACACTCCTAATGGCGGGGGACAATCCCAGAATAATTAAAGGTCTCTTTTGGGAGAACCTGACTTATGGCTATGACATCCTCTTGGCTGAAAAAGATTGACCGCATAAGATTGTTATGTAGTGCCCAAAGGGAGAAACTAATTTTACCGGCTTTTTCCGACCTCGTTCCAGTATACTTAAAACATTAATACACGCAGGAGTGGGCGGTAGCACTTGCTCCCTCATTATATCGCAATCATGTAGGGTAGGATGCTGAGTCATCTCACCATGTAATCCCAGTTAAAACTACTCTAACTCCACAGAGACAGTATCCTATTAGACAAGAAGTGAAGAAGCAAGTCAGGGAGATATTAGATCAACTTGAATACCAAGGTGTAATAGAAAATTACACCTCTTCAATGAATAATCCTTTGTTTCCTGTAATGAAACCCGATAATTCATACCATCTAGTTTTAGACTACAGACATCTGAACACATGCACAAAGATATTTGCAGTACAAAATGCACACAGTGCCGCATTAATGAATAACATTGTGCAGAAAAAATACAAAACAACACTAGATATCTCAAATGGATTTTTCTGCCAAAATATAGCGCCTGAGAGCACATATTTGACAGCATTCTCAGCCCTAGGCTCTCAGCGTCAATTTTGTAGACTGCCCCCAGGGTATAAGAATAGCCCCGGGTTGTTCTCAGCTAGGATAACAGAATTACTTCAAAATTTTAATGAGGAGGCATTGTCCTATGTAGATGATATTTCTCTGATGGATGATGATTTATTGGATCATTTGACATGGGTGAGCAACATAATTTTGGGATTCGCCTCTGAGGGCTACAAATTCAACTTAAAAAAATCAAAAATAGCCCACCTCAATGTCCTATTTTTGGGATATGAGCTTTCAAGTGAAGGGAAAAGCCTAGCAGTTAACTTTCTAGAAAAGTGCACGCTGCTCCAACCTTCAAAAACTCTGAAAAATGTACAATCCAAATTGGGATTCCTAACTTTTGGCAGAACATACATTTTGGATTACGCAGAAAAAGTAAAACCTTTCTACGACTTAATAAGACCAGATTTTTCAATTAGAAATTGGACACAGAAACACACGGATATCCTTCGTTCCTTACAAGCTGACATGATAGCTTCCAAACATCTACACACACGTGTAAATACCACAAATCTGGTGATCCGTGTAATCGCGGGTCAGACAGGGTACACTTACCTAACCTTCAATGAAGGTGAAACGGTACCAATAGCATACAAATCACACTTGTACACAAAGGTTGAAATGCGTTTTGCTTCTACAGAAAAAATTCTGACAGCAGTACAGACCGCTGTAGCAAGAGAAAGAACACTTACTCAGGGGAAACAAATAATTGTCGTAATTCCAGTACCGGCATGAGAGGCTGTTACAAAGGCAAGCGTTCCAAATGCTAAAGCTTTACATCCAAGATGGATACAATAGGCTAATTTTCTCACTGCAACAGATGTAGACTACAAATTCGATTCTAAACTAAAAACACAGGCATTCCTCCAATACGAACAAGAATATCCTCTCCCAAATGAAATAAAGCCTCTAGATCAGTATGAATACATGATTTACACTGATGGTTCTGCTTAGCCTGCCATAGGTATTAAACAGCAATACAGCGCAGCTTGTGCGATTGTAAAAGGACGTATCCAGAAGGGCAAGTTCCATCCTAGCAGTATGAAGATGCAGTCTCTAGGAGACTGCACGGCACAGCTGGCAGAATTAAAAGCCCTATTACTGGCACTAATACAAACTGATCGGGAATTCCCCACACTTATAGTGTGCGATTCGTTTTACTGTGTCCATTCTTACAATGAATATCTTCACTACTGGGGCAGTGGGGGCTGGTGTAGTTTGAAAGGTGTGAGGCGTAGATCAATTAATTAAATTTGACATGTGAGCATAGCGAGTGAGCTGGACTTTTCCAAGGGGTATTCAGTGGTGTTCACACCCCAAAATAGTATAAAACTTGGTGTAAAATGATTCATTTTCTAGTACAATTTCTATAACAAATTGACAATAAATGTTGTTACAGGCATTTCTAAAGGAAAATTCATAAACTATTACATACAATTTCTAGTTTGTCAAACTAATTTGACCTACCCAAGGGTGTGATCACCAGGCAAGAGGGTTTGGGATCTTCTCCTTTAGGGTGAAATGTGAAGAAGACAGAGAAACTCATCTAATGGCAGAATTGTTCAATGTGAAATCAGGAAACCTGGGCCAATCCCAGCGCTACCGCTTGTCCAAATTGTGTGATCCCAGAGAATTGTCTTATTTCTACATCTGCCTCCTTGTCCTTTATCATCACATTTGAGAACACTTTGACATACTTCAGTTCAAGATGTGCACTATTCAAAAATCTCTCTTCTAGATATTGTACTAGAGACTATACTGTTGCTTCAAGTATGATACCAATCTAGGTGACATATAAGGGGCACATAATAACTGACTTGTCTCTCCATTTATTACTGGAATCATCAGGAGTGAGATAGGGGTCATGAATGTTTTATATTTGAAAATATCCATCTTGTGGCCGAATTGCACACTGTGAAACCATGAAACCTGGCCTCAATCCCGGCTTCCTCGCTTAACCAAATTGTGTCTTTCCAGGCAATTGCCTTATTTGACTCTACCTCTGTGCCCTTTTATCATTACATTGTGTAATCCTAGGCAATTACTTTATTTCACTAGCCCTCTTTGTCCTTTATCATCACATCAAATCAAATGTGATCATAAAAGATAAAGAGGCAGAGTGAAATACACCAGTTGCTTAGGATCGAGCGGTGAAGCTGTGATTGATAGAGCACCTTGAAATTAAAAGAAATATTTCTAGCTGTACTAAAACTGTTTTAGCAGTTTCTAATAAACCACAATGTTGTCCCATCTCTGATCGCAACCTAGGCCACATATAAGGTGAATATGTAAATCATGTCTCTCGTTCTTCACTGGTATGTCATCCTGCAAGTGTGGTTCAGGGCAAAAATGAATGTTTAGAAGCGATCACTTCTAATAAATGTCACTCATTGTAGTATACACACTAATGCACTTAAATGAAATGCTTTTGCATGTTAAATAAATACAGTATTTCATTAACATGCAGAAGCATTTCACTTTAATGCATTACATTGTTACACTGCGAGTGGCAGCAGTGTAATAATTGAATGCACTTAAACGAAATGCTTCAGAATGTTAAAGAAATACTATATTTTATGATTGGAAGTCAGCGCCCCTTTCAATACTACTCTGCCAGTTAAAACATGCACCTCTCAGCATCCTTCAACAATTACTGACATATTCAGACCTTTGGGGGGGGTTCATCACCTTGAGCAGTACCTGTGCTTTATGATTGTGATACAACCTACACCGCACCTGCCTCGGACCCCTTAAGTTACTGGCTCCCATCCCCGCCACCAAGTACTTGCCAGAATCTGGCATCAAACAGGAACCTGTAGGCAGGATATGCTTCTCTTGGAGCAAACCATCCATGAGCGCTGCCAGGAAGACTGTTGGGGGGGGGGCCTAGCAAAACTGCTTACCTGTATGCAGGGCACACAGCGCGTTCTAAGGGCTTGGTGCTCAGACCGGGTCAGGTAATGGTTCCTCGCTTTTAACTGGTCTGCTTCAGACCTAGACATTCAACGTGATGAGCGAAGACGCTGAAATAGGGAACAGCTGGCAAAATCAAGATCTGAAGTTGCCAGGGAGATTAGTTTCTGAATTAAGGAGTTGTGCAGCAGAGTCCAAGAAATCTTATTTGAGGGTATCGGACAAGTCGGCAAGCAGTACATTTTTTGCCGATGCAGTTGCTTCAGTAGTTTAAAAAATACGCTCCAGCAGAACTCGATCATGCGCAGTGAGACAGTTTACGTCACAGAAGTAGCATGATTGGCATACCGCCTGATCTGTATAGGGCTTAAGCTCAAAGCGCCCAGGGTGCCATAAAAAAGTGACACTCTTGTGCATCATCGTGGGGAGGTCCTTGAAGACCCTTAAAATGGCAGGCCCGGACTGGTTGCATGTAAGCCCTTAGCTTGCTAAAATTACGTACACGAAGCCAAGCACATGCGCACTGGTGCATGTGCTTGTAAATAGTTTGTGGCTGCCTGGCCCTCGCTAAAGCAAGGGTCATAGAGCGACAACCAGCTAGGAACTGTCATTGTATTGCCATTTTTAATACTAATATTTTAAAAGTGCTACTTTAAAACTTAGTTTTAAGGAGAGCAATACAATGACTAGTACAATGATGACGAAAATGGGAAGGGCGTGGTCCCGACGCCTTAAGAAAGCAGCCGACCCTGTACTGGGGTCAGAATGGGTTTAAAGACTCAAAAAGTTGCACAATAAAGCATAAAATGCTTTGGGATCAAGTGGCAAAGTTGAAAAAAGACGTGCCGAGAGCTCACGTGATACACACGCTGAGTCATCAACGTGATGGTGTTCACGTTGAAGGGAATTCATTGGCTGATGAAGCAGCCAAGGCGACAGTGCGAACTGCTGCCATAGCTGCAATCACTCGTTCTAGCACGAGAATAGACTGAGACATAATGGTAGCTGTCATTGCTTCAACCAAAAACAGCTCAGCTGTCCCAAAGAGCTTTCCACTCAAGTACTCCTACAAGTTAGATGCAAAAAATATTCCGTATGCTCAAATTCCAGGAGTGGGGGATAGAGTAATACCAAACATGGATCGCAGACTAGGTTTAATTCTAGCTGCACACGAGGGTCTGGGTTCTGCACACGCAGGGATTACCGCAACAGTTTCTCTATTGAAACAATGCTATTGGTGGCCAGGATTAACAAAACAAACAAAAGCATTTGTTCTTAAGTGCGACATCTTCCAGCAGATGAAGGGTTCCACTGTAGCACGTCCGGCATAAACACCATTACTAATATCAGACAGACCTCTCGCCTGTGTCTATTCAGACCACTGCGGCCCCTTACAATCTGATGGGGCTTACAAGTACATCTTGGTGGCAGTGGATTCATGTTCTAGATTCCTGTGGGTTCGGCCTCAGTGCTCGGCTGATGCTCGAACTGTTATAAAAGATTTGCGAGTCTTCATAGGGACATACGCAGTTGGCACATTACATTCTGACCTTGGCCCCGCTTTTAGCTCTAGGGCTTACGAGGAAGCCATGGGAAGTCTTGGTGTTGCATTGCGGTACTCCTCTCCGTACCATCCCGAGGAAAATTCGGTAGTAGAGAGGAAAAACCGGGACTTAAAGCAATCTTTAACAGCAAGGTTATTAGGTTTGGGTGGTAGTTGGGTCAATCACCTATATAGGGCCCAGAGGGCACTTAATAACATGCCAAGAAGTTCCCTAGGAGGTGTCACCCATTACCAAGTCCTATTTGGGACGAGAATGTGGGTACCTGATCTCAATTATGAAAGCACAGTGGCGGATGAAAAACCTTTTGACATCAATAAACGTTTGGCTGCTTTACAGGATCTTAATGAATTCTGGGCAGTACAAAGCAAAATGCAAGTAAAATGCACCGCCACTGGGGAAGTCAAATCAGTAACGGCAAGACCTGCCTGGATCCCAAAAGTCGGGAATCTGGTCAGAGAAAAGATTGTGGACAAGAAAGAATTTGGGCCATCTTACATAAAGCCTGTACCTGTCCTGGCTGTCGAAGGAACAAGAACAGTACTTCTTCCACCTCTTGCCGGCAAGAAAGAAAAGAGATTTGTCTCAATCGATCTGATCAAAAAACACTATGTAGCCGATCCTGAATAGCAGGCCACGTGGGCTCCTGGGTAGCCACCGCTTTCCTCTCGCTACCATACAGGAAGTTCAGACAGAAAGACTCATTACATTCGAAGAGTCTACAATATGAAGTAATGGGGTTACCAGCAATGAAATGGAACTCGTGCCTATTGAAACAGAACATCAAAACTCAAATGAAACACAGATATCAATTTGGCCTACCACCGGCATCTACATCAATATGCCTCTACAGGAGACATCTGCCAGATCATCAAAAGCGATACCAAAGGGGATGATGGACGGAGCGCTTGAGCTAATCAAACACTCACCCCCAGTCAACTGATCTGGGTTTAATCCATCATCATTCTTTAGCTCACTCCACCACCCCAGTTCAGACATGGCCATATGCAAATCAGTCTGACCCTGTGCCTCATGGGAACAGTCCAGCCCGAACTGCCAAGCCATGTCTTCCCTGGACCGGAAACAAGCATCCTGGGACCGGTTTCTGGCTATTCAGCCGTCATCAGCCAGGCTAGCTTGAATCCAGTGGCAAAGTGAGCAAGGGACCGACGTCTGGGCATACCCTGCCAACTTAGGGCGAACAAAGCGATACTAAAGGGGATGATGGACGGAGCGCTGAGCTAATCAAACACTCACCCCCAGTCAACTGATCTGGGTTTAATCCATCATCATTCTTTAGCTCACTCCACCACCCCAGTTCAGACATGGCCATATGCAAATCAGTCTGACCCTGTGCCTCATGGGAACAGTCCAGCCCGAACTGCCAAGCCATGTCTTCCTGGACCGGAAACAAGCATCCTGGGACCGGTTTCTGGCTATTCAGCCGCCATCAGCCAGGCTAGCTTGAATCCAGTGGCAAAGTGAGCAAGGGACCCACGTCTGGGCATACCCTGCCAACTTAGGGCGAACAAGCTGATACCAAAGGGATGATGGACGGAGCGCTTGAGCTAATCAAACACTCACCCCCAGTCAACTGATCTGGGTTTAATCCATCATCATTCTTTAGCTCACTCCACTCACCCCAGTTCAGACATGGCCATATGCAAATCAGTCTGACCCTGTGCCTCATGGGAACAGTCCAGCCCGAACTGCCAAGCCATGTCGTTCCTGGACCGGAAACAAGCATCCTGGGACCGGTTTCTGGCTATTCAGCCGTCATCAGCCAGGCTAGCTTGAATCCAGTGGCAAAGTGAGCAAGGGACCCACGTCTGGGCATACCCTGCCAACTTAGGGCTAACAAGCGATACCAAAGGGGATGATGGACGGAGCGCTTGAGCTAATCAAACACTCACTCCCAGTCAACTGATCTGGGTTTAATCCATCATCATTCTTTAGCTCACTCCACCACCCCAGTTCAGACATGGCCATATGCAAATCAGTCTGACCCTGTGCCTCATGGGAACAGTCCAGCCCGAACTGCCAAGCCATGTCTTCCTGGACCGGAAACAAGCATCCTGGGACCGGTTTCTGGCTATTCAGCCGTCATCAGCCAGGCTAGCTTGAATTCAGTGGCAAAGTGAGCAAGGAACCCACGTCTGGGCATACCCTGCCAACTTAGGGCGAACAAAGCGATACCAAAGGTGATGATGGACGGAGCGCTTGAGCTAATCAAACACTCACCCCCAGTCAACTGATCTGGGTTTAATCCATCATCATTCTTTAGCTCACTCCACCACCCCATTTCAGCCAAGGCCATATGCAAATCAGTCTGACCCTGTGCCTCATGGGAACAGTCCAGCCCAAACTGCCAAGCCATGTCTTCCCTGGACCGGAAACAAGCATCCTGGGACTGGTTTCTGGCTATTCAGCCGTCATCAGCCAGACTAGCTTGAATCCAGTGGCAAAGTGAGCAAGGGACCCACGTCTGGGCATACCCTGCCAACTTAGGGCGAACAAAGCGATACCAAAGGGGATGATGGACGGATGCCCTTAGTTGGCAGGGTATGCCCAGACGTGGGTCCCTTGCTCACTTTGCCACTGGATTCAAGCTAGCCTGGCTGATGACGGCTGAATAGCCAGAAACCGGTCCCAGGATGCTTGAGCTCCGGTCCAGGGAAGACATGGCTTGGCAGTTCGGGCTGGACTGTTCCCATGAGGCACAGGGTCAGACTGATTTGCATATGGCCATGTCTGAACTGGGGTGGTGGAGTGAGCTAAAGAATGATGATGGATTAAACCCAGATCAGTTGACTGGGGGTGAGTGTTTGATTAGCTCAAACGCTCCGTCCATCATCCCCTTTGGCATCGCTTTGTTCACCCTAAGTTGGCAGGGTATGCCCAGACGTGGGTCCCTTGCTCACTTTGCCACTGGATTCAAGCTAGCCTGGCTGATGACGGCTGAATAGCCAGAAACCGGTCCCAGGATGCTTGTTTCCGGTCCAGGGAAGACATGGCTTGGCAGTTCGGGCTGGACTGTTCCCATGAGGCACAGGGTCAGACTGATTTGCATATGGCCATGTTTGAACTGGGGTGGTGGAGTGAGCTAAAGAATTATGATGGATTAAACCCAGATCAGTTGACTGGGGGTGAGTGTTTGATTAGCTCAAGCGCTCCGTCCATCATCCCCTTTGGTACGCTTTGTTCGCCCTAAGTTGGCAGGGTATGCCCAGACGTGGGTCCCTTGCTCACTTTGCCACTGGATTCAAGCTAGCCTGGCTGATGACGGCTGAATAGCCAGAAACCGGTCCCAGGATGCTTGTTTCCGGTCCAGGGAAGACATGGCTTGGCAGTTCGGGCTGGACTGTTCCCATGAGGCACAGGGTCAGACTGATTTGCATATGGCCATGTCTGAACTGGGGTGGTGGAGTGAGCTAAAGAATGATGATGGATTAAACCCAGATCAGTTGACTGGGGGTGAGTGTTTGATTAGCTCAAACGCTCCGTCCATCATCCCCTTTGGTATCGCTTTGTTCACCCTAAGTTGGCAGGGTATGCCCAGACGTGGGTCCCTTGCTCACTTTGCCACTGGATTCAAGCTAGCCTGGCTGATGACGGCTGAATAGCCAGAAACCGGTCCCAGGATGCTTGTTTCCGGTCCAGGAAGACATGGCTTGGCAGTTCGGGCTGGACTGTTCCCATGAGGCACAGGGTCAGACTGATTTGCATATGGCCATGTTTGAACTGGGGTGGTGGAGTGAGCTAAAGAATTATGATGGATTAAACCCAGATCAGTTGACTGGGGTGAGTGCTTGATTAGCTCAAGCGCTCCGTCCATCATCCCCTTTGGTATCGCTTTGTTCGCCCTAAGTTGGCAGGGTATGCCCAGACGTGGGTCCCTTGCTCACTTTGCCACTGGATTCAAGCTAGCCTGGCTGATGACGGCTGAATAGCCAGAAACCGGTCCCAGGATGCTTGTTTCGGTCCAGGGAAGACATGGCTTGGCAGTTCGGGCTGGACTGTTCCCATGAGGCACAGGGTCAGACTGATTTGCATATGGCCATGTCTGAACTGGGGTGGTGGAGTGAGCTAAAGAATGATGATGGATTAAACCCAGATCAGTTGACTGGGGGTGAGTGTTTGATTAGCTCAAACGCTCCGTCCATCATCCCCTTTGGTATCACTTTGTTCACCCTAAGTTGGCAGGGTATGCCCAGACGTGGGTCCCTTGCTCACTTTGCCACTGGATTCAAGCTAGCCTGGCTGATGACGGCTGAATAGCCAGAAACCGGTCCCAGGATGCTTGTTTCCGGTCCAGGGAAGACATGGCTTGGCAGTTCGGGCTGGACTGTTCCCATGAGGCACAGGGTCAGACTGATTTGCATATGGCCATGTCTGAACTGGGGTGGTGGAGTGAGCTAAAGAATGATGATGGATTAAACCCAGATCAGTTGACTGGGGGTGAGTGTTTGATTAGCTCAAACGCTCCGTCCATCATCCCCTTTGGTATCGCTTAGTTCATCAAAAGCTGCTGAGCTACCAAAGATAGATTGAACTGCATCTAGCTACTTCATCAATTTCGACATGTTTTCTCTGGATGCAAGTGAACCTGAGTAACCGCCAGTTACAGTTTCCTGCAAAAAACAACTTCGTGATTTCTACATTTTTCTGAAAAAAACATACCTAGTCTCACCATGGCTACAGCTCTGGATAATAACTGGAATACTGTTCCTAATATTCTGGATAGGTTTAGTGACTGTCTTTTTCTTGCTCGTGAATGGACGCTATCTCCCAGAACGCTCCGCAGTATCACATGTGAACTTGGTATTGAAACCTCATACGTCATCTCATCGTGAACAGAGAGACCAGTCCTATGTGAACTTTACAGCAGCTCCGGTTCCTGACGGAATAGTCTGGGACAGTGTTTCATATGATGTATTTGGTCCCACTGAACTTTTAAAAATACCACATGTATTCAAAATTTCTTTAAATGATATCACCTCCAGTACATACTCTGATGATTGCGATTTTGAAACTGTAAATAATATGTTGTCTGATTTAGAACTGTCTGCAGCATTTTCAGAAAATGAAATGTTTGACGATTCGTCTGATTTTGATACCATGTACTGTTACCAACATTATGGTCATCACTTTCTGCATAAAACAAGTGCACCACGTATTGTTTTTACATACCACCAATGGGAACATTGCCCAACACCACCAAATGGTAGTTCACAAACGTTTGCACAAAAGTTTGCTTATTTTTCTGGGTTTAATACATCAGATCCACGCTCATACTATTATAAGCTGGCACCTACATTTGCAAAGAAAAGTAGGCTCACTAACACGAAACAGATATACTCTGCATCCTTTATTGCCGAACTGTCTGAACAGGGTTTTGACTTATGGAAGAACACTATAGACATAAACTCTGTCTGGGGTACTAAGGACTAGCAAGTTCAGGGAACGGAGGCACTATTTAGAGCATGCCTCATACCACAACAAATCATCTTCCTGAACGACACTGTGCAACAGACTTCCTGTCTTGGGTTAGCCAAGAATAAGGGTTTGAACACACCACGTATTCCCTCGCGTTCACACTTTGAGGGTTGGCAAAATTACACAGAAAATGGTGAGGGTACACTAGAAGACATCATGCAGGGCATTTTAAACAATTCAACAGAACCCAATTGGAAGGGATGGTTAGTTTGGCCAATAGACATGAATAGGTGTCAGTCAATATTTAGGGGTACCACCGAAGGGTTTAGTATCCATATGCCTAACTTAACCTATGTACAACGAGAACATCCGGGGGTGGTGACATACAGTGTTGGGAAGTTATGCCTAGATTGGCTAAAAGCCTCAACACTGTCTCAGGTGAAACAACACTTGTCCTTACTCTCAGAAGACATGGATTTATGGGATTTTTTTGCTAGGTCCCCGTAAACCATGTCGTACAAAACACTTCTTATATGCCACTTACAATGAAATTTGGAAAATCTGTCAACAAGTAGCTGCAGAGAGGCTTCGTGAAATAGATAGAATTAACCTAGAAAAGGCCTTGGCAGTGGTTGATAATGGTATGACCACATAAACATCCAGGATTTATTCACTGGGCAACATTGCATCTTCTGCTACAGATATACTAGAGCAAGATCTGTCCATCCTACAACACAGGCAATCACAATTACGTTCTATTATGTCACTAAGCTGGACGCTACAATCTTTGCGTTCTAGTTATGCGCCTTGGCGATCTATCAACAGTACGTCTCTGTTCTCTGCATATAATTTGACTGAAAAGCAGATAACAATGGCACAAAGGGACGTGAAATGTACAATGCTGCACATTGAAAAAGTAGATAGATTACCTTTCACTGTGGCAGAGTCACCGTCCACAGAATGGTTAATTCATGGCCATATAATATTGCCAGTAACAACTTTCCAGTTTCAGTATTGCCTAGAACACCACCAGGTAGGCAGATATGAAGTAATGGGTGGGGAATTCATCCATGAATCTTGGGAATTACCGTATAGATTTAGATGCAGGAAAGGGGACACTGAAGTGTTTTTCAGCGGTATAGACTGCGAGAATTCTTTGAGTGGATCTCTCATGTGCCAGGATATTATGCTTCATGGAGCCTGTAACGGTTCAGTTGCAAACTTGTCCTGTCATTTGAAAGGGTCCCCAGCTGCCGTGATTAATCCGGTGTTCAGGCTGCTCTCAAATGTGAGTTACTTAATGCTGAATGATCAAGGTTGTTGTGGGATGCTTCCAGGCATCGCATATCTTGTCGTATATTTCAGGGTTACTTGTTGTATGCAAGTATTGTTTCCACCGACCCGCACAGTCAGGGAGGCGCCGTTATGGACTTCGCTGAATGTTTCCTTTATAAGGTTTGATAATCTGAGCCGAATGAAAGCCATGCTTTTACAGAAAGATGTGCCCTTAACCTCGGCCCGAGAGACTTTTGATCTTCAGGTTGCAAGGTCCTCAGCTGAGATACAGGTACTTGTACGATTGAACTGACCTTTCCATTTCGGAGAAATGGTACAGTGTATCTTTAACAGGTCTGATACGAAGGGTATAGTATACCTATTTAAGACCATAGGTTCTGGACTGTTAAGCACCTTTCAGACAGTCTTCGGAGTGATTACAGCTTTTATACACTCCGTATTCGGAAGCATTTTCAGAGGACTTCCGCTAATCCTGCTACTGGTAGGGGAAATACTGATTTTTATTTTTCTGCTACTCAATGGACATCCCAGTCACCAAGGAGATTGAAAAAACGCTCTTGGAGCGACATTACCGTGATCGCATTGTACTCCATCTGAGCACACCTCGACTTCGAGAACTAAGCGAGTCTTGGTTCCTATCATTCCGACCAGTCTAGATTGACTGTGTTTTGCCTGTCCTCTGCTGCCTATTCTGTGGATAAGAATGCATGTTGGACCTCTGTCTGACACTTCCATCGGTTGCGCCACCGGACGTGGATGCATTGCTGGACCCGTTAACGGCCCACGTACTGCAGTGTCCTCAGCGTATTCCCATGTTGATGTCGGCATTCTTAGAGCCACCACGGGATGCTTCAGCTCCTGTTGGATCGGATACCGGCTCCTCTACAGGCACACAGACTCTGGATATTTCAAAGGCTTT
Organism: Calotriton arnoldi; assembly: GCA_963921515.1. Classification (NCBI taxonomy): domain Eukaryota; kingdom Metazoa; phylum Chordata; class Amphibia; order Caudata; family Salamandridae; genus Calotriton; species Calotriton arnoldi. The sequence continues at coordinate 705,642 of CAWUFW010007860.1, read as the reverse complement.
CCCAGCATCGGCCGTGGGAACTGAAGAAGATCACCTTTGCTTGATTGACCTGATCTGTGAGGTGTTACAGGGACCGTCATCTACGATGGCAAGCAACAGTGATGTTGCGTCTCCCACACAGGACACATAAACATTTGGCTCTCCGTGTGCTGGGAAGTATTCGGCCTTTTTCCAAAACAACCAAAATTGGAATTTTAAGCAATTTTTTTTTCTTCCTCCTGCTACTTTTCTTTGGCAGAGCACCATGGCTTTCAGACACTCTCAGTTGCTCAAACCACATTTAAAGGACCTTTTTAGCATTTTTTATGAACTTTTTAGAACTTTTTAAAAATGTTTTTATGCTTAAATTAGAATGATATTTCCTTTTTAGTATGCCGTCCGGTCGGATGAGGAGTGGGTGTTATGTTTTGTAATGTACCCCAACATAGGCCTGGGTAGTCACCTAACCTTTCACCTACATTATCCCTGCCATTGTACTACATAACGGTTTTTGGTATTGACCTTTTACCTAGTTATGGTGCTCCATAAATGTCGTGTGGTTTTCCCAGAAAACTAGCTTCATTTATTATGCATGAGGATTCTCAGAATCACAGCAGGATTACCATTTTCTGCATAATACCTATGTATAAGGGTCATCCCTTTCGTCATCCTCGGCCGACATGACACTGCAAGATAGAACCCCTGAGGGTACCTTTCGGGTATATATACACCATATCTTTGCTGGGGCATGCAGAGGAGAAAGACTTTCATGCTGACTCACTGACGCGAGACGCTGAGGTTCCTGCATGCAGACACTCCAGTACACAGTGGTCTGACATCCCTCGTGGGGTATCCATCTCGAGACCAAGACGGGATCTCACAGTCTCTCACTTCAGGTAATGGGGTTGGCTTCAGCCTAGGGTGATTCTTGGCTCTACACCTACATACATGCTAGGTACACTTAGGTACATTTAGTATGGGTTGCATCGTAGGAGTATGCATTATTATTGTAATGTATTTTTATACCTGCCTGTATTCATTGTTTTAGCACTATGGTAGGAATCTACTATCCATTTACTCTATTGGTGCTTATAATCATTTATATCTGTTTCTGTCTTCTGGTTGTTTCAGCACACCTATTTTACACTAGAATGATGCTGGTTCAATAAATGCTTATTGAAAAATGTCCCCACCGTTTATTCTGCGTATCTCTCTGAGACAAAGTGAGCACGAGTGACTGAGCGAAAAGTACTATACTGTTTCCACGATCCCTGATGGGATAGGGTTGTCATGTTCGATAGTTGCCTAGAACTATTCTCTCCTTGGAAAGAGGAGTTTACAGTGGCACTGTGAGCTAGCTGGTATACAGGCGAGCATACCCGGTGGGGGTGTCTGGAATCAGTCTGGACACCAATCCCACAGTCAGTCTATGTTGTCTAAACGCGCAGATCCTATATAGGTTTATAGGAACTTCACAACATTCCTTTGTTAAGCCTTGCTGCTCAAGGCCACAGCTATCCAGGGTTGAGCTAAAGGTTTTACAAGTGAGTCTGAATGGACCTAAGATGGTATTTTGAGTGTATTACACAGTGAGGTCTCACACCACACCATTTAATACACCACTTTCCTCACATAGTGCAAACGCACATTCGTAAGAATAAGCACTTCTTTGTTTGATTGTCTACTTACTGGGGTGAATGCAGTGCTTAATATGTAAAAGAATACGTGGATTTTCTCAGAAGTCCACGGCCGGTGTTATTGAATGTCAAGGGTGCCAAATGACATGGCTGCATACTCTTGATTCCACCTCAAGCCTCTATGATCCACCACCAGGCACTCCCTGCCCCTTATTTCACTCTATCGGGTTCTTTTTTTATCCCTGCTTTAGTGCTTTGCCACTGTTTTTCTGCGTTTGTCTTCCTTTTTCTTTCCCTGTTCGCTGTTTTAAGTTTTTCTGTCTCTACTAAGAATCAAAGGGGCATATTAGCAAGGGCTGGCGATATAATTATCGCCGCTTTAGCGTCCGTTTTTGGGCGAAAAGCGGCGATAATTATATTGCAATATCATCAAGGACACGCTAGCGCGTGTTTCCTTGATGGATAGCCCGTTTTTTCACAGCCTCGCCTCGCATCGCTAATGAGATGCAAAGAAGGCGTGGCTGTGAAAACAACACATGTTAATATCGTGAAGGCAGCTTCGCGATATTAACAAGGAGGTGCAGCGATAAAAAAATCGTGCTACCTCAGCTCTTAACTCAGGAATTTAACGTCTGTTAAATTCCTGACTAAGGCATACTTTTTAATGGGAGATGGATTATGCTGATACGACCACAGGGTCATATCAGCAATGTTATCGCTGTTTTCAATGGAACATCGCTGGAAAACCAGTGATGTTCCATTGAAAACACCGCTATCGCTGAAATATTATCGCCATAGCGCTATGCGTTGTAAATATAGCGTTATCATGGCGATAATATTCAGCGATAGCCAGCGATAATATTTCTATCGCTATGTACGGACAGCGATAATTATCGCTGGCCGTTGATAATATGCCCCAAAGTCTGATGAGGAAAACTAAGTGCCTGTCCCCAAAAAGAGCACTAGTGGGCACACCTGCAAACACCTACTCAAATTAAGCCCTGGTTTGTTAGCTGAGTCCCATGTGTTGCAGGTAGTCAATGAAGTGAACCTCATACCACCCTCTTTAGGGTGATTTTGAATTCCACCTTTTTCGGGGGCATATTGAAATAATTGTAAAGAGACCTTGAATTAGTAATTACTTTAGGGGGTGCTTCTCACATCTTACGTTTTTTGAACTCTCACTTCTGGGTTTCTTCTGCACTTGCTCAAACTATAAGTACACCATGGAAATGTTTTAAGTGGTTTTTTTTCAGAGACAATTTTTACCATCATGTAAATGTCAATGTGTGACAAACAGCTAAAACGTGCATGTCTACCAGTTTGGTGAATTTAATTTTAATCAGTATTAAATATATGCTGTAACGTTCCCATGAAAACACCATGGTGTGAGATTGCTCAAAACTGACCTAAAAATCATCTTTAACTCTAGGAAATTCTTGATCATGCCTACCAAACTTCAGAAATGTAAATGCACGTGTTGCAGGAGATTCTTTCAAAAGTCATAGACAAAAACCTATTTTGTATTCCCTTCAGTACATTTGCTATAACCTTAAATATAGCAGTGGTATTATGCTGGCATGGTAGGCACCCCTTTATACATTGAAAATACACAATGAGTAATCTATAATTAACAAAATACACAATGAGTAATCTATAATTAACAAGGATAAAATATTTTCTGCAAAGTAATGACAAAAGATTAATTAGTATGACGTCTTTTTCTCATCAAAAATGTGTTTTCAAACCACAGCTGAAAGCACTTTAAAATGATGATATAAAACCAACATAACATTGATTTTTTACCAGTTTTGGTGTGCTTTTTTAAGGGTTGATGCTCTGTAACCAAAGGTCCCTGCCTGCTGGAGTCAGTCCCTGGACTCGGCTGACCTTGAAGGCACAAAGGTCCACGGTCATGTTGCCTCCCTTGCTCACAATACATTTTACATAGATCTTATTTTAAGGAAAGAAAGCAAAACAGATTGTCACAAATTGAAAAACAATCCTGTGCATCGATTGGATATCGGTTTTTTCTACATCTGTTAAAAGGTGTGCCTTAAAGCCCGACTGCATTGTCTTGGCACTAGAATCTTTAAAGACCTCCTACTGCATGGACCGAGAATCTCTGGCACGCAGGCATCGATAGAAGTTATATGAGAAGAACCGATGCTCATTTGAGCCATTTAATAAATATTGATAACTGTGTACTATTGTCATAACAAGCACACAGATAGCACTGGAAAAATACAATGTATTTTCATCGTTAATAGTGGGCACTGCAATTCTGAATGTTGAGGATGGAAGGCATGAGATAAATGACCCATTTAACGTCGTTGGGAACTGGCTTTTTCTGCTTTTTTGGATTACAATTAAATTTGTGTTTTCAGCAATGTTTATTAATAAAATACAGCAAGCACTGGCAAAGCCAATAGGCCTTGCTTGGTTGACCTATTGGCTTTGTGAATGCATTTTGCTGTGCAACATGAGCACAAAAAAAAGAGAGAGAGAGAAGATGCAATGACATGGTAGCTTCTGGTGACAGCATCATTTTGTAGGCGCACGCATGCGTAACGCCGCTGGTGCTATTATCACTTTTTTATATTTACGATTTCAAGATGGCAGATGCCACTTGGATTGGTAAATAAAAGCACCTTTTGAAATACTGAGCAGCCCAGCAGCAAATGGCAGCTGCCAGGCCCTCCAAAAACATTGAAATTAAAAATAAAAATTATTGAAAGGGCAGCGAGGCGCAGGGGAGTGATGGGAGGAAGAGAGGAACAGGTAGGTGGATGGAACTTGGGGGGGCTGGTATTTAAGGGGGGGGGGGTCCACACATAAGAGAACAAGAAAACACATGCACTTGCAGGGAGTACTTAATGAAAAAGACAAAAAAAGTAGGGGCATATGTACAAGCCCCTATCGCCACCACAACGTCACTTTTACCGATGTTGTGGTGGCAATAGGGGCTGCGCCTTATGTACAAGGCAGCGTTAAGCCACTTAACTGTGGCTTAACTCTGCCTTGTACATAAGGTCCCCCTTCACACTATGGTTAGCGTGAAAGGGGCGTGCAGTGGGTGTTGTGGTGGGCGTTCGACCGCAACACCCCTTGTATTTGACGCTGCCCCCTATGTACAAGAGTGGCGTACATAGGAGGCAGCGCCAAAATTAAGACCAGGAAAACCCTGGTCTTAAGTTGGCGAAACGAGGAGAAATGCATTATTTCTCCTCGTTTTTGCTTTCACCGTACGTGCTGCCTTGTGCAGCACACATGGAAAAAGCAAAATGGCATGTTTTGTTTATGTACAGGAAGGTGTCCCTTCCTGTACTAAACAAACCTTTAAATAAAATGCCATTTTGTCGCTTTCATGAAGCAGCACACATGAAAGTGACAGAATGGCATTTTAGGATTGTTTATGTGCAGGAAGGGACACCTTCTTACACATAAACAATCCTCCCCTGCACGCAGACACCTGTGTTGAACTTAGCGCCATCGCAGGGGGAAACACAAGGCTACACCACATTCTTGTAAATATGGTGCAGCCTTGCGTGTCAGAAGTTGGGTTGCGTGTGTTAAGCCAAGGAGGCTAACGGCACGCTCTGCCACTTCTTTGTACATATCCCCCGTAGTTTCCTAAATACAAGCAAAAGAAGGATACAAGTTAGCCAATAAAAAGGGTGGTAAAGATGGTGTGCTCCAGAAAAGAGTAAAAGACAGGAAGAGGAAAGAATGCCATCCAATAAGAAGCAAGTTAATGTGAGTGGCAATAAAGCCACCCAATGGTAAGCAAGGGGCTGGTTCAAAGCCCAATGTAAGTTTGTAGCATGGTCCACAAGAGGTTTTTGTCTAAGAGGCTAAAGGTAGGAAAACTGCAAAAAACAGTGTTCATGAGGCTCCAGCGAGATTTGAACTCGCGACCCCTGGTTTACAAGACCAGTGCTCTAACCCCTGAGCTATGGAGCCTTATATACCTGTAGCAGTGCCTTGAGAAATTCAGAGGCTGTCACTAGATTCAGGTCATGGGCAGAATAGAGAATTAGCCCTGCGAGACACACTGCCTCCCAGAGGTCGCCCTGCCATGGGCTGCTTGTGTGCACTCCAGACATAATCAGCATCAGTGGAGCACCACGTTGTGCAATAGCACACTGCTCCTGTAGTACTGGTGCACACAGTGAGATGTACCTGATACAAGTGGTGACGTGGAGCATGGCGACTTGACTACTCACACAGTGTCTTATTAGGAGGATGAAATGGATGTGCCCAAAATCACAAAGTGTGTCATGGTGTTGACGAGACACTAGTGCAGACAAGCACTTGTCAAAACTCAGTGGCTGACGATGGCACTCACCCGCTGGAATCTTCCGGGTTAACAGGGTTAAGTGTCTCTACGTGAAGTTTTCCAGTTATGGAGAGAGCCAGTAGCTGCTCATAGCGACATCGTCTGGTTTCAAGAGGTGTTACGTGTGAAACATTGGTTTCCAGAGATGTTGCGAAGAAAACATTTCCCTTCTGAAAATATACCAGTATATTTTGCACCAAAAATGAATACCTGCGTAAACAATAAAAAGACACACGCTCTGCTTCTCAAGGTTGCCCTTCTTGTGAACCAGGTGTCTCTGTTTTGCATCATTTGAGCCAGCCCCCGAAATTTAAAATATTTACTGACAACACATACATTTAAAAAAAAAAAAAAAAAGACAGGACTGTATTGATGTGTAATTTTTAATTTAGAAAATAGTTTGAAAATATAAAATACATCTTCCCTGACCGGGAATCGAACCCGGGCCGCGGCGGTGAGAGCGCCGAATCCTAACCACTAGACCACCAGGGAGCGTGATCAGCACTGGAATTTCTCTTATGACAGATGCAGCGCTGGTATAGTGTGTGCGTACATTGTATGTAGTTAAATGTGTGCTTTTTCTGACTGACCTACATACATGCAAAAAGTCCTCACAACATCAACGCTCGTGTTAAACAAAGGAGGGAAAACATGACTAGACACAGAAGATCCACTTCACTCAAATGGATTATGCAGAATGACTCACTGCACACTTCATAGATTGAACTCTGTGGGGATCCGAAAGTCAGATGGTCAGACTGTGATAAGGCACATGAATACTGAAAGGTAAACACCTCAGTACCCACTACTCCCTCTTAGTCTTCGTCTCGTGGTTGCCACAGTTTACCTTATCTCTCAATGCAGATAAGTGCCTGTTCACCATCAATATGTACAAGCTGCACTTAGGTCTCAATATTCTAGCACAGCTGTCCAATGCATCCATTAACTGAAAAGCAGTGGCACTCACAGTAGAAGGCAACAGTGATGTGAGCTGGTACAACACTGAGAAGTGAACATCATACGATTAGATGTAGAACTAATCAAGAAAAATAGAAGTGCCGTTCTAGGAGGGAAGTGCACTTCTCAGGGCACCAGCGGGTGCACAGCCATCTTCTCAGGGATCCCTGCAGGAGGACAGCAGACCTTCTTAGGGGTTCACGCAGGAGGACAGCAGATCTTCTCAGGGGTCCCTGCAGGAGGAGACCGGCTCTTCTCAAGGCATCACAGGAGACAGCAGATCTTCTCAGGGATCCCTGAAGGAGCACAGCAGATCTTCTCAGGGATCCCTGCAGGAGGATATGTTCTCAGGGATCCCTGCTGGAGGTCAGCAGATCTTCTCAGGGATCCCCGCAGGATGAGACCTGCTCTTCTCAGGGATCCCTGCTTGAGGTCAGCAGATCTTCTCCGGGATCCCCGCAGGATGAGACCTGCTCTTCTCAGGGAGTCCTGCAGGAGGAGAGCAGCTCTTCTCAGGGCATCACAGGAGACAGCAGATCTTCTCAGGGGTTGCTGCAGGAGGACAGCAGCTCTTCTCAGGGCATCACAGGAGACAGCAGATCTTCTCAGGGGTCCCTGCAGGAGGACAGCAGCTCTTCTCAGGGGTCCCTGCAGGAGGTCAGCATATGTTCTCAGGGATCCCTGCTGGAGGACACCAGATCTTCTCAGGGATCCACACAGGATGAGACCTGCTCTTCTGAGGGAGCCCTGCAGGAGGACAGCAGCTCTTGTCAGGGCATCACAGGAGACAGCAGAACTTCTCATTGCTCCCCACAGGAGGACAGGGGCTCCTCTCAGGGCTCCCTGCCGGAGGGCAGTAGCTCCTCTGAGGCCTCAGGCTCCAAGCAGTAGGATAAAAGGTCATTAAAAAGGTCATTAAACCAGCCCATAAATGAAAAGTTTTATCTTTGCATAAAATAATTCCTTGTTCAGCGCTGACTCAGAATTTCAGTTATTTAGGGTGCATAATGCATTCTGTTGTAGCTTGAATGGGCCACAATAGCCTCAAATGCCAAGCAGGCATCATTCAAAATAAGCATTGACAAAGCCAATAGATCTTGCCTACAAAACTAGAGCTATTAGCTGTGTCAATGTTTAGCCATGTTGTACAGCAGTGCAGCTGCCGGGCAGCAAGTCTGAAAGTTTTTTAAAAACACTATGACGCAGTCAGTGCTGGACAAATCATCATGTTTTTTTTATTGCTGGCAGGAAGGAGAGACATGTGGGAGGCAGCATGAAGGGAGGAGGAAGGCAACACAGAGGACAGGGGAGGCAACACAGGCAACAGAAGGTGTGCGGGGAAAAAAGTGTTATGGTGCAGCCAGTGGTGTCCACATCATAAAGCATTATTTTAATATAGCTGGTGGGGGTCAAGCAAGAACACAGACGAGCGAGGGCGGTAGGCAGTGGCGGCTCCTCCTCAATGGTGGAGGAGCGTCGCCCCACTTCTGGCCCACAGCCAGCAAACAAATAGTAAAATGATCCTCTAGCATCGTTTTCTTCTTCGTTTGCCGGCGTCTGGGACCCAGGAAGAGGCCAGCAGGAGAGACATGACCTGGGAGGCGGCCGTCAGCATCAGGTACGTTTTTTCATTATTATTAACTTGTGTCCCCGCCCCCGGCGCTGTCCCCCCACCTTCCCTCCACCCTTTGTTAGTTTCGGACGCCACTGACAGTAGGGGCAAGCGACAACATAGATGAGGGAGGGCGGGTGGGGGCAAGACAACATGGATAAGGGAGGGAGGTGGCGTGGGGGCAAACAACAACACAGACGAAGGAGGGAGAGTGGGGGCAAGCAACAACACAGACGAAGGCGGGAAAGACAACAATACAGACAAGGTAGAGAGAGGGCGGGCCGATGAGGTCAAGCAACAACATGGACAGGTCGCGTGCTTGGGGGCAAGCAACAACATGGACATAGGAGGGAGGGCAGGTGGGGCAAGAAACACTACAGACGAGGGAGGGAGGCAGTGCCGGTGGGGTCAAGCAACAACACATATGAGGGAATGCCGGATGACGGGTGTGGGCAACTAACAAGGAGGGGGAGAAGAATAGAGGGAGCAAGCTGAAAAAGATGCACTCTGGTAGAGTACTTAAACGTAAAAGAAAAAGTAGTGCCTAAAAAAATGAACAGTGTACCACAAGATCCATGCTCAGAGGGACAAATACACGAAAAGGAGGGAAGACTACGGCAGCTGACCAGTAAGAAGAAAGCAAAGGAGAGTGACAATGCAGCCAAGCAATGGTAAGCAATGGGCAGCCTATAAGCACTGTTGGGAATAAAAGGTCTTGAAGACGCAGCGAGACCTAAAAAAGAACACTGTGGAATTCATTAGGTAATTGCTAGCGATAAATGCCTTAGTAAACGGAACTGTTTAATCCACACTGACTGACCCTTGACGGTATAATTTAATTAACAGACAGTAAAGTGCTTTTGTCTAAATAAGAGTTCTTGTGTATTCCTAATATTCCATCAATAGTAGAACAAAATACTTGTAATAAGATTAGATCACACAATTACTCAACTCGAGCCACGACTCTTCTTTTCAAGAAAAGTCATCAATGGCTTACAATAAATGGCACAAAAATATGGCACAAAACTTGATTAATTTCCAAAACTTATCTCCACTGGATTTTCAAACGTCTGGCAGGGACCAATACTAAACATGCCTTAATTCTTACATTGGCCATCATGGGGGTTCACTAACTGAAAAGTTAACTGGTCCATATTATTACAACAGTGTGGATACAAATATATAAAATCAAAGCAATTCTGAAACAAACGCGAAATGCTGCCTATTATTATATTATAGACAGTATATATAATATATAAAATAAAGATACTTAAAAAAAATTCTCTCTCCCGTCGGGAATTGAACTCCCGGTCTCCCGCGTGACAGGCGGGGATACTGACCACTATACTAACGAGGATCCCATGTCCCTCTGTTTGCTGAGCAGCTCCTTGTCGAGCTCGTCAACCCGCCGTGCCCTGCCCAGTCAGTGATCTTTCTCATTTCCCAGCTCCTTCACACCAACACAGGGGGCCACAGGCTCAACAAACACACATACTCTCCCTCCCCAAAAACACACACAAGCACACTCCTCCCTCACAACAACCCTCCCACCTTCTAGCAGACCTCTCAGCAGCGCCCCCCAGCAGCATCACCTGATGCCAGAGTCACAACAAGCAGCTCCCAGGGCTGCTTCAGACGGGGCCCCGGCCTGGCTCTTAAGCCCAGGGCCCCCCAGCTCTGTCTGATGATGGGGATTGCAGTGGAGCTGGAGGGAGACCCTCCCACCCCCTCCCGCGCCGGAGGAGCTAGCTGGGTTGTAAAGGAGAAGAGAGGAGGCAGGAAAAGCCAAGGTGTGTGAGTGTTTGTGAAAGAGGCGCTTTCTATTGTAAAGCAGAGGAAAAAAGTTAAGAGTTTGCAAAAGTCCTTTGAGCTGGATTTGAACCAGCGACCTAAGGATGTCAGTCGCTCCACTACAGTCCTCCGCTCTACCAACTGAGCTATCGAAGGCTCTAAAGGGGAAGAATAATAAAGGCTATGTGGCATGAGAAGTGGGCCCAAAGGCTGCCCATTTAGGCAGCTTTATGTTTGTAAACACCAACTCAAGGGCTCGATAAAGCTGCAAAGCCCACAATGGAGAGTTTCCTTTCCACAGCAAAACCCCCTCCACACAGCTCAAAAGGGCTGAAAAGAGACAAGCACATCTTCCATTTCTCTTATTTACCCATCTACATACACAGGCACTTCTCAGACACATGACAATAGGGAATAACATCCCTTAACTTTTGCAATAGTTCTCTCCTGGATGGTTCCAGGGCTGCCTCCGTGGACAGTACTTATAGGATCTCAACCTCTGCGCGCTTGCTGCTGCTGCTATGTGTGCTCAGGGAGGATTGCTTCTGTCTTGCTCTGGCTACATGTTTGCCTGATTTACAATGAAGTGCCCATCAATGTGGTGTTTCTGTAAGCAAAGCCCACAAATGAAAAGAAACTGGGGCTACTGGATTTGCCAATGCTTGTTTCAACTGGTAATACATCAGTTGTGAAGAATAAGCTTCGTGACCCAGCATTCACTTTTCTATCAGTGCTTTGTCTCTGTGCCTTAAAGGTCACGTTATTATAACCAGGTGGCAAGTCAATAAAGAAGTAATACATATAATAAAATACTTGTAGTTTGAAAATCCCAAAAATGTGTTTAGATAAGATAAAAAAAACAACAAAGAAAATGAATTCTTTAGTGACCAAAATAGAACCATACACTAAAAACTGAAAAAATTTACCTTTCCCTGACCAGGAATCGAACCCGGCCCGGAGTTGAGAGCGTCGAATGCTAACCACTAGACCATCAAAGACTGTTGTACAGTGACCCGACCATGTGTTCCAAGATACAGTGTCAGAGTGAGGACACCTATGCTTCTGTTACAGTGTTTCTTACTCAACTAAAGAAGGTAGTAAAAAAACACATCAACCCAACACTGCAAGCTAGTCTTTACTACACTTTGGAAAACATCAACAGACATAGAAAACACACTCATTTCAGGCACACCCCCAACAAAGCAATTTACTGAACCTTAAATAGACTCAAATCTCTGGAGAGTTTCCAAGCGTGGAAGATGCATGGGACCTTCATAACACACAACTAACTCAAGACCAAAAACAGCAAGAACCAATTAACCATCCAGAAAAATACCAGTCACTGTTCTAGGTCAGCGCCTCTTCTCAGGGCACCAGCGGGAGGTAAGCGCCTCTTCTCAGGGCACCAGCGGGGGTCCAGAAATTTGAAAAAGTTGGAGGACGGTATCAGGATTCGATCATGGTGTCCACAAGCTAAACGAAGAATAAGAGGAAGTGAGGGGAATCTGTTAAGAAAAAGGAAAGTGCGGCGGAAGGAAGAACCGGGGAAATGGCTTACCAGAGTGAGTGAACGCGAATCTAAGGTAAGCAATCCCGATTCTTCACAAATTCAGTGTAAGCATATTAGGCGCCGTTTGGCGGCAAAAACCAACGGTCCAGTATTCGGCGTGAGGGAGGCGGGTGGGCCTGACCACGAGGGTCCGTTTAGCTGCAAAAAACAACTCACTCTGGTAAGCCATTTCCCCGGTTCTTCCTTCCGCCGCACTTTCCTTTTTCTTAACAGATTCCCCTCACTTCCTCTTATTCTTCGTTTAGCTTGTGGACACCATGATCGAATCCTGATACCGTCCTCCAACTTTTTCAAATTTCTGGACACCCAGCCGGGTTGGAATTATCACCGGCTTGTGGCCCATCACAGTGATAAACGTTACCCATACAGCCCTGAAGAAGTCATGGGATCACTCCCATAGGTGACGAAACACGTGTCTGCTGGTTGTTTTTTTGTGCCACATTAATTAAATTTAGTGCAACTCATCATTCTGGTGTTGACCTAAAATTCTGTTATTGGACACTGAACATTCCATACTTTAACCCCAACTACGTGTGCCCTGGACTTCGTTGCTCAGTGTCACATTAGAGATGACATTTTAGAAAGATGTTCAATCGTCATGCTTACAAAATATAGGTTGAGTTACAAAAAACTGCACTGTCCTCCCCGTCGTGGACCCTGGTCTCCCGCGTGACAGGCGGGGATACTGACCACTATACTAACGAGGAACCGATGTACTCTTTTCTGCTGAGCAGCTCCTCGTCGAGCCCTTCAACCCGCCCTGCCCTACCCAGTGACCGATCTTTCTCATTTCTCAGCTCCTTGACACTAACACAGGGGGCCACAAGCTCAACAAACACACACACTCCTCCCTCCCACAAAACACACTCCTCCCTCACACCTCACAACACCCTTCTCACTTCCTAGCAGACGCTCTCAGCAGCGCTCCCCGCAGGATCGCCTGATGCCAAAGTCACAATAACGAGCTCCCAGGGCTGCTTCAGACGGGGCCCCGGCCTGGCCCTTCAGCCCAGGGGCCCCCGGCTCTGTCTGATGATGGGGGATTGCAGCAGGGGCTGCACACAGGGAGTGGGCAGGGAGTCTCTCCTGCTGCCCGAGCAGTTGTGGCCGGCATGGCTTGCGGGTGGGGGGTCGGGCGCAGGGGGTTGCTGGGGGGGGGAAAACACACGGGGGGGTTCAGAATTAAATTTAAAAAAAACTTCTTACCTCGAGCCGGGTCCCGCGTCTTCTCTGCTCTTGCTCTCCTGTCTCGGACATGAACAGGAAGCAGGCAGCCAGGCTCCTTCCCCTGACCAATCATAACGCTGCAATGCAGCGTTTTGATTGGTCAGAGCAGCATGACACGGCGCTCAGCATGGGCGTAGGAAGTGTGGGGGATGTGTGGGATATATCCCCCCCAGATTTTGGAGTGGGGGGTACATGGGGGACAAGGGTGGGGGGGACAAGTGGACAAAAGAATTTCCCCTCTCCATTCTGTGATTCACAGGGCCATTAGCGCATGAAAGTGCTACCTAGAATGGCCCTGCACTTGACCTGTGGCCTGCCTCCAGTTGCCTGTGATCAAGTGTGAAACGCCCATAGGACTAACAGGGCTTTACCCCTCCTCATTCCGTCCTGTACTCAGCAGGGGCTGCTGTAGCTTGAGCTGCTGTGGGCTGGGCAGTGTCTGGAGTGTTATTTTCACACCCGACTTTTTAACAGACCATTTACATCCCTTTGGCACTGGTTATGGAGGCTTTGTTTGTTTTGTTCACTGGTTCCAGTACCCCCTGGGTCTTGTCTCTAGTGTGTATATAAGAAGACACAAACGCTTGCAAATAACATACAAAAAGAAATACGTTACATTGAATATCAACATGTTCAGCACGCCATTCTATTGCTCAAAGGGAAACTCTCTCTCTCTTATTGAGTGAACTGCATAAAGTTTGCCTTGCTGTTAAACGAAGAGAGAAACAACTTTCAAACAGTTATCTTTCAGAAAAATTAACCACTGTCTCATAGTCAAGTCAAAGACGTGGTCAGGGGTCCATGGCAGAGAGAAGGTCATAATGTGATGATGTCAGGCGGTTCCTGATCCAGCGGCCATTTTTACAGGCACTGTCTTAGGAAAGGTTGCAGAGATGTCCCAGGGATGCTAGGAGCAGAGTTTGGGTATTTTATGTTTTCCCTCCTCGCCATAGTCATCCTTATCTTGCACAGCCAAGTACAGTGGCTTGCAACATTCCGGAGTTGCAAGTGGTTCTGCGGTACAGGATTCGGCTACCAGAAGGAGAGCTTTAATGCTACAAACACCTCACTTTCCACTGCCACTTCCGACTTCATGGATTTCTTTGCTAGGGCAGTCATGTTTGGTTTGATCCACTGAAATCCAGGTTCGCTTTATGGTGTAGCCGAACCTGCTGACAGAAGGGGACCTTTGTAATGCAATAATCATTTTTGAATGTAACCTGTCCAAACGATCCATTCAAAATCACCGTGTCAGTTTCTCAAAATTCACAAGAAACTTTAAAAAAAAAATCAAACTATCAGATGCTTATGTCATACATTGTGTTTTAATAGAAAGTCAACTACCTACATCACCATGCTTTTTTGTCGCAAAATGTATATATCTTTAAAATGTGATACCTAAACGTCATGTCTTGTGCCTTTATCCTTCTGTCATGTGCAGCTAAGCGAGCTGCCTAGCACAGCTTGTTGAGGGCCCACACTGTGGCCTACTTTTCACCCTGTGCTTCCTGGGTCTGCTCTCTGAAGATGGAGAGGGCTCCAAAGAGCTGCATCCGTGCGCAGCCTCAGCAGCGTGCTGGTAAGCTCCATGCATCGCTACAGAGGGGAGGTAACCTGGCCAGAGGGCCTCTGCTGCTGCCACATCTGACCTAGGGCAATGGGATGCCTGCACGACAAGATGCCTCCCTGGGCCTGCTGGTAACCTGTGGCCTGTACCAGGAGCTCATCACCTTCTTAACACACGAGACTTCCCATGGTGGCGTTCACACTCAGGGACCTGTCCAACCTATTCGTGGGCCAGAAGATCTTCCAGATCCCCAACTCAGCTTCAACCCCCTGGTGGATGGTGGCACCGCACTGATTACCGGTCCTCTGTAGTCCTGTTAGTGGACCTGCCGTGGAGCCTGTGCACCTCTGGCTCGGTGACTTGCTGTAAGTATTTAAATTCCTAATTGGGCATCGTGTACTGCAAGGACCCTGAGCACGAGGTGCCGAAGCTGCAAGATGAGTGCACATATAAGGGACTTCAGTGGGGAGCTGGCCCACCTGCACACTGCTTATTGTCCTCGGGGTGGCATCCAAGGTCACCCCCATTATGTGCATTCATCGCAGTCCTAGTGGCTGACTCTGGGTGAGAGGTGGCCAGAGCACCATGGGGCATGGAACCCATCTTCAGGATGCTGAGACAATCATGAGCATAGGAAGTGTGGGGGACATGGGAGATATATCCCCTCCAGATTTTTGAGTGGGTGACACGGGGGACAAGGGTGGGAGGGACGAGGGGACAAAAGAGTTTCCCCTCTCCCTTCTGTGAATCGCAGGGGCATTAGCGCACGAAAGCGCTACCCAGAATGGTCCTGCACTTGACCTGTGACCTGCCTCCAGTTGCCTGTGATCAGGTGTGCAACACCCATAGGACTAAAAGGGCTTTATCGACCCCTCCCCCTTCTGTCCTGTACTCAGCTGGGGCTGCTGTAGCTTGAGCTGCTGTGGGCTGGGCTGGGCAGTGTTTGGAGTGTTATCTTCACACCCGAGTTTTTCACAGGTCTTTAAAAGACCATTTACATCCCTTTGGAACTGGTTAAGGATGCTTTGTTTGTTTTGTTCACTGGTTACAGTACCCCCTTGGTCCCCACTCTGCCTATTCACTATTCCCTACATTTGTATTTTATTTGTACTGTCACAGTGGGAAAATGCATTTTGTGAAAAGGCATCTCACGAGTAGGGATGCAATTTTCAAAAGAAAAACACCCGCCATTTGTTGTTGTTTAAAGAGTGTGTAAAGGCCTCACCTTGAAACTAAATAGGGCTGTATATAAAATGGTAGCCATTCATTTGTAACATGACTTTTCTGTCTTTGTTTCCTTTTGTTTAATTAAACTTAAACTGTAATTATTAGTCATGATCATTAATGCAGCCCTATAACACATTCAAAAGTGCTTTCTATTTGTATTTGCTCTTTGAAGTATGCACAGATAAGTGCTAATAATACCTGCTGTAGGTGATTTTGCTTATTTTTGTACTGGCTGGGACAGCAAAATACCGCTGATGCAGTAGAAATCTGATCAGCTGGCAACCCTAATGAGGAGACTGAAAGTTTGTTGCAGGATCAGCACATTTATTTCCTCCAGCCTCCATCCCTGATTAATGCCATAATAGCAATAGTTTAACGTATCTGAAACCCCACGCCAGTTGTCAATACAATGCTAAGTGACTCCGGGTGTCTTGGTGTACATCCTTCATTCAGACAACTCACTCCTCATTCTAATCACTCACCCTTCACTTTCACGCTCACCCTGCATTCACAGCGATCACAGTGCTCAACATGCACTCACGTCGTTCACCCTCCTCCTAACCTGCACTCATGAGCACAACGCTCATCCTGCACGCACACTCCACTCCACTCACTTGTCACTTTCACTGCTCACCCTACACTCACAGCGATCACACTGCACTCACGATGTTACCCAACACTCACACCATTCTTCCTCCTCTTACCCTGTGCTAATACAAGCATACCGCTCACCTTGCACTTACAGCGACCACACTGCACTCATATCCCTCTCCATGTACTCACGCTGTTCTCCCTCCACTTACCCTGCGGTCACATCAGCACACCGCTCACACTGCACTCACAGTGATCACACTGCACTCACACCACTCACCATGCACTCATGCTTTTCACCCTGCACTTACACGAGCACACCACTCACCCTTCACTCATATAACACTTCACTCACCTGTCACTCTCACTGCTCACTTTGCAATCTCACTCAAACAAGCACATTTCCCACCATGCATTCATTCCTCCCACTCTGCGCTTTCAACCCGCACCCAAACTCGTATGTCACATCACTCACCCTGCAGTCACTCCTCTCACCCTACTCTCACACTGTCACATCACTCACTGTGCACTCACATAGGCACTCCTGTCACTCACACAGCTCACCCTTCACTCACATCTTCGCTCACATCTTCACTCACATGGGCACAGCCCTAACCCTGCACTCACACCACACAAACAAGCACTGCACTCACCCTGGAGTCACACCACTCACCCTGCACTTCCTCTTCTCACCCTGCACTCACACTGACAAACCTCTCAGCCTGAATTCATACAGGCACTCTGTTCATCCTGTCTGCACACAGGGACAATAGTCTGCCAGAACTCATAGGGAAACACCACTCACTCTGCACTAACTCCTCTCACCATATACTCACCAGTCACTCTCACAGATCACCCATCACTCTCGCTGCTCATCCTGCACCACACACAGGCACACCACTCATCCTGCATTTAACCTGCTCACACCACCCTGCACTCTCTCTTCTCACTCTGCACACACTCCTCTCACCGACACTCATATGGGCCCTCCTGTCACAATGCATTCATGCAGCTCACCTGACACTCACATCTGCACATTTTTCACCATTTGCTCACACCACTCATGCTGCATTCACTCACACTATTCACCATCACCCAGCACTTACATGAGCACACCTCTTACTCTGCACAAAAAAAATTACTCAACTATCAGGAATCTACACATATTTCTACAAAAGCACCCATAGAATACCTGCTCTTTCCTTGGTACAAGATGCCTACTTAATTTCATCTTCAACAACGGGGCTGGTGAAAGAGGAGAAAGTGGACTGAGAATGTGGGATGGCACAAGGAGGGAGACTAGGGTTGAGGCTTTGGGGTATGGTGCTCGATCGAGGATCGTGTGACATCTTCAGCCATTCCTAGCTTTCCATTCACCACAATGCTTTATTCCGGGGGACACATTTTGTTTTACATTGCAAGTTGTGTCTCAAAAACCCCAAAATGTAAAGTGTTACTGGATGAAATCCATGGTTGCTGAAGAAGTCAACCACTTTATAAGGTCGGTTGGATGCTGTGATATTACATGTTAGAACGTGGATTTGTTCATTTTCAATACTGTAACCACTTGATCCACGTGTGATATCAAATATAAGCCCTGCACAGCTATTTTAAGGGAGTGCACTTTTCATTCACATCATACTTGTAACAACCATCGACAAGGCAATATATTATTATTTTTTAAAAGCTTATACAGAATATGTTTTTATTAAGTTTCACTAAAAGGCAAGGCAGGTATAGCAGAAGCAGCAGGGCAAGCTTTTCTAACACAAAAAAAGCAAATTGACTAATGGTAGTGTGAGTGGCAATGTGTCTGTGTGTGAGTGTGACAGAGTACTTAGGCATGAAAGAGTGCAAGAGATATAGTGAGAATGTGTGTGTGTGAGAGAATGTGTCTGTGTGTGAGTGTGACAGAGTACTTAGGCATGAAAGAGTGCAAGAGATATAGTGAGAATGTGTGTGTGTGAGAGATTGTGTGTGTGTGTGTGTGTGTCTGTGTGTGTGTGCTAAGCATGCTGCTGGTTTGGCATATTGGAGGTTATTCTCACCTTATGGACAAGGGCACTAATCGCATATGGATGGGAGGTGTTACCTATGGCAAACTATAGGCCCTGACATGCTTCTATGAGGACACCATCATTGGCTGAGGGGACTCGAGCTGTCTAACTGAGAAAGCCGCTAACCCAGCCATACGTAGCGGCAGGGACACAGAACACGCGCCACCACACCTGGTCGGCGGCCCTGACATAATGCACGTAATTCTTAGCATATGGGGTGAATTCATAGCAAATGTTGGAACTGATATTTGAGGTAACTCTTGCCTTAAGATTTCCTGTACTCATTTTATAGGGGGTGTCAATGGCAAAATGCTGACCCTTGTATACCGGAGGGAATTTTTAGAGGTACCCATGACTGTGGCTGAAGTATCCATGGTACATTTCTGGCACTGTTATATTAAATAAACTCCTTGGCATAAGGGGCTCACCCATGAAAAAATGAGGACCTTGGTACAGTGGAAGTTATTTCTGACTTAAGACATTTGAAAAAAATATCTGATCTACTCCTAGGAAAAGCCAGGTTTCCCTGGTGCACCATTAAAGTACTGAACTATTTCATTAATGCCCTATAAGGGTCTGCAGTTTTTAGAAATGTGATCCCTAAAATTTCAGAAATTCTCAGAGAAGTATACTCTCCCTTAAATCATCTACAAGAAATCTGTTAAATTGTTTTGCCTGCTAGGATTTGGGGGAAGTATTACACCCCACCACTTGCATAGATCTTTTTCCTCATATAATGGTTGGAGGTTAGCTCTGACCCCATTTCTGGAAATGTTTGTCCTGCCCCATAGCTGGGAACAGGACTGGCTTTAGGGCGGTGCAACTGGTGCAGCCACACCTTGCATTGACTTTGGTGGGGGGCACTTTGTTTAAAAATACGTGTTGGTTTAAAAGCACATGAACTTCCTTGAGCATAAGGCAGTTTTCAGGCAACAATAAACATGTCAAGATAACTCTGGTGATTAATGTTCCTACTAGTGAGCGTTCCGAATTTTGTCTAGTGGAAGTTTTGGATCATCGTAAAGTAGCGCAAAGGGTTAATTTGCCTGCTGCATAAAATGTGTACCATGCAGATCACAGAACGGAGTGTGAGTGAACTATGAGTAGCACTATAAAAAATATACATGATTTTTCCACATTTGGTCTAATTACTTAGTGAATGTAAGAAACAATAAAGCATACATGCAAACTGTGACTACATGCCTGCCTTTCTCAATATTTCACTTCAAAACAATGCAATTGTATTTGTTCAACGGGTGTACGGTCTCACGCAACGGGCGATTTGTATAGGGACACTGGAAAGTCCACAAGGTTGTCCCTGTCCCCCCCCAGAAATTTAGTGTCTCCTACGCCCCTGGCGCTCAGCCAGGGGCTGGAGGGGTGGCCATGTTCTCCATGCAGGCAGCAATGTAGCCTGCATGGAGAAGGGGAAAGTGCGCATGACTGGTTGGGTGGCCAGAGAGGGCCGACCAAACAGTCATTGCGCAGTCAGGAGTGGGCAAACCACTCCTGCCCTGCTCGGAGAGCAGAGCAGCCCTGCCCACCCAACCGCCCACCGCAAAGCAGCAGGACACGAAACATAAAATGACAATAACTCTAAGTTATTGTCATTTTATGTTTCTCACTGCTTAAAAGCAGTGGGGCGACGCTCCTCCGCCATAGCAGAGGAGCCGCCCCTGAGCCCGAGCTGGAGGAGGGAGCTGGTTTAGAAAGGTGAAGAGAGGAGAGGAGGCAGGAAAAGCCAAGGCGTGGGAGTGGCTGAGAAAGAGGTGCTGTCTATTGTAAAGCAGAGGAAAAAAAGTTAAAAGTTTGCAAAAGTCATTCAAGCTGGATTTGAACCAGCAAACTAAGGATGTTAGTCACTCCACTACAGTCCTCCGCTCTACCAACTGAGCTATCAATATTAACAAGCCAGTTTATGGCATGAGAAGTGGGAACAGAGGCTGCAGATCTAGGCAGCTTCCTGTTTCTAAACACCAACTCAAGGACTTGATAAAGCGCCAAACCCCACAATGGAGACTTTCCTTTCCTAAAAAAGCTCATAAAGGAAACGAAACAGGCCACCTGCATTTGTAAATGCTTCTTCCAAATGCTGAGACATCACTTAGCGCACCTTAGAGCAGCCAGAACAGACAGAGTTACAAACTACCTTATAAATACTTCTCAAAGGTGACTATGACTGGCGCCCCAAACCATCAACCTCCATTCTCACCAACCCCTAGGTAGAAGAATGGGAGACCTCACCTGGAGGATACAGACTCCAGAGCGACAGCCTAGATCCATCATTTGTGAGACCTGACGCCACCAGGGCCGGACTGGCCAAACAGGTAAATAGAAAGCCTCCACTGGACAGACAGATTGGGGGACTCTGCCCATCCAAACCAGGCTTGAGGAGCAGTGTCCTGCCCGCGATCCATATTGCCCTCTTGCTTGAATGTTGCTTTTTCCTATCCTCCCCCATCTGACTTTATTCAAATTTTATACCCCTTCCCGACTGCCCAGTTGTTCCCCCACCCATCTCAGGCATTTACATTTTCTTTTTAAATTGCACTTTTTTTTGATGCAGGACGCTCCACCACAAGAAAATTACTTTACCGCAATTAAAGTTTCTTTCTTCTTTTATTTTTTCTATGGAAGTGGTGACTGATGTAAAGAACAGAGCATGATGAGTAAAGGTTAAAAGGTTGTTTATTATTTACAAGTGTGTCGTTGTGTTTGCACATTGATTCCCCATAAATCAATAAGTCATCCTGAAAATAAAACACATTACATACAACCTTCAGTAACTGGTGCATCACCCTCGGGAATACGTCTGCCACTGATGCTAATCCAAAAGGCACACAGCCTGAAGGCACCATGAGGCGTGATGAAAAAAGTTAGAGACTTTGAAGTCCGGGTGGAGTTCTATTTGGTGATGTGCCGAAGACAGGTCAATCACACTAAAAACACATGCTTTACCAATCATGCTGATCATGTCGTTTATCTTAGGTAATGGAAATCTATCTACCCAGATATTTTGGTTAAGTTCTCTAGGATCCACACATAGGCGGATGCCCCTGCCACCAGACTTCTGGGCCACCACAATTGAAGACAGTCACAATGAGTTTTCAATAGGCTCAATAACTTCTTGACTAATCAGTTGGTCCAACTCCTCTTTCAAAGGTTCTTGCATAAGAAAGGGGATAGATCGGACTTTGTGCACAACAGGAACAGCGTTCTTTTTTAGTACAATTTTGTGTTGAACATTTTTAAGTTGGCCCAATCTGTCAGTAAAAACGTCTGGAAATTCATTAGCCATCTTAATTCCCGAGTCTATTTGTTCAACAGCAAGGACAGGATCGCTGCTATTTAGGTCAAGCTTTATGCCCAACTCCTTTTGATGTTTCCACCCCAGTAAGTTCAACCCTTTTTCTGAAATTTAAATCTTCCCATGAGTGGTGCGACCCTTAAAGGCAATGCACACATTAAGCATACCCAACAATGGAATGGGATCGTGATTGTAGCCACCTGGATGGATGTCTGCCTCAATGAGGGTGTGACCCTCAGTCATTAACTTGCCTTCAAACGTTTTTCGTCCGAGAATCGTGTAAGGTGAACACGAGTCTGCGTAAACCGTCACTCCCATACCATTCACAAAAATTTCACTGTGGGATAATCATTTTCACCACCTTAGGCAATGGATGTAAGTTGAAACACAAATTTGCTTGTATCAGTATCATGCCCCTCTACAATGTGAACTTGTTTAGTTTCCTCCTCCGTAAATCTACAAGTGCGTGCATAATGACCCCTCTTATTGCACTTTCTGCAGACAACTGACCTTGCTGGACAAAAGGAGCAATTAGCTAAGTGATTGTAACTGCCACAACGGTATCACTGACTTCTTTCCCTCTCTTTAGTCCCCTCTGAGGTTTTTTAAATTAGGCTTGACCTGATCACAGTAACATCTTTGTTACGATCATCACCATCAACGAGGTTAGTGTGATTCTTAACCACATGTTCATTTTCAGACACACCGCTCTGTTTCATTTCCTTAATTCACTCTGCTGTGTGCTCAATACTCCTTTCAAAATTTATGGCCTCTTTAAGATCAGGATTATGTGCAAGTAGATTTTCTTGCACCCTAGGGTTTTTGGTACACCGTAGATCTGTCATGAGAGAATCACACAGGGGCCCTGTAGGAAGGTAGGATCTGACTGCATAGTTACCCCCACTTTTTGCCTGGTGTTTTGCTGGTTTTTGACTAGTCTGACTGGGATCCTGCTAATCAAGACCCCAGCCTATCTGCTTTCTCCCTAAAATGTAATGACATGTACTTTGGTATACTCCAGATTGGATACTGGGATACCCTTATAAGTCCCTAGTATATGGTACCCATGTACCCAGGGCATAGGTACCCCTGAGGCCTCCCATGGGCTGAAGCATGTATTATGCCACCCATGAGAGGCAATGCAAAATGGAGCTACAGGTCTGCCATTGCAGCCTGTGTAAGCTGGTGCTTGCACCACTTACTTTAGATATAGGTTCACTATATCTATAGGTCACTACACTTAAAACTTATAAGTCACCCCTATAGCAGGCCTTAACAATCCTGAAGGAAGGGTGCTGGTTTTTACGTGAGAGGGTGCCCCTGCATGAGCAGGACCCCTCTGCAGCCTTCGGAGACCATTCTCCCGGGTTGTCTGTGACTCAGCCAGACATATAGGTAGAGGTGCATTATAACCTCACGGTAAATGCTATCTTGAAAACGGCTGAAACAAAACATGTCGTGTTTAGTATCAAACACCTTGGAATCATACCGGTAACCGGTGTGGGAGGTATGATTCCACCTTCTGAAGTGAGCTTCGTGGGGTCACTGGTCTTTCCGGTGCCAGCCTTCTCGACCCGGGCAATACAAAATGGTTGCTGCCGGACAGAGACACATTTCTGCAGGGCCGGACTGGGAACCGAAATCGGCCCTGGCAAACTGCTCGGCTGGCCCCCCTGGGGGGGCTGAGGAGGTGCGGCCGAGCTGTTTGAAAGGGCCGGTTTTGGCCGATTTTGTAACCGGGGGCCGATATTGCAGGCCCCCAATAACAAAAACGGCCCCCAGGCGCCCAAAACCGACCCCCACCATGGCGGCCCACCGGGGAAACGCCTGGTGCCCGCGACGGCCAGTCCGGCCCTACATTTCTGCCCTCCTACTGCTGAGCCAAGCTCGAGCAGGGGAAGGCAGGACAATAGGCATCCTGTCACAGGGAGGTGTGACCACCTCCCAGACAGGATTTAGTGTATTGGGGCTGGGTGGGTGCACTTCCAAAGTGCCTGAAAATCTGCATTTGGGGCACACTTGGTGTCCCTGTGCATAGTCCAGCTCAAACCAGTTCTGGGAGCCGTTGGCTCCAGCTCTGGCGCGAAACTGGACTAAGGACATGGGAGTAACCTCCCCTCTGTCCCGACCCTCCCCTAGGAGGGTCCCCAGAATCTGTCCTACCCTCTCCCGTGGGTACATAAGGGCTTACCTGGCTGTAGGACCTTAGATTTGACGTGGACAAGATTCGGAAACAAGAAACCACTGACCTTCGACCGTCTGGACACTCTGGACTTCGCTGGACTTAGTCTGGGCCCGACTTCATCTCCCTCTCCGTCCAAAGCATAGTCTGTGCCCTTGCAC
The DNA here is from genome assembly GCA_963921515.1 of Calotriton arnoldi. NCBI lineage: Eukaryota > Metazoa > Chordata > Amphibia > Caudata > Salamandridae > Calotriton > Calotriton arnoldi. The sequence continues at coordinate 681,438 of CAWUFW010007860.1, read as the reverse complement.
CATACAGGCTCCATGCAGGACCTGTGGAGCATTAAGGACATCTGAAGAATCTCCCTTGGGGTGAAGGAGTCACTCCCCTGCATTCACAGGCACCGTAATGCAACTGACTGGTCTGCTGATCCTGAGCTCCTGCAGACTCCGAAGGCTCCAGCAACACAGGAGGAGGGTTCCGAAGTTCCTTGAGGTTGAGCTGCCCTCTCACCGAGTTTGAGGCCAGTATCCCTCGTGGGGACCGCATTACCTGAACCCCTGTGCACTGCGTACTTTGCAAGTGCATATGCTTGTTGGTAATTCCTGAGCTTGTGCATTGGACTCCGTGTAGTCCTGACTCTGAGCAGCATTTCCACCAAAGAACTCTGGCCTCCTCACACCGAGTGCTCCGTTGGCTGGTACTTTGTGATTTTGCTCAAGGTCCCCTCGCGACTCCTGGTCATTCAGCCTGTGGGTCCTCCTGAGGGTCATCTTGAATTCTGTTGGGCTTTCCTGGTTGCTCCTGACCTTCCCTGACTCCCCATTGCTTGGTGAGTCCCCTGGACCTTGCTGGTCTACACCGTAACCTGCTTGACCTTCCTGTGTGGGTTGCTGTTGCAAAGGCTTGTTGGTTTTCCCGCTGGACACCGACCCCTCAGCACTCGACATCCTTTGTGGGACAGTTCGCATCTGGCTCCTGGTTGCCATCGATATCTCCTGGTCCTCGTGGCTGCAGAGTCAAGTATCCTTTCTTCGCACCTGAAGTACCCGACATCGGTGGGCATTCGTCCACTGAGCCCCTGGTCATCCTGAAGAGACCCAGACTCTGTCCCCTCTGCTTTCAGATTCCTTTCATCACGAATCCACCCTTGTATTCCAACGGACACTTTCTTCCTTCTCGGTAGCAGCTCTTCTTTGCAACCCTCCATTGAAAACGACGGCAGTTTCCGACACCATTCCAGACCTATGCACCCGGCTCTCCTGTGATAGGTAACTCAGGTACTCCGGTATCCACGGGTGGGGTGGCTCTCCAACCTCCTAAGTTCCAAAGGGTTTCCTCGAAGTCCACCGAGAAGGGTCCTTAAACTTTAAAACTGTAACCGCCACTTCCCCATAAAATTGTACAGAGCCCGCGGTCGTGTTAACACAGTGCACCCGTCCTCCATGGGGTCCCTGTTTACTCACCTTGGGTGGTTCCTTGGGGTCCCAGTGATTCTACGTGTTCTAGAAACTGTCTCGACTCCAGTCGTGGTTCTTATACCACTATTTTAGTATATGGTTTGGCCTCCCCCTGGAGCCCACTGTGTATTGTGCTACTTACAACGGTTTCTTTGCTAAAGTATTGTGTTTTTTGTTGTACCCTCATGTAGAGAATACTAGAGAGTGTTATATAAATAAATACATATTTTTATAACTACTGTGTGGTTCTCCTTTCATTTAGTTAATACTAAAGGTGAAATTCTGGTAAAACAAGTTGCTTTACATTCCTTCAAGATTAAGCCTGAAGGCTGTTCTCCACAGCTACCACTAGGATAGCTTTCTAAAGGTGATCTTTGACCTCATACATCATAAGGGTCGTTTGGACTGGTGCAAGGTGCCCACTTTAATTAGTGGACAGCATATACCAGGCCAACTTCTCACATGCACAAATTCACATCAACAATTTGTGCCTCTCCAGCACGATATTCACTTTTCTTCCAAAATGTTCCCTCAATTTCCAGAAAGTAGATAAGTACACATCCTCCAGACCATCCTCTTCCTCTTAACTTTCAGATGGAGGGGCTGTTAAGTTCTCATAAACCCTTCTACCATGTACATCCAAGTTGTGGAGTAGAATGTGCTGTTTCCTCATTTCGCTCCACCAATAGCAATCAAGTAGGATTGAAAGAGTTTTTCCCATTCTATCCAGGGTAATGCTGGCTCCCCCTCCTCATCCAAAAAAGGAGGTGGTTGTGACATGTTGGTAACAACACTTTGCACTTACTGCAAAGCACAATTGACACTATGGAAATATGTCCAAACCTGTACACAAAAAGAAATAGTCGGTCGTTCCCACACAGTTACTCAACCTGTAAAAAAACTAGGATATACACTTCAAGTCTGAACAATAAATCCTGCTAGAAAAAAAAATATTACTGTGTTACTGATCAGAGATATAGTTTCGAACATGCAGAGCAATACAGTCATGCAGACACAATGGGGTTAATAAATTCCTCCTCAGGGGCGTGGTCCATCACCGAGAACAAGTTCAGCTCCTCCTGTGGGCGTGTACTGGTCTTCCGGGATCGGAAGTCAAACCTCAATGGAGTCGACCGAAGAAGCACCAGGGTGTGCTTCACCATTGCTGGAGCTAACGAGACAGCAACTGGCTGAGAAGACAGAGCCGGTACTGTCTGTAAGTGCCACCATCCCCTTTCAACGATTTAGTTTTCTCCCACATGCACGGCACTGAGGGCAACGGTAACACAGAATAAGCGGCTGCCCGCAACTGCGTAGGTGGAAATGTGCACACGGCTTGCTCAGCTACTCACTGCTAGGGTGACCAACTGGCATGGGTGTAAATTCAGGACGGTCAGTGTAAAAATTCAGGACAAAGGGTCAAAATTCAGGACAAAAATTCAGGACAGAAGGTCAAAATTCAGTCCAAAAATTTGGGACAAAACATACGTTTTACAGACATATCAGAGGAGGTCGCACAATAGTATATAAGTAAATAGACAACCAAAATAAGTACAAGTCAAAATAAGTTTATATAAGGTTGAGAGTGAGACAATCGTGCACTTCACAGTTTTTAGGTCTCGCCTACGCAGCGCGCATGCGTTGCTTAGGAGGGCCTTTAGCCGTTGCTCTTCACTTTTTCAAGCACTGAACTCGTGCTTGTGGCGGCATCCACCTTGCGGGAGCGAGCAGCGGCGCGCCACAAGCACGAGTGCAGTGCTTGAAAAGTGAAGGCTGCGCGCGCACGCACGCACCACTCCCGAAAACAGCTGGCCTTCTTTGCTGATTAGCTGCTGCGGTACTTTGCATTTATTCCGCAGTCTCACTCATTAGCACATGTTTATTTGCTTCCTTCGGTTGGGAGATGTACCCAACACATGCTGCTTTTGTCACCTTGCTAAAAATAAACACACCACTCGCGCGTGCCCTCGTGTGAGTGCGCTTCGCTCGCGATGGCAACAGTCCACGTGCCAACAAATCGTTTGCACTGATTAGCTGCTGCGGTACTTTGCATTTATTCCGCCGTCTCACTCATTAGCACGTTTATTTGCTTCCTTCGGTTGGGAGATGTACCCAACACATGCTGCTTTTGTCACTTTGCTAAAAATAAACACACCACTCGCGCGTGCCCTCGTGTGCATGTGCTTCGCTCGCAATGGCAGCAGTCCACGTGCCAACAAATCATTTTTTTTTTTATTTTTAAACCCTTTTTATCACGATCATACACTAATATGGATTTTAAAGTTGCAGGGTTGTGTTGTGACTGGTTTTGCTGTATTCTCGTCTGCCTGGGGTTACCGTCAAAACACATTCACATTTTATCTCAAGCATTTCGGTTGAGAACTTGATCCGTGCAGCCCCCCGCCCGCCCCCTTGGTCATTGAACTACGCTGGTGTTCTCATTATATTTGTTGCTGATTCTATCTAGGGCAAATTTGCACAAATAATGCGAGGGGGTGTTTTCTGTGTACCCCTTTTTTAATAATTTATTTATTGTTAGTGGTACATTTTTTATATACGTAAAATGTTGATTATGTTGTAAAGTTTAAAGAAAACTATACAAATAAAAAAATGTAGGTATACAAATAACCGACCTAGATTCCACGCCATTCCTATCGGGTAAAAAACATGATTCCAAAATGCTCTTCCGGACACGAGCCCTCATTTCAATTAAGTCAGAAGTTATCGCAGCTGTAATTATCAAAGAGATTGCTTTACTCAAAGTGGGCCTTTCAGGGTAGCAATAATGTTCCACTCTCAGACAACAGGATGTAAAAACTTAATCCTTCGTGTAGGAGCCGTTTCCAATGGTGATTAATATTCGGGGGAAAAAAAGCAATGCATTCCTAATGTAACTTTTCATCAAGCAATTAATGAGTTGGTTTCTCGTAAAATGTATGATGAGAGGCGGTGAATTCTATTACAGTTCACTTGCAGCAGTCAGATTTTTTTCCTCATTTCGGCTGAAAGGTTGGATGCAAATTGCCAGAGGATGGTGTCTCATAATTAATGAAGGGCTCGCGCCAGATGCGCATTACCACGCATTGTATTTGTCACCTGAGAACGAGCTGTACGGTTTTCTTTCTGCTAACTGCTGATTGTCCAATATTTAGAGAAAAAAAAACACCATGGCATGGACAATATTTTTCGGATCAAACTAGTGAGTCTTTTTTTTATTTTCACAATTGCCAGGCTCCTGATTTACTCGTAGTTTAATTATTCAGATGTTTATTATGTTCCACGTAATGAAAGTGGGGCCCTCATATTTTCTTCCTGCACGCTCAATGCCGGCTGCAATTACAGCTACAGATATCTGTTTCGTATTTCTGGCCTCCCAGGATAACCCCTGTATAGGGGGTCATGATTTCCTTAGGAGCCTGTTTTCTTACCCAGTCTACTTCTCTGAGCTGATTTGCATCCTTTTGGCAAACTCTCACTTCCTCCCTGGCCAAGCAAGTATTACTATCATGGTCTATTAAAAGGCGCAGGTCCGTTATACCCTGTGTGTGTGTCTGTGTGTGTGTCTGTGTGTGTGTCTGTGTGTGTGTCTGTGTCTGTGTGTGTGTCTGTGTGTGTCTGTCAGTTGTACATAATGTCTTCTTGGTTATATATAAGGTAAAAAAAATGCTTATAACACGTTTTTATTATAACTTTTCAACATGCTGCACAGCAGCCACACTGCTCTACAACCTAGTTTAAAGACTTTGGCAAAATCATTCGATCTGGCTAAACACTTATAAGGTCCCAAAGGCGAGACCTATTATTTGCAAAGTGACATCAGGCCCTTTCTGCAATAAAGATTTGTGCAGGAGAAGGCACACCACATGCTGTCACTATAATAGGGCCCATTGTCATTCTATCTGTGATAATCGTCTGCAGTCTCAGAATGACAATGGGCCAGTCCACAGTCTTTGTGAGGTCGGGAGGGGCTGCTGCATGGAGCCTCAGTCTACAGATTCAAAGATAAGTGCGAGAGGCCCCGAGTGGAAACTTTTAAACTCATGGGGCCTCTCGCAGGGGAACAGCATACCTTTCTGAAATCCCCCAATTTGATTTTAGTATGATATCTGTAAGGCGTCCATAATTTTGGGACCCCAAATTACGGATGCCTTACAGACATCATACTAAAATAACTGACGGTCCGTGAAATGTACGGACGGTTGGTCACCCTACTCACTACCAAGAAACGATCTGGCGGAGCGGCGCTGCCTCAAAGCGCCAAGTAGTTCCGTAAATGCCCACACACACATATATAACAGATGTACCTGCTTGACCACAGAGAGACGTGACTCCGGTACCGATGTCAGTGAAGTACGGTTACATAAAATCTGAAAACAGGACCATTTCGCCTCAGATTCCTGTACACTGTACTCGACAGTTCAAACAGCGCCCTCACAGGATTGGGACACGAACAGGGGTGAGGTTGTGCTGCTGTCCCCTGCCCAGTGACTCCGTTTCAGAGAAAATCATCAGCAGTGATGTTAAGAATGGAGCACAATGAGAAAAAGTTAAAGGTTGCTTAATATACACTTTTACACAATCTCAAGCCGCAGTAACTGAACTGACCAACAGTCGTTCTATGCTTCAACATTCCGACACAGAACGTACAGAGTGGGGAAGGAATAGGGAGAAAAGGAAAAGGCATACAAGGGAAATATAATATGATAAAGGCAGATGCTTAAAATATGTACACAGAAGGAATACAATGTACTCAGTACGGAAAACACCCAATATATAAACAGGCCATTACAACAGTGTCCATCATCTCTGATTGGTGAAAAAACCAAAAAGTGCCTGTGTTATTCTATGTGCATTGATACATGCATGCACATAGATAACAGAAAATCAGTGTAACTACAAAATGACATGAACGGTAACATCGTCCATGTTATGCCACATCTCCCTGCTTCCCTAACCAGCCAAAGTGATTGAGAAGGCCATTAACAAGCAACTCGCAGCCCACCTCGAACTTCACCATCTTGTAGACAACACTTAATCAGGATTCAGAAAGAACCAGAGTACCGAAACAACACTCATCGTGACCACTGATAACATTCGAATCATCCCGGACCAAGGAGAAACAGCAGAACTCATCCTGCTCGACCTCTCTGTGACCTTTGACACTGTCTCCCATCACACCAACATCAGAAGACTCCACGAGATTGGCATACAATGATTTGCTCTCAAATGGATCTGTTCCTTACTCACAGAAAGAACTCAAAGGGTCAGGCTGCCACCCGTCACATCAGAGACCAAGAAACTGATATGCGGAGTCCCAAAGGGATAGTTCCTTAGCCCCACTCTTTTCAACCTATACATGTAATTCACTCCGTGTATATTACGCTAGTGGGAGGAATACATATTGTTTCCAACCGTTATTGTTTAGTTTGGTTAAAACACTCGGCATTACACCTATAGTGTGGGTCTGTGGTGACTGTTAACAGTATCTAAACTTGTTCGTAATACTTAGTTAACACTGTAGCTCCACCGTGGGCTAGAGTTACGCTACAACGTTTGCGGTGATTATCGGACTGCCACGAGCTTACCCTCTGTATCATGTCAACTTGCCCAGTGTCCTTTTCGTAGATAGAGAAGGTGTGTAGATACAGGATGTGTAACCACGCTTTAAGCATTTGACCTCTGGTCAGGCTCATACCGTTGTTCACCCGTCACAGGGGTAGTTGAGCATTCAGTTCACATGGTTTCTGGTCGCTGGCTAAAACAATATATGTATCTGTCTCATACTTCTGTTGTTTACAAAATACGCCACCCTCTGCATATGAGTTGGCATATGCCCATTTGATTTTAACTTACCGTATTGAGGTCGAGGCCTTTTGACCTACATTTGGCATTTATTCAAATATAATTGTCCTGAAACACAGCTACCACTAAGAAGACCTGTCAGTGCATTGGAAACTCACCAGTAGACATGTTGTGTCCACTATTATCAGGACATTCCATCTAGCATGCATTGATAGTCATAAACCTCATACCTATTTCCATAAGTGGCTGTGTCTCTACTCTCTTGCAGTAACACTAGCTAGCTTACTGCTTGAGCATTGTGCTCACGATTGTCTTGTGAACAGCTTTTTAACATGTAAAGATGGGAAGCCGTGTCAAATTTATTCACTATATTACACACATTTGACACAGTGATGAATCCCTTTTTTTCGGAGCGGTGCCTCTCCCCTGAGCTGTTGCCAGGTTGAGGTGAGGTGAGGCGAATTATCCGTACACCACGGGTAAGCTACCTTTTTACTGTTTGTTCTGTTTCAACCATGGATGAGAATTAAGTCTCACAAAGTTATTTAACTACCTACCTTATTTCGTCTGCCTGAAAAGACTGTTGCATTGTTTGATCCCGTCTGTTGTCTTTCTTGTCATTCACAGGTACGACCAGTAAATCGATTACACCAAACGTGGGATTACTGGTTCTGTATACACATTTTGTGTTTTGTTATTATTATCACAGTTTTTTACACATTCTTTTTTCATCTCAGTAGCACATAATATCTTCTTGGTCCTGACGAAAGCCGCGACACATTATAGGGTCATTGAGGCTGAAACATGTAGACCCATTCACGTCCACCATATGCAGTTATTTTAAACTGCAGGTGCTCTGTTTTTAATCCTGCCACTGGGAACAAACCCATAAAATTCTTATTGCTCCTTGTAGTTAGTTTTAACACCACTTCCTTACACTAATACTTCTTTAGTTTTGCACTGCGCTCACCATCCACCACACCTACTAGTCCTCTCATCTGAAGGATTTATTATATCCTATACAGTGTAGGAATAAAAACATCCCTGAGCTCCTCCCTCATAGTGAGGGGGTAGTAGCCCTTGGCGGGGCTAGGGTTTCCCGTCAAGAGGAGAATCCCAGATGATGAAGCATGCCACCTCGGTGGGTGATGGGATTATGTCCTAATTAAGGGATCCCTTTGATAGCACCTGGAGATCTACTTTGCTTCCTCTTACTCAGGCTTATGTGTGGTCTTAGACCCGAGGATTTTGTGTGTTGATTGTAATTGTTTAGGGATTCAATCCTCGCAAGTCTTTAAACTCCCCAGGACCCCCCCCCCATACTCGTTCGTTTTATAGTTTCTTTTTTTTCCCAGGTACCAGATATGGGTCAACCACCAGATGTGAGTATAAACAAAGGAAACGGAACAATAACAAAAAAAACAGGCGAGGACAAAGAAAAAGAAAAAGGCAAGAAGGGATTACGAAGTCAGAACAAGACTTAGTCATAAATATATCATCTAAAGCACTTACACCTCATGAAACTGCAGTACTAAATAAAGGTATCTCTTTTGTTCCAACATTCAAAGGATCAATTCTAAATCATGATATAGCTTTGTACAAGTTCATGAGAGTGTTAAGAATGGGGAATTTCTTCGTAAATATAGCTCCACCACAGGAACCTAAAGTCACCAATATATGGGAATTCAAGCCAAAAGTGTGTTTGAAGCACCGGTATCATACAAGACTGGACATTTTTGAATCTCTAGTCAAAAAGGATCTTGAGAAATTAGGAAACTGTTGCAGAGTGAAGAAAGGAAATAATTTTACCTGAGTTGAAAAAAGTATTTTATGTCAACTTTCCAGGAACTCAAAAATTGCATTTCAGAAAGCGGATAAGAGTGGCGCCTTAGTGATGATGGACACCTCATTCTATGAGAATAAAGTAGAGGAACACGTTAAAGATTCATAGGTGTATATGCCTCTTGATGCTGATCTGACTGTGGAAATTTCTAATTTACTGCAAACTATTCTTGACAAAGCCTTGAACATGGATTGGATAAACAAAAACACTAAAAGATACCTCATGACGCAATATCCACGTAGGCCCAGATTGTATATGCTCCCTAAAATTCATAAAAATAGGCAGGATCCACCATTCCGGCCCATTGTGTCGGGATGTGGATCACTGTTTGAACCTGCTGGCAGATTAAATGATGCTTTTTTGCAACCGTTTGTGCAGTCGTGGCACACGTATATTCAAGATACTTCTGATTTTCTAAGAAAACTTGAAAGCATGGCAGAGAATGACACGAAAAATTGGATAATTTGTACCATCGATGTTGTCTCTTTGTACACATCCATTGCCCACTCCGAGGGGCTAGAAGCAATACAGTGGTGCTTACTGAAACAGGATTCTATTGGTACTAACAAAATCTTTCTTCTGGAATTACTACACTTTTGCCTCCACCATAGTTATTTCGAATGGAACAGTACATTTTTCTTACGCTTAAGTGGAACCTCTATGGGGTTTTCAGTAGCTCCAACATACACTAATACCTTTATGGCCAAATTTGAAGAAGAAAACATCTTTGAGCAAGAAAATTGGAAAGAATGCTTACTCTTTTTTTGTCGTTATACTGATGACATGTTTTTGATTTGGACTGGCTTAAAAATGGCTCTTGAGAATATTCATCTACTGAACACCTTAAATCCGAGGATACAATTCACTTATTCTGTGAGTAGGAAAGTGGTATCTTTCTTGGATGTTCTGATAGAAAACAATGACACAGGTCTGCAAACAAGCTTATACAAAAAACCAACAGACAGAAATAATGCACTTCTATTCCAAAGTTTCCATCCGCAAACTTTGATCATGAGCCTACCCTACTCACATTTTTTAAGGATAAGAAGACTGGTTTCTGATCCAGAAGTGTGCAAAACAATGATGAAGGATTTCAAAGACAACTACATCCAAAGGGGTTATCCCAAGGATCTACTGGATTCGGCAGCACAAAAAGCATTATCTCAAGAACGCAGTCATTTACTTCAAAAGAAACCTAAAAAGGAGACACAGAGGATGGCATTCGTATCGCAATACTGTACTACATCGAAAAACATCCGCAAAATTTTCACTAACCGATGGGAATTGCTTCAACAAGAACCAGATTTCAAAAACGAATTTGCTCAACGTCCGCTATTTGCATACACAAGATCAAGGAACATCAAAGAACTGTTGTCTGTTAAATCTTCCGTGAAACAGACTTCTTACACAGGAATGCGGAAATGCCACAATTGCATCCATTGCAATAACGTTATCAAAGGATGCACATTATCACATCCACGAACAGGTGGAAATATTCAACTACTTGATAATAGAGATTGCAATTCAAGTAGTGTTATTTACTCAATTAAATGCTCATGCGGGATGTTATACATCAGAAACACGGAGAGGAAACTAAAAGTCCGTATTTCTGAACATAAGAGCAGAATACGTAACAGGAGCACCACTTCTTGTTTGGCACTACATTGGGAAGAATACCCCCAATCTATAGCTCAACTGAAATTCCAAATTATAGAGCTGGTATCCCCTAATACCGGCGGAGACATCAATAAGCGTTTGCTACAACAAGAGACATATTGGATCAAACACCTGGTTACCTTGAAACCCAGGGGCCTTAACGATAGGGTAGAAATGAGCTGTTTTCTATCAATTCTTACACAATCTATTTATATCCTCTTTCGACACGTCAGTGCAGACTCACATACTACAAAGGGAAATGTTTTGGGTGATGTAATGTATTCCCTATTTTTGGTTCCATATTGAGAATATATACATTTCTTTATCCTCAAAGGTTATGCAGAGAATTCAAGACACAATGTATTTTGAAAAAAACTGGTAACATTTCTGACAGTATGGACTGCTCCATGGATTGACACTCATGACACATGTATATTCTTTTAGATCATTTTGTTAGATCAGATACTATTGAGCTATTCAAGGACAGTTGGTTTTGACTCAATAGATGGTTTTCAATGGTGGTCCGGAGTTCACTCACTTTTAGAACACTTGCTATCTGCTTAAGCTCGGTAGTCATCTCTGTCGTTATGTCTTTAAGCACATAGAGGGTGTGCAAAAAACTTGTCACTCAATGGTCACTGAGATATCATTCAGATATACCAGTATTTACGTTGATATGCATATGATTCATTTACCGAATTCAAGCGGTTCGGTTCCGTATTGCTTTTAGGGGTTTTAATTGCAGACAGAAGTCTTGTTTTTAGATATTTAAACTTGCCTGTTGCTCATCATTTGTTTGGCGCTAAGGGAGCTGTGTTAAAGCTCCGGGAGGAGGAACATTACTTTCGGGGCAGTTTAATCACTAGGTGAGCGTTCTAGTTGCCACTGCCTCCGCGCACGCCCAAGTAGATAAGGGGCGGATGACGCAGCCGTGCTGCGGGCGCGCACAGCGGGCGTGTTGCTGGCGCGCCTAAGGCAAGCCCGTCTGCGCCCGTCCGCGCCCGAACGGGACCAGGGGCCAAAACCCCTGTCTCTCCCACGAAAGAAACTTTTTCCTACTCCGCGGATCACCTTTACCACCTTAGAGAGACCATGACATGTAAGTGTGGTCACTTAATCTTGCTCAATAATAACAGGAATAAATGTACTCACTGTCCTTTTGAACTAGTCCCCCCCTGCTATGGCCCTACCTGCTAAGGCTCCTTTTCAGATGGTTTTTAAAATGTTTTTACTGAACTGTCGCTCGATGCCTAAGCATGTAACTGAAATCCGGTTATTACTGGAAGAAGAAGATCCGGATGTTTTGTTTCTTACAGAAACATGGCTGACTAATTTGTCTGATCCGGTTGTGGTTCAAGCTCTCCCCCCTGGATATTCAATCCAGAGCCTTGATCGGGAACTCAATAGAGGAGGTGGCCTAGCTATTATTCATAAAGCTAAACTCAATTGCCGCACACTAGCAAGCCCCATACCTGACTGCGAGAGCCTTTCCTTTGCAATTGGTTTTTCTCATACTTGTACCTTCTCTGGGGTTCTATTATATCGTCCCCAGGGGCTCTAGGTCAATTCAGCAAGGAATTACCTGAGAGAATAGCCAATTCAGTCAGCTCTCTACCTAATTTTTCTATATTAGGTGATTTTAATATTCACTTTGATGACACTTCTTCGCCTGCTACAGATAAATTGATTGACAGTTTGGATGCCCTTCTACTCACTCAAAAAGTGAGAAGCCCCACTGTAGGAGAGTAGGATCTGCTTCACATGGGTACCCCCACTTTTTGCTGATGCTTCACTGTTTTTCGACTTTAGTCTGGCTGGGGCCCTGCTAATCAGAACCCCAGCCTGGCTGCTTCCTCTCTAAAATGGTTTCCAAGTACCTTAGGTACATCTCTGATTGGAATCTGGAGTGCCCTTATAAGTCCCTAGTATATGGTATACTATGTACCCAGGGCATAGGTACCCCAGAGGCCTGCCAGGGGCTGAAGCATGTATTATGCCACCCCTGGAAGGCCAGCCAAAATGACACCACAGGTCTGCTACTGCAGCCTGGGTAAGGTGGTGCATGCACCCCTTACTGTGAGATAGGTTACCTATATCACTGCATATATGCACACATATAAAGCTATAAGTCACTCCTATGGCAGGCCTTATCAATACTGAAGGCAGAGTGCTTGGTTCTTATGTGAGAGGGTGCCCCTGCATGAGCAGAGCCCCTCTGCAGCGTTCGGAGACCCTTCTCTGATGCTGTTTGTAATGCAGCCTGACCATATACTCTTAAGTGCATTATAACCTCGCTGTAAATGCTAACTTTGGGATGGCTGCACGGAAACATGTCGTGTTTGGTGTCAAACATCTTGGAATACTACCCCCCTGCCAGTTCTGGCGGCGGGGGTAGCATTCCACCCTTCTAGAGGGAGAGACATGTACAAACCGGCCTACCGGGTAACTTCTTTACAGAGCCCTGGCATCACAAAATGGATGCCACTGCCACAGACACGGGTCTGGCCTCCTGCTGCTGACTGAAACTCCGGCAGGGGAGGCCTGGACAATAGGTTTCCTGTCCAAGGGAGGTGTAACCACCTCCCCAGACAGGATAATGTGTATTGGGGCTGGGCGGGAGCACTCTCTGGTGCTTTGAAGTCCTGCACTGGGGGCACATTTGGTGTCCCTGTGCATACCCCAGTTCAAACCGGTTCAGGGGCTTCCAGCCCCTGCCCTGGTGTGAAACTGGACAAAGGGAATGGGTGTAACCACCCCTCTTGCCTGACCCTCCCATAGGTGGGTCCCCAGAGTATGTCCAACCCCCTAACTTGGTATAAGTATGGGACTCCAGTCCTTAGGACTTTAGATTACCCTGGACGAAACTCTGAAGCCGAATCCTGGACCTTCGACGCTCTACTTCAAGATTAGAGGACTGAAGAATCTCCCTTGGGGTCAAGGAGTGACTCCCCTGCTTGGCAGGCACCTAAGAAGCAATTGTCCGGTCTGCATCGCTGAAGCTCCCGCCGGACGCCGAAGTCTTTACAACACCAGAGGTAGATTTCCAAACTTCCCCGAGGCTGCCCTGAGTCCCCAGCGAAGCTGAGGCCAGTAGCTGTTGTGGGTAACATGGAACCGTGACCCCTGGACACCAAGACCTTTTGCAAGTGCATCCTCTTCCTGGTCTCCCACGAAGTTGTGCTTTGGGCTCTGAGTAGCCCCCGCCTCCAGCACTAACTGCACCAAAGATCACTGGCCTCCACTCCACGAGTGTCCTGTGAGCCAGCTCCAAGTGCGTCCACTCAAGGCTCCTTCGGGGTTGCTAGTCCGTTGGCTAGTGGGCCCTCCCGAAGGCAACTCTTCTTCTGCTTAGGCTTTCCTGGTTGCTCCAGATGTGCCCTGACTTACCCTTGCTGGGTGAGTCCCTCAGACCTTGCTGGTCTGCATCAACGTCCTTTCTCTGTTTCCCCATGACTTGCCGTTGCCAAGGCTTGTTGGGTCCAATCCGGTCGCCGACACCGCAGCAATCGACAAACTTTGTGGGACAGCTCGAATCCAGCTCCTAGTCATCGTCGACACCTCCTGGACCTCGTGGCTGAAGAGTCAAGACGACCGTCAACCTACCTGAAGCACCCGGCAGCGGTGGGCATCTGCTCATCGCCTTCCTGGTCACTGGCTAGTGACCCAGACTCTGTCCCCTCTGCTTTCAGGTTCTTTAGATCTTCGATCCACCCTTGGATCCACCCGGACACTTTTGACTTGGCCGCCAGCAGCCTGCTGCAGCAGATCGCCATTGAAAACGACGACGAAACCCGACGACAAAAGACACCTATGCACCCGGCTTCCCTGGGTGAGGTAACTCGAGTACTCCGGTGCTCCCGTGGGTATTGACACTAGAACTGCCCAGTTCTAAAGGGATTTGCTCCAAGTCCTCTTCTAAGTGTCCTTTCCTTTTAAAATTCCAACCGCGACTTTCCCCATAGAAGTTAACGGTGGCTCGCGGCTGTGTTCTCACACTGCACGCGTCCCCCGTGGGTCCCCTGTGTCACTACCTTGGGTGGTTCCTTGGGGTCCAAGCACTTCTACAGGCTCTAGGCCTTGTGTCCAGCTCAGTTGTGGTTCTTATACCACTTTATTGGTATATGGTTTGGTACGCCCCTAGGGCTCAAACGTGTATTTGTGCTATTACTGTTGATAACTGACTTGTAACTCATGTACTTCGAACTCTAGCCTCATAAAGAGACTAGAGGGGTGTGTTTAAGACTAAATACATATATGTTATATATATACCTGGTGTGGTCTTCTTTCATTTGGTCACTCAAGAGATTATAGACTGGTAAAACAAGCTGCTTTACATTCCTTCAAGACTTAGCCTGAAGGCTGCTCTCCATAGCTACCACTAGGATAGCTTTCAATAAAGGTTGTCTTTAACCTCTCTCCAATAAGGGGTTGTTTGGACTGGTGCAAGGTGCCCACTATAATTAGTGGACAGCATATACCAGGCCAACGTCTCACATTGGTGTGCAGCGTGTGGGATTCCAGCTTGCTATTGTTTTACCAGATAATCTCAATTGAATTGATCAACTGAAAACCACTAAGGGTACCTTAGGTACATATAAATACAAGCTTAGTATACAGTAAGTTCTACTGAACTTAGAGTTGTGTGTTAAGGGCTAGCACACCCTTTCTACAACTCAAGAGAGTTTAGTAGGCCACACTAGAGTAGGTAGTGCATACACCACACCTCACTAGTAATGTCTTCAAGGCCAGGAACCAGTGGGTCCTTGCCAGAAGCCAGTGGGCTTCTTCCCTCCAAGTATGATGATCTCCCATTCTTGGAATTGAGAGCATTGTGCAATACTAGGAAGCTGAAGACAGGCAAAAGTGCCAGCACCCAACACCTCAGACAGGTACTTCTGTCAGATGATCTCAGAGGACCCCCAGGGTCTGAAGGGGTAGGCAGAGAGGGTGGGGCAGAAGATGAGGAAGGGGCCAGGGGTGAAGAAACCCAGGACCCCCTCTGAAACTGGCCAGGAAGGTGACAATGACCTTGACCTGGAAAACCCAGCTATTCCTGTGGAGGAAGAGGAGGATCAGAATGACCTCCCCTTTGTCCCACCAGGAAGAGTTGTGAGTGTGCCTAGAAGGTCCAGATCTCCTTCTCAGGAGTCTAACCATTCTGACACCTCAATAGGGATCACTGTTTCCTCTCATAGGAGGGAATCCTCCAGTGAGAGGAAAGAGAGACTGCTCAAGTATGGAGAAGCTCAGTTGAGACTCAGAAGAGAGCAGTTGGCTATAGACAGGGAGTCCCTAGAGCTTGAAAGGCAAAGAAAAAAGTTGGGACTAGAGTCCCATGGTGGCAGCCATTTCCCCAGAGATAGGGAAAGGTCTTATGACCATAGAAACCTGAGCAAGATTGTCCTTCCCTACCAGAGTGGGGATGACATCCACAAATGGATTTCTGTACTGGAGAGGGCCTGTAAAGTACAGAGGGTCCCTCAGGAGCAGTGGGCAGCAATCTTGTGGCTCTCCTTTGCAGACAAAGGTAGAGATAAGCTCCTCTCTGTTAGAGAAGAGGATGCTGATAATTACCCAGTCTTAAAAAGTGCATTGATTGAGGGGTTTGGCCTAACAACTGAACAATACAGGTTAAAGTTCAGAGATACCCAAAAGGCACAGAATCAAGACTGGGTGGACTTTGTTGATTGTTCTGCTAAGGCTCTGGAAGGTTGGTTAGTGGGCAGTAAAGTATGTGACTTCAAAGGATTGTACAATCTTATCATGAGGGAGCAGATTCTTAATAACTGTCAAAATCAGCTGTTGCATCAGTACCTGGTGGACTCTGATCTGACCTCTCCCCAAGAATTGGGAAAGAAGGCAGACAAATGGGTCAGAACCAGGGTGAGGCAGAAGGTACAGAACCAGGGTGGTGACCCAAAGAAGCAAGATTCTAAGAACTCTGACAAGGGTGGGGAGAAGGGTAAAGACCAGAAGTCTTCACAAGGCCCCCAAAAATCTTCTTCAGGTGGGGATTCACAGTCTAACAAAGGGAAAGGCCAAAAGAAACCATGGAGCAAAGTCTGTAAGCAAAAGACACACTGGACCAGTGATTGCACCAAGTCCAAAGACTCTATTCCAGCCCCCACCAATGCCCCTAAGGCACCTGTTCCCCCTAGAGCAGTTACAATTGGTGGTGGGAGTACACAAGCCAAGGGTTTAGTAGGGTTGACCCTGGGCAAGGAGATGAGCTCTGGCCTAGTCAGAGAACTCACTCAGGCGGTCCTAGTCTGTGATGGAGGCATGGATGTGACCTCCTCTGTGAGTCCCAGTAATCTGGGCAAGTACAGGCAACAGCCATTAATAAATGGAAAAGAGGCTTTGGCATTTAGGGACACAGGAGCAAGTGTCACCATGGTGACACAAGATCTTGTGGATCCTGAGCAGATTATACTTGGTGAAATGTACCAAGTGACCAATGCTAGCAATGTCAGAACAGACCATACTCTGGCAGTTGTTAACTTCTCCTGGGGAGGGGTAACTGGCCTTAAGAAGGTTGTGGTAAGTGCAGACCTACCAGTTGAATGCTTGCTTGGCAATGATCTAGAATTTTCAGCATGGGCAGAAGTGGAGCTCAGGACCCATGCAGAAATGCTGGGCATCCCTGCAGATGTGTTTGCTGTGACCAGGTCACAGAGCAAAATGCCTAACACTGAACAGGCCTTGGATCCTGGAACAATGGACCAAGTGCCATCCAAGAGGAGGAGTAGTAGGGTAAAGGCAGTGCCTTCCCCCTTGGCTCAGAAGGAAGATCAGTCTCTTCAGGGAGATGATCTCAGTCCTGAGGAAGGAACTGTCCCAGAGGAGCTTGAGCCTGATCAGGTTGAGTTCTTAGGGACAGGGGGCCCTTCCAGGGCAGATCTGAGCCAGGAGCAGCAGAGCTGCCCCTCTCTTGAACCCCTCAGACAGCAAGCTGCTGCTGAGGCTGCTGGGAGAGCTAGTGGTCCCCATACAGTGTATTGGGATGATGGACTCTTGTACTCAGAGTGTAGAGACCCCAAGCCTAGTGCCACCAGGATGTTGGTTATACCTCTGAAGTTCAGGGGCTTCCTATTGACCCTAGCCCATGACATTCCTTTAGCAGGTCACCTGGGCCAGAACAAGACTTGGGACAGAATTGTCCCTCACTTTCACTGGCCCCACATGTCTGAAGACACCAAGGAGTTTTGTCGCTCCTGTGTAACCTGCCAGGCCAGTGGCAAGGCAGGTGGCACTACAAAGGCCCCCCTGATACCACTGCCTGTGGTGGGGGTTCCCTTTGAAAGGGTGGGGATTGACATTGTTGGTCCCATGGATCCCCAAACAGCATCTGGGCACAGGTTTATCCTGATGGTGGTGGACCATGCCACCAGGTACCCAGAGGCTATTCCCCTTAGGACCACTACAGCACCTGTAGTGGCAAGAGCCCTCCTGGGAATTTTCTCAAGAGTGGGCTTCCCTAAGGAGGTTGTATCAGACAGGGGTGCTAACTTTATGTCTGGATACTTGAAGGCAATGTGGAAGGAGTGTGGAGTGACTTATAAGTTCACCACACCCTATCACCCACAATGCAATGGTTTAGTTGAGAGATTCAACAAAACCTTGAAGGGCATGATTAAAGGGCTCCCAGAGAAACTTAGGCGAAGATGGGACATACTCTTGCCCTGCCTTTTATTTGCATACAGGGAGGTGCCTCAAAAGGAGGTTGGCTACAGCCCTTTTGAACTTTTGTTTGGTCACCCTGTCAGGGGTCCATTGTGCCTGGTGAAGGAAGGATGGGAGTTACCTCTCAAGCCCCCAAAGCAGGACATTGTGGACTATGTACTTGGTCTCCGCTCCAGGATGGCTGAGTACATGAAAAAGGCAACTAAAAACCTTGAGGCTAGCCAGGAACTCCAAAAGCCTGGCATGACCAAAAGGCTGTACTGACTGTTTACCAGCCAGGACAGAAGGTATGGGTGTTGGAGCCAGTGGCCCCAGCAGCTCTCCAAGACAAATGGAGTGGACCCCATACCATTGTTGAACAGAAGGGTGAGGTTACCTATTTAGTAGACCTAGGAACACCCAGGAGTCCCCACAGGGTTCTCCATGTCAACAGATTGAAACCATATGTGGACAGGGCAGACATGGGCTTGCTCATGGCTACTGATGAGGGACAGGAGGAAGAGAGTGACCCACTCCCTGACCTGCTCTCACAGAACCCTGATGATGGGTCAGTGGATGGTGTAGCCTTGGCAGGCAGCCTCACTGCCCAGCAGCAAACTGATTGCAGACAGGTGCTCAATCAGTTCAGGCATATATTCTCTCTGACACCAAGTCAGACCACCTGGTGCACTCATGAAGTGGACACTGGGGACAGTCTGCCTATTAAAAATAAGATTTATAGGCAACCTGACCATGTCAGGGACTGTATCAGGACAAAAGTCCAGAAGATGTTGGATTTGGGAGTTATTGAACCCTCCGATAGCCCTTGGGCTAGTCCAGTGGTCCTTGTGCCAAAACCTCACACCAGTGGTGGGAAAAGAGAGATGAGGTTTTGTGTGGACTACAGGGGTCTCAATGCAGTCACTAGGACTGATGCCCATCCAATACCCAGGGCAGATGAGCTAATAGACACTTTGGCCTCAGCCAAGTATCTAAGCACATTTGACCTAACAGCTGGCTACTGGCAGATCAGGCTAGCTGATGATGCAAAGCCAAAGACAGCATTCTCAACCCCTAGTGGGCATTATCAATTTGTGGTAATGCCCTTTGGTTTGAAGAATGCACCTGCCACTTTTCAGAGGTTGGTGAATACAGTCCTTACAGGTCTGGAAGCCTATAGTGCAGCATATCTAGATGATATTGCTGTCTTTAGCTTCACCTGGGAGGATCACCTGGTCCACCTCAGAAATGTTTTGCAGGCCCTGCAGAAAGCAGGCCTAACTATCAAGGCCACAAAGTGCCAGATAGGGCAGAGTCAGGTTGTGTACCTGGGCCACCTTGTGGGTGGAAGCCAGGTTCAACCATTACAGAGCAAGATCAGACATCATGGACTGGACTGCTCCAACTACCCAGACTCAGGTGAGAGCCTTTTTAGGCCTGACTGGGTACTATAGGAGATTTGTCAAGGGGTATGGATCAATAGTGACACCCCTGAATGACTTAACTTCCAAGAAAATGCCCAAAAAGGTTCAGTGGACAGTTAGCTGTCAAAAGGCATTTGATGACCTGAAGCAGGCCATGTGCACTGCTCCCATTCTACAGAGTCCTGATTACTCCAAGAAGTTCATTGTCCAAACAGATGCATCTGAATTGGGGGTAGGGGCTGTACTGTCACAATTGAATGAAGAAGGTCAGGATCAGCCAGTAGCTTTTATTAGCAGAAGGCTGACCCCTAGAGAGAAACGTTGGTCAGCCATTGAGAGGGAGGCCTTTGCTGTGGTCTGGGCTCTGAAGAAGTTGAGACCATACTTGTTTGGTACTCACTTCCTTGTTCAAACAGACCATAAGCCCCTCTTATGGCTAAAACAAATGAAGGGTGAAAACCCCAAGCTGCTTAGGTGGTCCATTTCCCTACAGGGGATGGACTTTACAGTGGAACATAGACCTGGGAGTAACCATGCCAATGCAGATGGACTCTCTAGGTACTTCCACTTAGAACATGAAGACTCAACTGGACAAGGTTAGTTTAATGTCCCTACGTTTGGGGGGGTTGTGTAGGAGAGTAGGATCTGCTTCACATGGGTACCCCCACTTTTTGCTGATGCTTCACTGTTTTTCGACTTTAGTCTGGCTGGGGCCCTGCTAATCAGAACCCCAGCCTAGCTGCTTCCTCTCTAAAATGGTTTCCATGTACCTTAGGTACATCTCTGATTGGAATCTGGAGTGCCCTTATAAGTCCCTAGTATATGGTATACTATGTACCCAGGGCATAGGTACCCCAGAGGCCTGCCAGGGGCTGAAGCATGTATTATGCCACCCCTGGAAGGCCAGCCAAAATGACACCACAGGTCTGCTACTGCAGCCTGGGTAAGGTGGTGCATGCACCCCTTACTGTGATATAGGTTACCTATATCACTGCATATATGCACACATATAAACCTATAAGTCACTCCTATGGCAGGCCTTACCAATCCTGATGGCAGAGTGCTTGGTTCTTATGTGAGAGGGTGCCCCTGCATGAGCAGAGCCCCTCTGCAGCGTTCGGAGACCCTTCTCTGATGCTGTTTGTAGTGCAGCCTGACCATATACTCTTAAGTGCATTATAACCTTGCGGTAAATGCTAACTTTGGGATGTCTGCACGGAAACATGTCGTGTTTGGTGTCAAAGATCTTGGAATACTACCCCCTGCCAGTTCTGGCGGGGGGGGGTAGCATTCCACCCTTCTAGAGGGAGAGACATGTACAAACCGGCCTACCGGGTAACTTCTTTACAGAGCCCTGGCATCACAAAATGGATGCCACTGCCACAGACACGGGTCTGGCCTCCTGCTGCTGACTGAAACACCGGCAGGGGAGGCCTGGACAATAGGTTTCCTGTCCAAGGGAGGTGTAACCACCTCCCCAGACAGGATAATGTGTATTGGGGCTGGGCGGGAGCACTCTCTGGTGCTTTGAAGTCCTGCACTGGGGGCACATTTGGTGTCCCTGTGCATACCCCAGTTCAAACCGGTTCAGGGGCTTCCAGCCCCTGCCCTGGCACAAAACTGGACAACGGGAATGGGTGTCACCACCCCTCTTCCCTGACCCTCCCATAGGTGGGTCCCCAGAGTATGTCCAACCCCCTAACTTGGTATAAGTATGGGACCCCAGTCCTTAGGACTTTAGATTACCCTGGACGAAACTCTGACACTGAATCCTGGACCTTCGACGCTCTACTTCAAGATTAGAGGACTGAAGAATCTCCCTTGGGGTCAAGGAGTGACTCCCCTGCTTGGCAGGCACCTAAGAAGCAATTGTCCGGTCTGCATCGCTGAAGCTCCCGCCGGACGCCGAAGTCTTTGCAACACCAGAGGTGGATTTCCAGACTTCCCGAGACTGCCCTGAGTCCCCAGTGAAGCTGAGGCCCGTAGCTGTCGTGGGTAACGTGGAACCGTGACCCCTGGACACCGAGAACTTTTGCAAGTGCATCCTCTTCCTGGTCTCCCACGAAGTTGTGCTTTGGGCTCCGAGTATCCCCTGCCTCCAGCACCGACTGCACCGAAGATCACTGGCCTCCACTCCACAAGTGTCCTGTGAGCTAGCTCCAAGTGCGTCCACTCAAGGCTCCTTCGCGGTCACTAGTCCATTGGCTAGTGGGCCCTCCCGAAGGCAACTCTTCTTCTGCTTGGGCTTTCCTGGTTGCTCCAGACGTGCCCTGACTTACCCTCGCTGGGTGAGTCCCTCAGACCTTGCTGGTCTGCATCAACGTCCTTTCTCTGTTTCCCCGTGACTTGCCGTTGCCAAGACTTGTTGGGTCCAATCCGGTCGCCGATACCGCAGCAATTGGCAGACGTTGTGGGACAGCTTGAATCCAGCTCCTGGTCATTGTCAACGCCTCCTGGACCTCGTGGCTGAAGAGTCAAGACGACCGTCAACCTACCTGAAGCACCCGGCAGCAGTGGGCATCTGCTCATCGCCTTCCTGGTCACTAGCTAGTGACCAAGACTCTGTCCCCTCTGCTTTCAGGTTCTTCAGATCTTCGATCCACCCTTGGATCCACCCGGACACTTTTGACTTGGCCGCCAGCAGCCTGCTGCAGCAGATCGCCATTGAAAACGACGACGAAACCCGACGACAAAAGACACCTATGCACCCGGCATCCCTGGGTGAGGTAACTCGAGTACTCCGGTGCTCCCGTGGGTATTGACTCTAGAACTGCCCAGTTCTAAAGGGATTTTCTCCAAGTCTTCTTCTAAGTGTCCTTTCCTTTTAAAATTCCAACCGCGACTTTCCCCATAGAAGTTAATGGTGGCTCGCGGCTGTGTTCTCACACTGCACGCGTCCCCCGTGGGTCCCCTGTGTCACTACCTTGGGTGGTTCCTTGGGGTCCAAGCACTTCTACAGGCTCTAGGCCTTGTGTCTAGCTCAGTCGTGGTTCTTATACCACTTTATTGGTATATGGTTTGGTACGCCCCTAGGGCTCAACGTGTATTTGTGCTATTACTGTTGATAACTGACTTGTACCTCATGTACTTCGAACTCTAGCCTCATAAAGAGACTAGAGGGGTGTGTTTAAGACTAAATACATATATTTTATATATATACCTGGTGTGGTCCTCTTTCATTTGGTCACTCAAGAGATTATAGACTGGTAAAACAGGCTGCTTTACATTCCTTCAAGACTTAGCCTGAAGGCTGCTCTCCATAGCTACCACTAGGATAGCTTTCAATAAAGGTTTAACCTCTCTCCAATAAGGGGTTGTTTGGACTGGTGCAAGGTGCCCACTATAATTAGTGGACAGCATATACCAGGTCAACTTCTCACACCCACTCACCTCAAAGGCCATCTACTCGATCCTATTTTCTCTAACATCAATGATCTTGTGGTTGAAAATTCGATCCCGGTACCTTGGTCAGACCATCATCTGATCCCTTTCTCGTGGGCCCCTCAGGTCACAAGTTCGCCAGCGGTAACAGTTAAAAAATTGAGCCGCAATTGGTCTAAACTTTCTATTGAGTCCTGGGTGCCAATTCTTAATAAAACCAGACCCATGTTTGATTCCAACCCAGTTACTGCTAACGATAAGTTTGACAACTGGCTCGAATCTTCATTAGACATGGTGCTCCCCAAAAAATGGTCTACTAATAAGAAAGGATCCAATAGAGCAGCGTGGTACTCCCCAAAGCTGAGAGAGATGAAGCAAAAGTGTAAACGTTTAGAGAGAAGATGGAGGAAAGATTTTTCCTCCATTAACAAAACTGATTACAGAGAGGCCATCAAAGCTTACAAGGTAGAAATCAGAAATGCTCAGTCCTTGTATTATGAGGAAAAGATGACCTCAGCCTCCAACTCTCCTCATGAAATCTTTCGAATTGCGAAATCCCTTCTTAATCCTCCCCTTCCTTCTTGTGTACCTGATGATGCATTAGTGCGTTGCAACAATTTGGCAGCATTCTTTTTTAATAAAATACAGGACATCTACTCTTTGTTTCCCCAGACCTCAGTACATCAAAATGTTTTACTTCTGGTCAACCAGTTACAAACTCAAGATTGTTCCCTAGTGGAAATTCCTCCGATGGATTTGAATCTTTTGTATAACCTTCTTGACCATTTGAAATCCGGCTCCCCCAGAGATGTGGCCCCCCCTACTATTCTAAACCAAGTTATTAGTACGGTTTCCCCAACCATTCTGGAGCTGATTAATATTACTTTTTCTACAGGGCTCGTCCCCCCGTCATGGAAACGAGCTATGGTCAAAGCCCTTTTGAAAAAATCGAATCTGGATCCAGAAGTATTTTCGAATTATTGTCCAATTTCGCTTTTGCCAGGAATTGCAAAAATTGCCGAAAAATATGTCAACTCTATTCTCTCTGCTTTCTTGGAGAATAATGAATGTCTTCATCCTTCACAAACTGGTTTTAGACCCCAACAAGGCCTGAGACTGCTTTGCTGGTAGTAGTAGAAGAAGCAAGAAAAATTCTGGATGTCGGAGGCTCTGCAGCAATTGTTCTTTTAGATCTCAGCGCAGCCTTCGACACTGTCAACCATCAACTGCTCATCCAGAGACTCAGGGAGGTAGGAGTGACAGGGACAGCTCTTAAGTGGCTGCAGTCTTTCTTGGAGGATAGATCATTTCAAGTGTTTGAGGACAAATTTATTTCTGAGAGCATGCCACTTAGATGTGGGTTTCCTCAAGGTTCTTCCTTGAGCCCCACTCTTTTTAATGTTTACATGAGCCCCTTGGCTGAGGTGGAGAAACCCTTTGGTATTCAGATTATTACCTACGCTGATGATACTCAGCTGGTTGTCTCCTCCAACCAATTTGATAAAGCTAGTTCTGATCTAGCGGGCTGTCTTGAAAGGGTGTCAGCCTGGATGGAAGGTTCCTACTTGAAACTAAATGGGGCAAAAACAGAGCTGATGTTCCTGGGTAAAGCCCCCCCCCCCTGAAGATCAGCTCCTTCTGGCCCAGCTGTCTAGGTCCTATGCCCCCCCCAAAGAACAGATTAAGAGTCTTGGCGTATGGCTGGACCACAATCTAAACTTCAAGGAGCAAGCACGGAAGGTGGCAGGCAGCTGTTATGGGATTCTGAAGATGATAAGGAAAATCCTCCCTCTGCTGCCTTTCAATGCCATGAAATTGTTGGTTCAAGCGTTGATACTTTCTCGGCTTGATTACGCCAATGCCCTATATTTAGGATTTCCGTGTTCAACAATCAAAAAACTGCAGACTGTACAAAATTGTGCAGCACGCCTGCTTATGAAGGTCTCTAATCGGGAATCTTCAAGGCCTTCTATTGCCACTCTTCACTGGCTCCCGATTGCGGAAAGAGTCCAGTTTAAAGCATTGTGTATTGCTCACAAGACTATGTCATCTAAGGGGCCACCCATCATCCTGTCCATCATCTCCCCCTACTGTCCCAATAGGTCCCTGCGCTCAGTAAATAAGCATTTGGCAGTAGTTCCTATGATCAAAAGGTCCTGGAGTGGAGGTCGCTTGTTCTCTTATAACATTGCGAAACTGTGGAATCAGCTTCCCACTTCCATTCGTCTGGAGGACAACTACTTGACTTTCCGAAAACTTTTGAAAACTTTTCTGTTTCCTTGAAGACCGTTTGAAGTTCTACGATGTCACTGCTTCTAGCGCTGGGATGCCTTCGGGTAGCCATGCGCTTTAGAAATGTAGGTTCATTCATTCATTCATTATGATCTAAGTTTGAATGAACATGATGTATATATGTATAAGGTAGAAAGTGTCTGTAAGATTGCCATTATCACATTTGTGCATTTGAGTTGGTTATATTGTAATTTCCATTATAATCAGTGGGTAGTTTCTAATCTCAGTGTATACAGTAGAGATAAGGGGTCTGCTGCCAGTTTGTTTTGTTTCATATGGTGATTTATTGTGAAATTAATTTATATGACTTCTGAATTATTAACATATCAACGGTATGGAATCACTGCACTTAGGCTTCTATGTTTACTTGTAGATATCCGATTGTTTACAATCACAGGTAGCTCTCTTTCAGATGACGCGTGGTTTTACAATTGTTGCTGACTTTGATTACGGTACTTTGTCACGTAACATAGTGCGGGGCATGTACTCAGAGTTCGGGTTAGAATCGATGTGGTTGTAATCGGCGCTATAGTTGGCATACTCCACGATGGCGCTTGCATAATGCGCTTCCGTTGATCACGACATAGATCATGTGACTGTGTCATATGACGCTTGCAAAGAAAATGAATACTGCTGCGGCGTCCGGACGAGAGTGAGCCGCGTTAAAGTTGAAGAGGCTGTTACTCAGTTACATCCCAGTAAGCGCAGGGAAACATAGAATGTTGTCATAGCGGTTGATTCTGGAAGACATTGGGGTATTCATTGGTATGTCGGATGGTTTTAATGGGGGTTAACAGTAGAATGGTTTTCTTGGAGAGGTCATCCAGATGACAGCTTATGTTATTTTCAGCTATTGGTTACAGCATTGCATTAGTTTAGGATTGATGAAACACCAGTTAATGTCATCAACTTTTGTGCAATGTGAGTATTTTTTGAAACACTTAAGGTTGAGAATCACTTTAACACACAAACACTGGACGTGGTGAACTGTGATAAATTATGTTTAGTCACTCTATTGTCACCAATCATAAGGAAGTAGATACTTTAGGGTTATGAAGATATTATTTTACAAGTATCGTTTGTAAATGGGGGGTCGTTCCATGAATGTACATGTAAACATATTTTCTTTGTATTTTACAGATATGCCCCTGATGAAGGGATGTTAGTCCCGAAATGCATTGGGCCTTGGGCTTTTGTTAAAGTCATGTGTATTTCGACGACATGCAAATGCAATTGTTAATGGTTGAATGAGGATGAGATCTTTGGAAATTAATGTAATAACTTGCAATAATACAAAATTCACTGGATTGAGAACATTCAGATTTGCATACAAAATAATGTGAGAAATGTTTAAGTTTTATTCTGTATTTGTGTTAAATATATGTATATACCATATGTAGTGCGCACCTTTGTCCAGTTAGCCGGTTGGCAGCTGGCCCTAGTTTTTCTCGGTACTTTAATAGCATATATTGGGGACTTATAAGGGTACCCCAGTATCCAATCTGGGATGTACCTAAGTACTGATCATAACAATTTAATGGAGAAAGCAGAGAGACTGGGGTTCTAATTATCAGGATCCCAGTCAGACTAGTCAAAAACAGCTTAGCACCAGGCAAAAAGTGGGGGTAACCATGCAGAAGGATCCTACCTTCCTACAGTGCACTATACAATTCACTATAACATAACATTAACATTTTGTTGTATGCTAGAAAAAAACTTTTCTTACCTAGTACTCAGCAAGATTGTCACATAAATCCTCTCAATTTGAAGTCAGAGAAAGAAAAGAAAACACCAGGTTCCCTCGGAAGACAAAGCCTGATATTATACCTTTGTCTTTGAACACACAACAAATGTGACAAGATAAGAACAACATTTCAAGGCTTGTTTACAGAAACTGAGGACTATTAGAAGAATGCCAGGAGTGATGGTAAACAAGCTTTTCTCCACGACAGGAACAAAGACATTCTGGACAGCCTAAAACAAAACAAGTCAGCAGATAGAAAGCAAGTAAATGTGAGTTGCAAACCACAAAGCCAATGGTAAGCAATGGGTGGAATGGATTCCCAGGGTAGCTTTCAGAATGCCCACAAAAAGTATTTTCACAACCAAACAGCTGCGCTATCTGGTGGGCTTCGACTTAAAATGGGACAATCACTCCATAAAATATCAATAGTGATAAATACATTATATATATTCTTTCTCTTTTCATTTTGTTAAGGATTTACACTGCAAATAAGGTAAGTATAATAACCTTTAGTCCTGTAGCTAAAGGTACAAATAGCTTGACTGAAGGTAAACAAGATTGTAACTAAAGGTACAAATAGCCAGACAGAAGGGAAACTAGCTTGTTATGTTATGTTGCTAGTATTTATTGAGCACACATACGCGGGGTTGGTTTCTTGGTGCTTGGGTAACAGAAGCGCATCACACTGGACATGGTTTTAGTCATAAGCTTGTTTAAAGAGACATGTTTTTAGAAGTTGCCTGAATCTTAAGTAGCTGGGGGTAGTTCTGATTTCAAGAGGAAGGGAGTTCCATATGCGGGGGGCAAGTACTTAGAATCTGGAGCCACCCAATTTCTTTTTTTTTAAATTGGGGATTGTCAGGAGATTCATATGGGTGGATCTTAGGATTCTATTGGTGGTGTATTTTTGAATTCTGGCTGAGAAAAAGGCTGGGCTTCTTCTGCAGAGGGACTTGAACATGATACAACCAGCCTTAAAGACAGTCCTATCTTGAGGTGTGCGAAGTATTGCAGTGATAAATTGGAGTTGAAGCATAAGAAATTGATAGAAATGATGGCACAGATGAAAGCTGCATTATTAAAGAGTGTCTGCAGTCGAGGTTGGGTATCAGGTGATCACCAACTCCAGGAATCGTTACAAAGGGAACCTTGTCAGTAGTTAACTGATACGTATATTTAGAAGGAAATCCCTGAGGAAAAGCTGTTCCCTCCCGACATGCAGCCATAGCAGCCAAAATGTAATCATCAATTTTATTCATAGAACGTGTAATCGTGGCTACTCTAGTCGTGGTTACTGCAGATTTGGCTGCTTCATCAGCCATCGAATTACCAACAGAGTGCGCTCCCGCATGTTGATGGCCCAATGTATGTACAACATGTGTAAGTGGTAGGCGATCTTTAAGATCAGCCACCTTTACCCAAAGCATTTTATGCTTTATTGTGCTGACTTTCGAATCCCAGAAATCATTTTGTTTCCAAAAGTGTAAATAGTCATTGTAAGATTGTACACACTAAAAAGAGTCACACATCACAAGGATAAGCAACTCAGGATCAGAATGCTCGAGAGCGAGAAGCAAAGCCTCCAATTTAGCCAGTTGTGCCGTACAGTCACCCAAGGACTGAGTATGAATCAAAGTGGAGTGGTAAACTCCATCGATCATAGCGCCTACAACTATAGCGCAAGTTGCAGAATAATTTTGCTTAGAACCAATAGCCGGTTGTGCCGAACCATCAGTGTAAATGATACATTTATACTGATCAATGGAAAGAAGCATAGAAGGCAGAGGATGAACATGTTCATATTGGAGGAACTCTTGTGTCTGTAAAGACTGGTCAATGATAAAGGAAACATCAACAGAAGTCAAAGACGTAGCCCATTGAATTCAACGTGGGTGTAGGGCTTTAGAATTAGGAACACTAGCCTTTGTGACCGCTTCTAAGGCAGGCACAGATGAAACAATAAAGATGTGTTTACCTTGAGCTAGAGGCCGTTCTTTAACGATGGCCATCTGTACTGCAGTCAAAAAAATTTCAGTAGATGAAAAACGCTTCTCAGCAGGAGTGTACAGATGCGATTTATAAGCAATGGGAAATGGATTCATTGAATGTGACATAAGTCCAACCAA
Organism: Calotriton arnoldi; assembly: GCA_963921515.1. Lineage (NCBI taxonomy): Eukaryota > Metazoa > Chordata > Amphibia > Caudata > Salamandridae > Calotriton > Calotriton arnoldi. The sequence goes on along the minus strand of CAWUFW010007860.1, from coordinate 652,359 downwards.
TTGCACCCGGTACTGTCCAGATGACCAAATTAGTGGTGTTAAGCCTGGTCTGTAAATCGCGTTGACTGTAGTATGTTACGGAAGCCAAGTGGAAGTGGAAAATGCCAGGTGTATCAAAGCATAAAGAGGTTTAATTCGCTGAGCGTACTCAGGAATGTAAGTCCTGCCAAAATTTTAAAAAAGAAGCAGAGACTGCAATTTCTTGAGGGTAGAAGGAGGTTGCAATTGCTCACACTTGTCTAAAAAATGGGGAGCCACACCTCTCCCCTCCTGGGTCAATTCATAACCTAGAAAAAGAACAGCAAGAAACACAATGTGAGACTTTGCAAAATTGAACTTGTAGCCAAGTTCAGTGAATTGTGTAATAATGCAATCCACTCTCGCCAAATGCGGATTAAATTCATCATCGATAAGTGTATATCATCGTCATAGGACAGAGTGTCAGGGTCAATGTCATGTAAAAGGGACACAATACATGCAGCAATAACACCAGGGCTGTTCTTAAATCCCATGGGTAAACAAGTGTATTGTCCCTGGGAACTGAGGGCAGTAAACGCAGACCAATCACGGCTCTCCAGAGCCAAGATGTGACAAAAAACCCTGTTAGATATGTCTAGCAAAGTTTTAAACTTTTTACGGTGATATTGTTAATCAGGGCCAAACTGTGTGTGTCATGCACTGCAAAATTGTGTGTATGACTATTTAAATGTCTATAATCTAAGACGATGCAATAAGAGCCGTCAGGTTTCAAAATCGGTAAAGAGGATTATTCATAGAAGCGACACAGGGCTCATGAACACCCTGCTACTCCAGCTGACTAAGGATGTCTTTAACGGACACTGTCGCGTCACGTTTAATCAGATATTGAGGTTGCCGTTGAGAGGGGTTGAACGTGTTGGAATAATATGTTGTGGAGAGTTCTCATCCCAAACAACATGGTTGCGGTAAAGACCAGACGAAACATAAGCATGCTGCGTCTCCTCAGGGACGAGACGTGAAAAAGAAGGACAAGCAAGAACAAAGGCAGGTGGCCAATCGACCTCTGCCAATAAAATGCCATATCAAGAAGTCAAATTGTCCCAAACCAGGGACATTGTAGATTTTGTTCAATCATAACAGTCTTTCCAATTCACTGGGGACCTCCACGCTGAATATACCAGCAACTGAAAGGCCTCTACTACACGATAGACGGCATGCTCACACAGGCCAATCCTTTATCTCTATTTTTACCTGCACAGAAGTCAGTCGATTTCCTCGCGCACTTGACGTAGATTAATGATCGTCTCACCAATATGAATAAGATGCTTTGCCTGCAATACCAGAACTTACTCTATTTAACCTTGATCATACACTAATTTTTATGCTTTGTGAACGTTTTTCTCCCCATATGGAACCAAAATGGACAAATTCGTATGTATGATTTATCTTATTAATCACGATGATGACAATGTTTCCTATGACCTGATATGATATTTGAAAAATTCTTGGCATTTTATTGAGTACTTTTTTTCCTATTGATTTTTCTCTTCATATATATGTTTTCTTCCCATACCTTTTGTCAAAATCATACCATCTGTATTCCCTTGTTCTTCCCTAACAACCGCACTCCTCTGTTTCCACTGACTGTTGCCCCTCCTAACCCCCTACCTTGACTTCCCTAACTCCATTTTTTCCTGCCCATACCTTCTTTATTGTCGTTTCTCTGATGTTCTTTCGCTTCTCCTGGATTTTTCTCTAAATCTCTTCCTTAAACCTCTTTTCCACCTCTTTTTCCACCTCTCCCTGTCACTACCATGTCACTTTCCATTTCTTTTCACTTTTCGTGCGGAATGATAATATGAAATTCCCTAAACTACCTCATCCCGGATGAAAACCTTGTTTATAATTCACACATATGTGTTGTTGCAATTCTGTAATTATGTTTGTATTATTGACACCGGATTACTATGTATGTTGTGTTGAATGTACAGCCCTGAGGAAGCCCCAGGCCAATCCGGCCAATGTAGGGGGCGAAACACGTGTTGGCTGTTTTATACTTTTGTCGCTTCTGGGATCTATGATCCACCTCTGCTCTGTGTGACTCTGAACCTTAACAGAGTCAAGCATCAAATCTAATATTACGGAAGTAATAAAACGGAATTATTTCCACCTCAAAGAATAATTTTTTTCACTTGTTCCGGCACTCTCTGAATCTCTTTACCAGTAATGGGGAAGGGGTCTCCCATTGCCAAGGACAAGTGACCCATAAATGATTTGCTCTATTACCGCAGCATTGCTGAAGATCCGGATCCTTTACCCCCTTCTTTTTGGATTAGTTTACGAACATAATAGCATTAACCAAGAAAAGATCTCACATCGTCCTTGGACTTAAGAGTAGTGGCATTCTTAATGGCTTGAACTAAAGAAGTTTTGGTTTAATTCCTGATTTATCTGTTATGTGGCCAAAAAAGATAACACTTTTTTCTGCAAACTTGCATTTATCATATTCTACAGTAAGAACTTTACTCTCAAGAAAAGAAAAAGCTTTAATGAATTTGGCATCATGTTCTTCCTTGTTTTTAAAAAAACCAAACTATCATCCTGAAAGAACACCAAGTTATTTTCTTTAGAAAACAAATTAAACATCAAGCTTTGGAAAACTGCAGAAGTGACCCCAAATGGCATTCGCTTGTACTGAAAACATCCATCTGGGGTGATGCAGGCAATATATTTCCTGGAGTCCGGGGTAAAGAAACTTGATGGTAAGCGTAAAATAAGTCGATTGTAGAGAACCACCGAGCACCTTTGAGCAATGTCACCATTTCATTAATTTTAGGGCGTGGAAACTTATCAACCATAATTCATAATTCATAATTATTAATTCGTAATTAATTCATAAATAATTGGTAATTAATTCATAATAATTCATAATTCAAGTAGGGCAAGTCCACACATAATCCGATGTTTCCATTATTGCGTCTGGCGATCACAACTGGAGAAATCCATTCCGATACCTCTACAGGTTCAATCACTCCCGATTCCACCAATCTTTGCAACTCTTTAGATATTTCCTCACGTACAATGATGAGTACATTTCTGACTTCATGCATTTTGGGACAAGCATCTTCCTTTAAACGAATTCTGTGTTCAAATTCCACTAATTTCCCTAAAGTCTTGCTAAAGACTCTGGGGAATCTCTTCCGTACTTCATCTGCAACTGTCGTGCCTTCATCAACAATTAGGACTTGTTTCTTGCTATTGGGATCTAAAATCATATGGAGATCTCTCTGGTCTCAAAATAGAAGGTCCCCCCTTTGCTACATACAATGTTCCCCATGAGGTCCTATGCTTGAATTTAAAAATAAACCATCTGAAACCCAAAACTTCAATTTTTCTCCCCCAAATCCTCTGGGTTAATGTCTGCTTCCATTAGATATTCACCAATCTTCTCTACAAATTTCATCTTACATATATCTTCACAAACATAGGTATAAGGGGATCCAGAATCCGCATACATGGTCAACCCCACACTACCAATAGACATCCAGCATTCGAGTTTGCCTTTGCAACAATTCTCATTCACATTCAAAATCAGTCTTTCCCTGACATCCATTACAAAATCTGACATGTCCTCCTCTTCTCCAAGTTCTTCTACAATTCCATGCTCCTCCTGTACACATTTAACATGTTTCTTTTTCCTGTAGAATTTGGCATAATGGCCCTTTATACCACAATTGCTACACTTCACATTAATGGCGGGACAACTTTTACTATAAGCTAAATGCTCTTTACTGTCGCATCTGTAACATTTGCTAATTTCTCCTTTAACTCTAAACTTACCAAAATCCTTGTTTTGCCAACTGCTCCCTGTGCTGCTATAATTCTTGAACACTCTATTAACGGAGACTGATTCTTTTTCGTTCACTTGTAAGGCTATGGTGTTCTTCTCTGACATTTCAGCTTTTCTAACAAGGGTTAAACTAGTATCTAAAGGAGCGTCACCATTTATCCATAACCCCTCCTGTATCACAGGATTGCTGGCATGCATCAGCGAGAGGAGGACTCATGAAACAGAATGGTTACCCTTCCAGATGGCCAAACTTCATAAGTAATTCCTGAACGAACAAAATCCAAATAGATACCAGAAGGTAGAAAAATGATGTACATTAATCCAGAAATCAATCCAAAAGGAGCATGGTGTCCATAAGCACTCAAGGAACCCTCATCGTCAATTTGAAGTGAAGGGCGTACACGTAGTTCTCCAAGAACAGTACTTTATTTCCTCGAGTGCAAGTACAGGGTAACACGTCCTTCCAGCTCAGTGCAGCAGCAACTGTCCGCAGTAGAACACTTCTAACATTCAGGAATTAAGCACACAATACAAACCTAAACATATAACACGCACAAGGCTAGCGCGTGTAACTGATATAACACAGCACGAGCCCAAACACGAGCACGAGCCCACAACACCAGGTTGCACCTGTGGCCTTTACTGTGGCACCTTCACAGATTTGTTTATTTCCCACTTCAGGATTTGACCTTGAAGATCCCATTGTCTCCGGATGTTGTGCACAGCCTGCAGTGGTGGCTGGACTCCTCGAATCTTTCTAGGGGCATGTCGATGCACCCTTGCCTCCGTTGGTGCTGACGATCGATGCCAGTACTCTGGGTTGGAGTGCGACTCTGGGTCAGTGGTCTATTCAGGCTCACTGGCATGGGTCGGAGACCAGGGGATCCACCAACTGGTAGGAACTCTTTGCGGTGGAGCGGCCCCTTCAGAACTTCCAGTCTCATCTGCCCGGTTGCAAGGCTCTGGTGAGGTCCAACAATTTGGTGACTGTGTCTTATGTGAATCATCAGGGCAGCACTTACAGTCACCCGGTGAATCATGTGGTTTGTCATGTGGCGAGTTGGGCGGAGGTTTATCTCCAGGCCATTTCTGTTCAACACATCAGGGGCGGAGACAATGTGGTGGCCGATGCCCAGAGCCACAAGTTTCCATCCTCTCAGATGTGTTGTCTGTCACCCAAGGTGTTCTCCATGATCTGCCGGAGGTTCGGCTGTCCGGAGATGGATTTGTTTGCCTTTAAGACCAATGCTCTCCTGCCCATCTTTTATTTTAGGAATCCGGAGATGGGGGCCTGGGGTGTGGAGGCCTTGTCCCTCACGTGACCTCCGTGGTTACTGTATGCCTTCCCTCCCTTTCCTCTCATTCAGGCATTTCTGTTGAAAGTTCAGCGGGTGAAGGTGCAGGTGGGGGCGGGGTTGCCGTTCTGGCCCCGGAGGTCATAGTTCCCGCTGTTTATGAGTTTGCCACGTAGTCTGTCTCCTCTGTGGTCTTCCACTCCTCACCTGCTGGTCCCTCTAACCTTAGCGGTCTGTAGGTTGAGCGGCGAACCACATTATATCTGTTGTGCAGGGTTACTGTGGGGTTTCTACTCTGTCTTCTGATTCTAAGCATTGGTCTGCTTTCGACAGGTGGTGTTCTCTTCATTATCTGTCTTCTACTTCTTGTTCTAACTCTGCTGTTCTTCAGTTCCTTTTGGATGGTTTCAGTAAAGGCTTTGCGCTATCTACTTTGAAAGGCCAGTGGGCGGCTATCAGGGCGTTCAGGGATCCTACTTCCTTTTTCTCTGAGGATGGGCCCTTGCTTTCCCGGTTGTTTTTTAGTTTCTCTCTCTCCTCCCTTGCTGTCGGTTCTTCTGTTCCTTCTTGGGATCTTTCTCTGGTCCTGCCTGTTCTTCAGTCCTCTCCTTTGGAGCATTTATTGACTGTGGATGTGAAGTTCTTTTCTTCTAAAGTGTCTTTCCCGGTGGCTATCACGTCAACCAGGAGGTTGGGGGAACTTTCTGCTCTGCGGTGTTTCCCTCCCTTTCTGAGGTTCAGGGATGACGCTGTGGTGTTGGGTTTGGATTCTGGGATTATTCCTAAGATTCATTCTAAATTTCATACTTCTCAGGAGTTGGTGTTGCCTTCTTTCTGTCCTTCTCCTTCTTCTCCTGAGGAACAATTGTTACACACTCTGGACGTTTGTCGTGCTTTATCTGTTTATGTGGACAGGTCTGCTGCATTTCGTTCTTCTGACAGTCTGCTTGTGACTTTTGGTCTTGCAGGACGCGGGAAGGCTGCATCTCAGATGATCCTGGGGTGTTGGGTTAAGGATACCATTTCTTTGGCATATCAGGGCTCTGGCTTGCTGTCTCCTTCCAATGTCCAGGCCTGGTCCACTCGAGGTGTCTTGGTTCCCTGGGCTGCCTTTATGGGAGTGGCTTTGGATGAAATCTGTTGTGCTGGGACATTGGCTTCTGAATCTACATTTATCCAACATTACCGTTTGAATTGTGCTCTGAATGACCGTTTGAATTTTGCAAGTGGTGTTTTGCAGGCTGTGGAGCCTGCTGCTCCTGGGTGATATGTTTGGACTTGACATTAAATTCACTGTGGTGCCCATCTGTCCTGTGTGGTGTCTGCTTTTGTTTCTGATGGTGTTCCAAAGGTCTTTACTTTTGGGGGTCTGTTTTGGTATGCCTCTTGTGTTTATGACTGGGTCGAGGACGAGGGTCGTAGAGGTAATGTCCTGATTACTTACCGGTAATCCCCATTACTCTTAGCCCTACTCGTCCTAGACCCAGTCATACTTCCCACCCACCCTCCCTGTATCAGCCAATTGTGTGCTTGGTATTTCATCAAGTGCTAAGGTGTGGCTATTGTATTATAGCCCTTAGCAGAAGGGTGGGTGGGGTTAGCAAGTGTTTCCTGTTTTGTTTCCTGTCTGGAATTGGATACTACCTCATGTGTTTATGACTGGGTCGAGGACGAGTAGGACTAAGAGTAATGAGGATTACTGGTAAGTAATCAGGACATTATCATCCTCTTTGGTGCAGTTCCCATAAAGCACTGCATTGTTAAATGAATTGCCAGGACAAGGATAGCGTTCGCTGGTGACATGGGGCCATCTGGTAAGCACACTGAAAGTTGCTCCTGCTTGGAGTTCTGCTCCAAGTAACATTTTGGAACTAAGCGAATATCTTGGGGTCCTGCAGCGTTCCCTACTCGAACCTATCTGCATAGTGTCTCTTTGGTTTTTATTTATTTATTTATCCATTTGTAGAGCGCCTAGTTACACCACCGGTGTGTCCCCGCGCTAAGACATAGACTCTGAGAGGATGTGACTGCTATCTGCATGTCCTACCGAGTGGTTCATTCATGCCTTCACCCCATGCTTGAACTCTTTTGTTAAATGGTCCTTCCCTGCTTCAGCTCTGTTGGCCTCACCCTCTACTCCAACATTGTGCCACATGGTTGGCCAAGCACAGCTTGGCACCGACCCATCAACAACATCTTTCGAAGATGTCATGGTCGTTTGAGGACTGGACTTTTCAAGTCTTTGCTGTGGGGAGTGCCAGTGCTTCCAACAAGGTACGGAACCAGTCGTGAAGCGCCACCTAGTGGTGATGCCAAATATTACAAGTGACTTATAAATGTAACTTTTTGGGTGTTTGAGTAGCACTCCAGAATTAAAGTAGCATTTTAGCTGGAGCACTGAAAGTCCCCACACCATTCCTGACTCAGGTTTTCACCAGTCCACTGCAAAGCCACCTCGTTGGAGTAGCTGGTGTTTGCGACACTACCTCCTGCAGTGTCACTCATGCATGCTTTCCTTTCAATCAATCAATCAATCAATCAATCAGGGGGTTGTAAAGCATGGCTACTCACCTGTGAGGGTCTCAATGCGCTGGGGGGGGGCTGCTGATCCATTTGGGTGTAGAGGTTCAGTTGAAGAGCCAGGACTTGAGGTCCTTCCTGAACTGGGTCAATGACATGGATTGCCAGAGGTGGAGGGGCAGGGTGTTCCAGGTCTTGGTGGTGAGGTAGGAGAAGGATCTTCCTCCGGGTCTGGTCTTGTGGATCCGTGGGACGGAGGCCAGGGTGAGTTGGGCAGAGTGGAGTTGTCTGCCGGGTGTGTGGAAAGCCAGGCAGTGGTTCAGATATTCTGGACCTGCGTCATTGAGAGGCATGCGTGAGGAGCTTGAAAGTGATTCTCTTGCTGATAGGGAGCCAATGGAGTTGTCTGAGGTGTTGTGTCATGTGGCTGTGGCTGGGGATGTCAAGGACCCGTCTGGCTGCTGCGTTTTGGATGTTCTGTAGTTTCCTGAGCTGTTTCTGGGTGACGCCAGCGTAGAGTGCATTGCCGTTGACCAGTCTACTGGCGATGAGTGTGTGGGTGACAGTCTTTCTGGATTCTGTGGGGTGCCATCTGAATGTCTCTTGAAGCAGGCGGAGCGTGTGGAAGCAGGATGAGGATACTGCGTTGATTCGGGGGTTCATTGAGAGAGAGTCCAGTATGATGCCAAGGCTGCATGCATGGTCCGTAGGGGTCTTAGGGGTTCCTAGTGGGGTGGGCCACCAGGAGTCATCCCAGGCTGAGGGGGTGGGTCCCAAGATGAGTACTTCATTATGTCCGATTTGAGCTTGAGGCAGCTGTCTTGCATCCAGGTAGCAACTGCCTTTATTCCGTTGTGAAAGTTAATTCTGGCGGCTATGGGTTCATTGGTGAGAGAGATGATCAGCTGGGTGTTGTCAGCATAGGAGATGATGTTGAATCTTCTGATGATGGCTGCGAGGGGAGCCATGTAGGTGTTGAAGAGGGTGGGGCTCAGGGAGGAGCCCTGGGGCACTCAGCAGCTGCTCTCTGTAGGTTCTGAGAGCAACGGGGGTAGTCTGACTTGCTGTGTTCGGCCGGTCAGGAAGGAGTGGAACCAGTCCAGTGCCTTGTCGCAGATGCCGGCGTCGTGGAGTCTCGTGATTAGGGTGCGGTGGGAGACGGTGTCGAAGGTGGCCGAGAGGTCCAGTAGGATGAGGGCTGTGGTTTCGCCTTGGTCTAGGAGGGAGCGGATGTCGTCGGTGGTGGCAAGAAGTGCGTTCTCGGTGCGGTGGTGCTTCGGAAACCGGATTGAGAGGTGTCCAAAACGTGGTTCTCTTCGATGAACTCAGAGAGTTGGGCGTTGATGGCCTTCTCAATGACCTTGGCTGGGAAGAGGAGGAAGGAGATGGGTCTGAAGTTCTTGAGGTCTGTCGGGTCGGCGGACAGTTTCTTCAGCAGGGGGTTGATCTCGGAGTGTTTCCAGTCATCGGGGAAGGTGGCAGTTTCGATGGAGCAGTTGAAGGTGCGGCGAAGCTGGGGTGCGATGGAGGCGGCTGCTCTGTGGAAGATGTGGTACGGGCAAGGATCAAATGGGGCTCCTGAGTAAATAGTCTTCATGGTCTTGAGTGTGTCGTCTGTGGTGAGTGGAGTCCAGTTGAGCACGATCTGTTGGGGTGCGGTGTGGTTACGTGCGGTGGTGGTGAGGGAAGTAGGGGGGTCTTGGGTGTCGAAGCTGGGGTAGATCAGCCTGATCTTCTGTTGGAAGAAGGTGCTGAGTTTGTTGCAGAGGTCTTGGGAGGGTGGGATGTCTATGGTCTCACTGTTGGGCCTGGTGAACTCTTTGACGATGGCGAAGAGTTCTTTGCTGTTGTGTGCTTTGGCATTTATTCTGTCTTGGAAGGCTGTTTCCTTTGTGGTTTTCAGGAGAAGGTGATGTGCGTTGACAGTGGATTTGAAGGCTGCGTGGGTTTCCGGGGTTTTGTTGTTCCTCCATCTCTTCTCGAGTCGTCAGCAGGTGTGTCTGGTCTCGCGGGGGCAGGAGTGAACCAACTGGTTTTCTTGTAGTGTTGCTTGCCTGGTGTCTTCTTGAGGGGTGCCAGAGTGTCGGTGCAGTTGGAGATCCATTGGTGAAGGTTACGAGCTGCGGTGTTGGCGTCTGTTGGTGTTGGCAGGGTGGTTGTGCAGAAGAGGCCGACGAGACATTCTTCGGTGGCCTTGTTCCAGCTGCGACTGGGGGGTGATGAGGGCGGTGATGTATGGTGGGCATGGCGAAGCGAGATGTACGCAGTGGCGTTCGGTCCAGAGGAGTTCGGTGGTGTGACTGTAGGTGATGTTCCAGCTGGCAGAGAAGACGGGGTGAAGAAGACGGGGTCTGACTGTGTTTTCGGGCAGTCACTAGCTGCTTGAGTCTGATGTTGGTGAGGTTCTCCTGTAGAGAGGCAGTGTTCTGGTCACTAGGGTTGTCTAGGTGGAAGTTAAGGTCTCTGTGTAGGATGTACATGGTGGATGCGAGAGCCTGGGGGGGCGATGAGGTCTACGATGGCTTCTGTGAAGGGCAGGTGATGGCCGGGGAGCCTGTTGACAAGGGTGCCACGGAGGGAGGTTTTGAGGCTGATCTGGATCTGGAAGTGGAGGGGTTCCATGGTTGTCATTGAGTCACTTGAGTGTGGTCAGTCAGAGGGTGTTCTTGTGTACGATGGTGAGGCCTACTCCTTGTTGGTCAACGTGGTCCTTGCGGGTGATTTTGTAGCCGTCGGGGATAGCGATGGCGATGTCCGGTCCAGAACTGGGGTTGGTCCAGGTTTCCGTGAAGTAGGCGATGTCAGGAGAGGAGGCGTCAAGGAGGTCCCAGATTTCTATGCATGTTTGTGGAGAGATAGCACGTTGAGGAGAATGCATTTGAGGCTGTCGGGTGCTCTGTTGTTTATCTGGGTGGTGAGAGGAGCTGGTGTGTTGGTGTGGGTGAAGGTGTGGTTGCAGTTCCGGCAGGTGAAGGGTCCATGGGTCTCCTTCAGCGACATTAGGTGGCAGGCAGCATGGCGTCCTGAGTTGAGGGCGAAGAAGGTGCTTGCGTCGTAGTAGGGGAAGGCACGAAAACCAGGGTCCCGGGTGCTCAGACAGGAGCCTGCGGGTGAAGGAGGCCTTGAACTCCTGACCAGGGGGCAACAACGGGAACAGCAGCAGCTACCAGGCGGAGCTGCGCTGTGAAAGAAGCAAGTCCACCCAAAGGTTAGTGGACTGCTGTGGACTTCTGTTGCCTCAACAGGATTGGCTACACCTTGTGGCTTCTGACATTTGCATCTCTAATCAACAACTCTTCGGATGCGGGCTGCTCCAGACTTTTGCAGTCCAAAAGTGCAATTTAACGAGTCAATGTCCTGTGTCTAAGAAAATTCCACTGCAAACCACATACATCCAATCCATACCACATAATTCCACATCATGCCACAAAATTCAACACCACCCCCATTAATCCACTCCAGTACATGCCATTCCACAACACACAATACCACTCCACATAATTTCACTCCATGACACATAATACCACTCCACATAATTCAGTACACTTAATGCCACATTACTATCCACATATTTCCACTGCACACCATGCCACATAATTCCACTACAGATAAGTCCACTCAAGACCACACAATTCTACAACACATAATTCTAATACAACCCACGTAATTCCACTCCACACCACATACACCCACTCCACTCCACTTCACTCCATAACACATGGCAAAAAGCCATTGTCATTGACAGCTCCAATAGCTCTCAGATTGCAGAGACCTATTGGCTTTGCAAATGCTTGTTTTTAAAATAATGTGCCTGTCAGTCTGCACAGCTATTGGATTATCATTCATGTGTGACACACAACAGTAGACCTATTTCTGTATTTTTCCATATATAAAAATACACACAGGCAGTAAAAAAGAAGTAAGTATCAGTAAAAATGGGAAATTCGAGCACAAACATCCACATGGCAAAGTCATTTGTAAAAAATTGAATTGATTCAGGGCTGGGCTCCGTGGCAGAGTTTTGTTTTTATTTTTGGTCATCTGTGTGCTTTAACCATAGGAAGGGGGCTGTTGCTGACATTAATAGATTTTGCCTACACGTTTGGCCTTTTAGAGCTGGAAAAACATAGGGTGTGTTTGAAATGTCAATAAAATGTTTGAAGGTCCCTGGAGACAGCGAGTGTTCAGGGGAAAATGGAGAGAGGGGAAAATGACGTGACATAGCTAAGGAATATGGGCCATACCTGTGAATTTGGGTATTTAACAGAATCACTGATCAGTGAGGGTATGGTGTATAAATAATCTAAGAACCCGAGGAAAATTATTGCCAAATAGTTCCAACGTGAAGGAAACAATGTTCATAGCGAAGGAGATGAAATACGAGTCAAGCGGGATAAAGGAAGTGAAGAGCTGTGGTGAAAGAAATGCACATGAAATCAAGGAGATGATAGCAAAAGGCAAGCAAAGGGTTGGTTATGGAAGAGCTAGAAGCAAACAGAAGCACAAGAGTTAGTAAGGAGTGTAAGTGCTCAAGAAAGTAAATATAAATGTTTCCGCTGTGGAAATGTGGGACAGACTTTGACCTGGGCACCTTGTTTTACAAGGAAGCCATTTTCTAAGAAGTGTGGAAAGTGAGGGACTATGCTACAAACCTGGAAGAGTGAGCATGGGCATCAAACAGAAGATACAGACGCTGATGTGGAAAGGTACATTCTACAAGTGTGTGAGACTGAGGAGAAGGTGACCAGCCTTGAATGTGAGATCAAAAGTGATGGTAGGAAAAGAATTGGATTGGCGGACTCAGGTCACCTTATGCAGTGACAGAAGATGGAACATGGCAATAAATGTTTAGTGAGAGGACGTGGTGTTGGAGGAGCCAGCCCACATAGGTGATTATGGAAAGTCATTAGATATATGAAGTCTTTGGGCTGATGGTTCTAAGATGTCTATCACTGGTCTCTAGTGTCACGTAACCTAGGACTCTGGCTCAGGTCTACAATGGTTGACTTCATTACCCACAGCATCAGGGACTGAGTTCAGAGCACCATCAGTTGAACAGGGGACTCCAGGTTATTCTAACCCCACAACCACTGAGCATGCTTGCCGGTGCGGTGTTCGAGCTTTCTGGGTGACTAACGGTTCAGAGACTCAGTGTCAATCAAAAGGATCTTACACTAGTGAGTTACACACTCAAGAATCACTTTAAATGGGATTTGTATTTGAAAATAGTTATTTTTAAAAGTCCTGAATCGAGTGCACACATTATTGTTTGGTAACATCACAGAAGATAAAAATTAAAAGCAGCTAAGAGTTTAATGAACAGTGAGTACAACATGGGAAAATTGTAACAAAGTTACATAACTTCAACTGAGTTCATAACATTGTATGAATAGAGCAAAGCTAATAACACTGCTTAACCTTAACAGAGTCTAACATTGCATAACTACAGCAGAGCCAATACCGTGTAACTACAGTCGAGCCAATAACTCTGCATAGCTAGTGGAAAACTAATAAATCAGAAGTATTGCATAATTAAAGCACAGCCAACAACACTGCATGGCTACAGGATAGTCAATGACACTAGAGTGGAGCCAATAACACTTTATAACTACAGTAGAATCAATAACACTGCATAACTACAGCAGAGCCAATAACACTTTAGAACTAAAGTAGAGTCAAAAACACTGCATAACTACAGCAAAGCCAATAACGAAACAGTGGAGCCAATTACACTGTGTAACCACAGCAGAGCTAATAACACTGTATACCTATAGCTGAGTCAATAATACTGCATAACCACAGCACAGCCAATATAGTTGAGCCAGTAACTCTAAATGACTACAGCAAAGCTAATAGTACAGTAGTACTGCATAACTAAGGCACAGCCAAAAGCACTGCATGCCTAAATTGGAGATAATAAGACTTCATAACTACAACAGAGTCGATGTCAGTGCATAACCACAGCGGAGTCAATACAATTACACAACTACAGTGGAGCCAATATCACTGCTAATTACAGCAGAGTCAGTACCACTGTATAATTACAGCTGAGTCGATGAAATTGCATAACTGCAGCAGAGCCAATAACATTGCATAACTATAGTTGAGACGATAACGCTGCATAACTAGAGCAGAGATAATAAGACTGGGGTACTACAGCAGAGGGGGTGCATTCCCGCAGGATGTCCTCATTGTGAGTCCTAGCAGACAGCTCCTGGGAGCGAGAGGAGACTTCCCCCCGCCCCAAGGAGTTCACCAGAGGTTCTTATAGATAGAACAAAGACGGCATAGACAACCTGTCACACTGGTACAGAGAGAGGACACACCAGTAGGGGGTGGTCATTGTGAACTCTAGAAGAAAGCTGGCCCCTCCTGACCCAAGAGCGGAACATTGCACTAGAGGGCGCCCCGCGCATCCCGAGGGCACGCGCCCACTACCCAGAGAAAGAGGACATTGCACTGGGAAGCGCTATGAACTGTGATGACCTTTACTCCCTGCTCTGGACAGGTCACCACCTGCCTCATCCCTGCACTGCGCACGTCAACTCGCACGTGCCCTCAAATTAAATCACAACTATTGGACATCTCACTTCGTGAACTAAAAAATGTAACGGCTTCGCTTTCTATAGACATTAATAAGATAGACACACCCCGTGCATGATAAATGTATGTTATTCATTGTGCAGTTCAAGCCCTTCAGGTACAGGTGACTCGTGGGCCGAGGCGTCATCCGGGTGACAGCATCAGTGACACTCTCAGAAAACACTCTCTGCTTGTTTATTGACACTCCCTGGCTCTAAACAGCTTTAAATAAAAGGAAAAGCAATTTTTTAAAGTAATTTTTCTCCCTCAAATTTCTGGCTGCATATAGCTGGAATACTTCGTTTAAGTTCAGAGCTGTTGCAGGTAAAAACACATAAGCAACAGTACAGCTACACACTTGTGTAGTCACACAAATACGTCAAAGTGCATCTGGCTCGTTGGTCTAGGGGTATGATTCTCGCTTAGGGTGCGAGAGGTCCCGGGTTCAAATCCCGGACGAGCCCTCTTTTTTGCCATTTTTTTAAAATCAGTTGTAGTATGTTCACTGTTAATACCGTGAAAAGTGTCGGATCATAAAATAACTCATTTAAAAAACACAACATGGGCGTGGTTTGGACTTGAACCTGGGAACCCTAGCAGTCACAAGAAGAGATATACCCACAGGGGCCAGCTGCAGAAACAGCTGGAAGCCGCGAGAGCTGCCACGTCAGTAACAGGAGGTTTGTATTGTAGTGTAATGCTTTTATGGCACGAGCAGTGGAGTCTTTCAGAGGGGGGTCACTAGACTTGTGTTACAACCACACTCTGTGGACCAGCGGAGTGAGCTGTGGGAGTGCACGGGTGTGTGAGACACGTCAGGAGTGAGGAATGGATTGAGGAGACACCAGCAGCGAGCTGAGCCTCCCCCCCCCCACACCCACCACCCCCACACACAGAGGGACCTCTCCACAAGCATGTCGACCATGTACACGTGTTCTGAATACACTCTCCATGAACAGCGTCATCTTAGATTCGGTGATACTGTCATTGTGATGGATACATTCTATGACGCATTCAGGGGCGTGGCTATCAAAAGAGCCGCAGGTGCAGTGGCACCAGAGACCAAGAGTGTCAAGAACCCTTTGCACAGCAGTTATGGCTGCCTTTCTCTAGCAAATAAGGGTCAGAGATGGGTCGGGCACGCTCCTGGCTTGCATTGCTCGCATTTACGCTTGTGAGCAGGTTCTGGTGCAAATTAAATGGGCCACATCACACATACAACACCATACCGCACGCTTATTAACGTGCCCCGACGATGTGATTAGAGTGTGAACCATATGATTTTCGTGTTCATCTTTTCAATATATATTGAATAATGTCACATTTACATTGTTGGTTTTGTAATGCATCTATATATGTCTTTGTGTCTACATTGTCTTTTATCTGTCTCAGATATAGACAGTAGTAGCATCTATACCCTTTACATGAAGATGAGCGAACGGGCTCAGTAAAGAAGAAGGGTAAGTAAATGATCCACTCTTAACAAGCTACCTTAAAGGTAGCCTATGCAACTTTGGTCCTGAAGATGGCCCATTGACCCGCGAGGGCTACCAAGGGCAGAAACATGTCGACCTAACGAGACCTACTACCAGGTGCAGTGGAACATTTACACTTCCAACACAGCACCACCAATTCACTTTTTGAATCTTGCCCTACCCTTGGTAAATAAAGGCGAAACTGAGGACAAGAGGTAATTTTAACTCACTGTACACTTTTTATCACTACTGATAAGAACCAGTTTGGTCTACCTCCAGGTGGAGGAAAGGAGATCACTTGGAGAACCAACCACTCGAGTGATAAAAGACCCGATGATGACGCTTTTCACATAACTAACAGAGCGGAGAATCAAGATATACCGCACCGTATGTTTAACGTGAATGTTCACAGCACAAGAATCCTAGACCCTGGCAAGAACAGGATGTGTGATTCATTCTCCTATGATTTATGACAAGCACATTAAATGTCACATGATGTTTATTTATTACTTTTCCAAACCACATGAAGTGTGACATTCAACTAAGTGGGTTCTGAGCAGAGTCCTTTGATGGTGTGTTTGCTGGCACGGTGATCCCCATACATACATTTCAGAGGTCTGTACAGAAGCACAGTGTAAGAGACAGGCATATTATGGGCACAACGACGCCGAGCTGCAGATTCACAGATTGTAGGCAATATGTAGATGAGAAGAAAGGGGACAAGATGCAGGGCACGAGTCGGGGGTACACGCGGGTGGACGGCGTCCACCCACTTTTTTCACAGGGTGGACACTGTCCACCCTGCCAAGAAGTTGGGTCCCACTGAAAAAGATGCTGAATTTGTCCCGGTGTAATTTCCAAACATCTGGACACTTTCAACAGCGCCTGCACGTTGTTATTTGCTTTCGATCCGCAACAACGTGCAGGCGGGGAAGGGATGGGGCTGTCTTTTTTCTGACTCCTGCTGGGCCCATACAAAGGCCGAATTTGAGGAGTCATCAGGCCTCCTTCTGTTCGAGTCTCCTGGCTGGCAGCAGTCAGGAGCCTCACACCTAGAAGCAAATGCCGCAGATGGGAAACAAAGGCTCACACCTGTTAGCACTTCACACATACTTAGGAGAGGCAGCTTTTCACTTTGTTCAGGCTCTGTTTAGGAGATATGCATGCACTGTAAGAACGTCAGATGTGTTGATCTTTCCCAGTATTTGCACAAAATAAATAGCATTTATATAGCGCATACTATCCCTGAGGAGGCGTTGTAATAATTTAAATATCACTATTTTTTCTTTGAAAGCACTATGGGTAGAGGAAGCTGACAAAAGGCAACATTGGTTTATGTGAAGCTTACAAAAGTGTGAATCTTCTGCCTAAGTCAATCTGCTCAAATGTACTCATGATAGACCTGCTAAACATATATGTGAGGGCTTAAGATCTGATGTCACTTCTTGTGATGCCACTTCCTGTGATGCCACGCGCTGTGATGTCATACGCAACGATGTCACGCGCCATGATACCTCTTGCATACTGATTAATTAGGTTAGTCCCCCCACTTCTTTTTTTAGGACTTGTGCCCTGACAAGATGTCCACCAGCCTGTGCAGCGGGAGGGGCGACAGGTTAACGGAGAGCTGGGAGGGCCCATAAATGAACAGTAAGAGCCGAGCCAGAGCCGGGACAATGGTCTGGCTTGGCTTTGAGGTCCGTGCACGTGAACATATTTGGACTGTAACTCGTTCAACAAACATCATGTAAAAATATGATAAAGGTGTCTTCAAATTGAAAAAAATGGATTTCTTTAGCACGTGGAAGAGTTTCACCTTAGTACATCAGATTATATAACTGCGTTCAAAAGCATTTATTAAAGGTATTCATTTTTAAACATGAAGTTGGAAACATTCCTGCACCCATGCTGCTGACAATGACATTAGTGAACTTCAGACAAGTCAATTCTCGTGTGCATCTGATAGGTGCCTATATTCATATTATAGATGGAACAGCATTATATTATAATAAATCAAAGACAAGAGGTTTTTTCTACAATGCACATCCTGAGCTCACATATTTGAAGGTACTTTTTTTATGTGATAATGAAGAAAAAGAGGCTCAGTGAAATAAAATATTTCACTAGGATCACACAATTTGTTCAAGTGGGAAAGCCCGGATCTAACCCAGTATTTCTGGTTTCACATTGAACAATTCATGTACTAGCTAGATGTCTTTCTCCCTCTCGTGTTTAGCATCAGAGGTGACTGCTTTGTCTTTAATTCTTGACGTATGAGGTTAGAGTGTGGGTGGCTGGCAGAAGCCTCATGAAAACTTGGCTTGTTTTGGGCTTGAGGGTTTAAGTGGACCTCGAGCTGAGCCAGAGCCAGGCATCAGGCTCGAACCTCACTCGATCTTTCACTGTCTGGCCCACCTCTAGAGCGGGCAGTGCATGGGGGAGGGCTAAGGGGTGAGGCTTTGAAACAGGGCATTCGAAAAACAATTCGCATTTGGAGGACGCTCATGAGCATTTCTATAGAGTATGTATGTGGAGTTGACTGTACCAGCATATGCAAAATAACAAACAGAATCTTCTATTTTACTTTACCCTTCCTCTGCACTAAGGAACCCTCTCTCAGAATCCCTTTGTCTACGAGGCGTGCTCCCTTTCCTCAGCCAGGATGCTCTCCTGCTCAGCGTTTTCTTATCCCCCTACCTGCCGCCCATCCACAATGCACTCATATATAGTTGGTTCCCTGTAGGGATAAATCAATTACCAACAATGCTCTAGTGACTTTTCGATTGCCATTGTGAATGGTATTTTAATCAGCATTAACAAACAAATGCTTTGTTTATCAAGTGTGACGGGTATGCCCAGACATGGGTCCGGGCTCACTGTGCCACTGGAATCAAGCTATACCTCGCTGATGAGCCATTATTAGGGCGAGACCGGTCCTGGGTTGCTTGTATTCTGGCTCAGGGTGGACTTATCTGGAAGATCGAGCTGGACTGTTCCCATGAGGAGCAGGGTCAAGGCTGATTTGCACATGGCTGGGTCTGAACTGAGGTGGCATGGCGGGTGAAAAACAATGGATTGGGATGCGGTCTGGGTAATCACCAGTGGCTCAGATTAATTCAAGCATTCCATCCATCACTTTGTTTTTTGACACTCTGCTGTGTAGGACATTGTTTGCTGACCACAAGGATGGGTCAATGCTGCGTCTGTGGCTGGTTCCACATGTCCTTCTGTTATTCCAGGAAGTCGGGCATTTTCCTTTCCCTTCCGGGTTTTCTAAGATCCAATGAGTTGTGAACGTTTCGGAGTTCTGGGCTCTCTGTGTTGAGTGCTCATTCTATGGGTGATGTGGCAACCATCGTGAGCAGTAGGTCAGGGCGTCTGTGGGTACGGTTTGCAAGACTGTTTCATGATGTGCTGATAACACTTTCTGAAGCACACCCCTTTGTAGATGATATGGGGGTGGAAGGGTAGAGCTGCAGAATTAAGGGGGGCTCTTTAGGTGACGCTCAGCCATTTGTGTGCCATGATCACACTTCAGTGCAAAGTCCTCACACCTCTTAGTGCCTCTACTGTGGGAGATCCAGGTTGGAGACTACCCTACTGTCAGGGGCATCACTAATCAAAGACTGTGTCTGGAGAGCAACCTACCTCACCCATGCACTTCATATAGCCTTTGGAAGATCATATGTATGCTGTGAACACCTTCACATCCTCACTCTAGTGCTTAATTTGAGCCAGTGGTTTCCAGTGCTCAACACTGGCACTTAATAGTTAACACCGGCGCTTGTGACACAGTGCCACAAGGTGGCGCTGTCTGGCTAATTTAAAGATGACCACAACAACAGTTAATTATTAATTCAATATACATTAAAAATGACATTTACCTGCTGCCCAAGCCATTCTTATAGCTTTGGGGGCCTGAAATTGTCCGAACTGTCACACTTGTAGTTGTGTTGTTACTATCATTGGCAGTGCTGGCAGGTGCAGTGTGTGGGGCAAGCTGCAGTTGCCTCCTGAAGAGAGCCTTGGCGCTTATTTTTTTTTACAAATTAAGCACTGCCTCACTCAAAAATGTGGTCTCTTTAACACCACTGTGGAATGTCATTTCCCCTCACTCCCGACGGCCAAATGCACTTTGGCTTATCGTCGACTGCACTTTATCTCATGTACCTTTAGAAAACATAGCGGCCACTGTTATTAAAGCCCCTCTCCTTACGTCACAACTCTATGAAATTGGTCAATGCCCCCATGCCATGCTGCCAACAGTGGCGGCCGCCGCCTATCTAAAGTGGTAGGGCGGGTGCGGGGGTGGACAGGGATTTGAGGGAGAGAAATAATATAAAATAAAAGACATATCTGCCTCTCCACTCCACTCCCGCTGACGGCCGCCTCGCTGCTCCTCTCGTCGGGCCGGAAGGGGATGGCTCCACACCCAATCCAGACGATGCTCTCATAGCATGCGAGCAGTGCCAGGATTGGTTTAAGAGGCCTCGTTTGCTGCTCAGACAGTGAATAGGAGCCTGTGTCTTTTCTCCAACCCGGCTGTGTCACACAGCTGGATTTGAGAAACATAGGTGCTCATGTGTGGTTGGCCGGCCTAGGACGGCCGTCCATGCACACCCGCATACTTATAAGTGCACACTACTCCTCCTCCCTGACATGCCCGGCCCGCCTCGCCCTATACTTATTGTGGGGCTCAGACAGACAGCATAAATAATAAATAAAATGATAATAATGTTGTGTTATTATCATTTTATTTCTCATCTGCTGTCGCGGGTTATGGGGCGACGCTCCTCCGCCATTACAGAAGAGTCGCCCCTGCACAATTCAGATTCACGAGAAAGCCCAAGTTAGCCTACACCTTGTGAACAGGACATCGTGAGTCCTGCACGCCGATCAGCGCGCTTCATGTGGAACTGTTTAAAGGGGAGATGTGGCTGGCTGGGTGCTGGAGCAGTAGAGAGGTCAAATTCAACAGAGCATGGCGGGAAAGGAAGGGCAGCAACTCAGATAGAGTGAAAATTGTTTAATTATTTAATAATCTGTCGTGCCTCGATGAAAGTGCAAATTCCAAAGAAACCCCGATCAATCACTCAAAAGAAATTCCACTTAAATATATCGCAACTAAATAAAGACAAGGTGTACGAAATCCATAATAAAAAGAGTTGCTCCCATCAGTACAAAACAAACGGCAAAATCTTCTGACACCCGCACCTAAGTACATAATTCTCTACACAAACCCAGATCCAGTTGTCCACTAGCCAATATTATTGATTTTGGGGTTCAAATGACATTGACAAACCACTCCAGCTTTGGTCCCGTGGGTTGCCACGTCACCAAAACCCTATGATGGCCTTATAAAGCTGAAAGGCGGGATTATGAGTAGGCAGTCATAGTTATCCCTACATATGATTAATAAAAAGAGATTCACTAACTTAACAGGCGCCTCACGCTCTAGTGATTTTAGTGCCAGTACAGTGCACCCTCCACTGGTTTGTCCTTTGTCCAGCGAGATGCACACAAAATGGGCAATAATGGTAACCCGTGTGGGTTATGTGGCACAAAGTATATTTTCCAGTGTTTCTAAGCACTTTACATGGCTGGCACTAGAATTAGTACTTCCTGCTTTTCTGGTACTCATTTTATAACCCTCAGATACATGAAATCCTGTACTACCCAAATCAGGGATAATCGTCTGATCAAGTTCAGAAGAATAAAAGATCTGTGACCTGGCGGCTTGCACATTGCTCTCTGCAACTGACGCATCAGCCCGCTGACCTCTCTTACTGGGAACCAAAGCTGAGACCCATAAGTGACAAACCGCCTTAATGTAGCAAACTATCTTGAAAGGGTTAGAATCAGGGCACAAGCCTTAAAAAAAGAAGTAGGGGGACTAACTAAGTTAGGCAGTATGCAAGTGACGTCACAGAGCGT
Organism: Calotriton arnoldi; assembly: GCA_963921515.1. Lineage (NCBI taxonomy): Eukaryota > Metazoa > Chordata > Amphibia > Caudata > Salamandridae > Calotriton > Calotriton arnoldi. Next base: position 630,724 of record CAWUFW010007860.1, on the reverse strand, counting down.
GACATCACGGAGTGCAACATCACACATGTCAACACAGGAAGTGGCATCACAACCCATGACCTCACGGAAAGTGATATCGCACAAAGTGACATCAGATCTTAATACCTCGCACATATGTTTAGCAGTACATTTGAGCGCATTACAATATTCAACAAATTAGATTTTGGGTAGAGGTTGAGACTAAAAAGTGATGCAAGCCCGACACAAAATCGGGCCTATATTCATACATTTATATTTTGAGAAATCTGCAGCAAAGAAATTGGCAACAAGGAGAAACAGGTGTAAATCTGTTCTGCTTATTAGGTTGCAAAGTCAGTTTAAAAAAAAATATCTGATGGGTTAAGGCACCTGCTGCGTAGATCTTTGGGTGCCCAGTAAATGTCAGCGAAGATTAATAATTGTAAGATAACTCTGGGGTTAATGCACTTGCTGGAGAGATCAGTATTTTTTCTAGTCCCTGTTTTGAATCTAAGTAGCATGGAGGGTTAATATGTCCTTCAAAGCACATCATATGACGCGCAGTTGACAGATTTTTATGTTATTCTGTTTGGAAGAGGGTGACTGCTTTTAACACTATGGCCGGACATACCTCGGGCCTGGCAGACTCCAGGCTGGTTATAGGTGCCCCTGTAGTTCACGATTTCACTCACCCACCCCCAGGCCAAGCTTTTCTGCTTCTGCCAGCAGTTCCTCCACCCCGCTGAGGTGTTTTGTTTTTTTACCACTTTTAGAATCGAATCAGCCAGCCACTATCCTGCGCATGCGCATCTCCCATAAACCTAGCGGGCGGGGCAGTAGCAGAACATGTACGCACTGTGGTTAAAAACGCGTGGTTATATATATCTTCTTTTAAAATAGTGAGACTTGCGACAAGTTTGAATAGTTTCCTAATAACTGTTCTCGTGGTCCAGAGTTCGTCAGTGTGTGAGAGGCTCCTCGCCCTGAAGGCGGGTCACGGAGTGATGCGCTCTGGATAGTGCCAATATCGGCAACACTCGCCACCCCACCATACAGCACTCTCCTAGAGAAATAACCAGACAAGACACCTTTGTGGAGAAAACTGCTGCAGGTTTATTAGCATTACAAATATGCCAACATGGTGGGTTATCTTACGGGCGATCCCAAGGCAGGCAGCCCCTCGCCGCCTGCCACCTGATGAGCCAAATTACACCGTGGCCTTCCCCAGCGGTGTTTGCCATATTTTGGGGAGGGAAGACCCCTCCCACCAGTGGACCAACAGCCCACGCCCCTGCTCACGCCCCATACGGGGCGGAGCCTGCCAGGCAACCCCCGGTTGCTCAGGTCCACAACCGCCCGTAGGACTAACGGGGCGCCGTCGCTCCTCCAGGGTCCAACGCGAGGACCTCCCTGTGGATATTTGGCCTTTGCACCCTTGTTGTGCTTCTGTACATGGTACCCATATGTACCTACAGCCTCTGGATCGCCCTGTAACTCCGCCTGCAACACAAAATAATACATTAGACAAAAACCCCCCTACACCCACTGCCTCAACGCTCGGGTATGCGGTAGGGAGGGAAACGGCGTCAGGGAATGGGCCAAGAGGCGCCCAAGGGGCGGGAGAGGTATATGTACCTCGCCCCCTCCCCGGAAGTGACGCGGCACACTGGACCCCTGAGGGTCCCAAACGCTGGGAGGCTGCCTCCTGTGCCCTCCTGTGGCACTAAGGCGGCCGCCCTCTTAGTGGGTCTCCTTCGTGGACCCCGGGCAGCCTGCATAGTGGCAATATCGGCAACACTCGCCACCCCACCATACAGCACTCTCCTAGAGAAATAACCAGACAAGACACCTTCTTTGTGGAGAAAACTGCTGCAGGTTTATTAGCATTACAAATATGCCAACATGGTGGGTTATCTTACGAGGCGATCCCAAGGCAGGCAGCCCCTCGCCGCCTGCCACCTGATGAGCCAAATTACACCGTGGCCTTCCCCAGCGGTGTTTGCCATATTTTGGGGGAGGGAAGACCCTCCCACCAGTGGACCAACAGCCCACGCCCCTGCTCACGCCCCATACGGGGTGGAGCCTGCCAGGAAACCCCCGGTTGCTCAGGTCCACAACCGCCCGTAGGACTAACGGGGCGCCGTCGCTCCTCCAGGGTCCAACGCGAGGACCTCCCTGTGGATATTTGGCCTTTGCACCCTTGTTGTGCTTCTGTACATGGTACCCGTATGTACCTACAGCCTCTGGATCGCCCTGTAACTCCGCCACAGCTCTGGGTGTGGCCACCGTCACAGCCCCCCACCAAGGTAGGCCTCTTCACCTCCATCTCTCTAATTCCAGGGCCTCTCCCAGGCCCAGCAAGACAAGTCCCTGCCCACTCTGGCAGGCGCACTCCATCCTCTTTCAAAATCCCAGTGGACTTAGCATGCAGCAGGCCATGCCTGATGAACCAAACCCCCTGTTAAGTGTATCTGCGCCTGGCACTGTAAACTCTCCTGCGTGAGGAATCCCCGGCATCCTCTGACCGAGCCCCTCGCCACACTCACAGTGGGGTTATCTCAGCCCATCATAAAACCCCAGCCTACAACTGGTTGTTTAACTTATACCAGGAGTATTTCATATCTTGCCGCAATGCCCTCCTACCCCGGAGGGGCTTCTACACCAGCTGTTCCAGCGCATACCTGGAGCCCCCAACCAAATGATCTCAGTAGTGTGTCGCGCTTCTACCTCCAACTGTGCTAGCGCATGCCTGGGCCGGCCCCCCAACCAAGGTAAGTCGGTGATGGAAAACCCATGCCGTCTATATATTGCATTCCTCCCATCGTGCCACTCCCAGGACGCACGAACGGCCCTTGACCCAGACCTATGATCCTGCCAAATAACGACATGCTCGATACTAACATCCTTTAATGAGCACTGTACCCCATATTATACAACTAATCCATCTTGCACCTAGTTGCACAATAACACTGCACCCCATCAAACCTCGGGTGCCGGAGAGGGTGCCTCTGGACAACTTAAAGTTCGCCTGTACATGATACACTTAACCTGTCTTCTGGCCACTCCCCTGGGTGGCTATGGATGGCTGTACCTTTGAAAGGAATACCTATTATCCCACCTGCTTGATGCGCTCTGCTGCCAAACCCGCCCAGAACGCTTTGGTTGTGGCCGGTTGCACCTCTTTGCACCATAACATCTTTCCCTAAACCCTGCTGATTCCCGGGCTTCTCCCCAGTCCAGCAAAGCAAGTCCATGCCCACTCTAGACAGGTGAAACCCCATCTTGTACCAAACTCCTGTGGATTTGGCATGCAAACCATACCTATAAAGCCAAACACAGTTGGTGAATTTACGCCTGGCACGGTCAATTCTCCTGCGCGGGGTTTCCCCAGCCTCCCCTGACCGGGGTTTCCCCGGCCTCACCTGACCGAGCGCCTTCACACACTAAACGGGGGGGCTATCTGACCACCATAACTCCCAAGCCCCCAAAGGTTGCATCCTACAATTGGAGGACTCCTTCTCTTGCAACAGGTGCCTCTTCCCCCAGAGTCTGCTCATTGCCTGGGCCAGGCAACACAAGACAAGGCCATGCCCACTCTGGACAGGTAGACCATTCTTTGCGCACCCCGCCCGGAGGTCCCTAATCTCAACCAAACACCAACCCCCTTAGTCTGTGCCGCAGCTGCTTAAGCCAGCTGTCCCGGCACATGGCTGGGACCCCCAACCAAGAAAACTTATTGGAGGAACCACATGCCTCCATTTCTTGAATTCCGCCCCTCGAGACGCATGGAAGGCCATTCACCCAGATCCTTGATCCTGGCGACATAACGAAATACCAAGTTGCTAACCTTTAATGCCCACTGCACCCATCCTATACAACTAATCAAGCTTGCACCTAATGTACCCGATGCACTGCCCCCCACTGCCCATTGATAGCCTTCCTGTTGAAGACCAGCAATTGAGGAGGGGACACACCCCCCCTTAGTCTGTGCTGCAGCATCCTAGCAAGCTGTTCCAATGCATGCCTGGGAACCCCGTCCAAATTACCTGTCAGGAAAACCATGCCTCCACCTCCTGCTTTCCGCCCATCGCGCCACTATCAACACGCCTGGATGGCCCATCATCCATACCCTTGACCCTGCCCTTTGCCAGACCTACTCTGGAGGGTACCAGGTAGTGGACCAGAGGGTGGAAACGCTACAGGAATGGTGAAAACGATAGATGCAGATCACCTGCCCTTTCTAGACTTGTTGGGATGCCGGGTGTCCCAGAAAAGAGCCTCTGTGCTGCAAATCAGTATATCGTTAAGCTGTGTAGCCCCAACACCTTGAGTTGTATAACTTAATCCCCACGTGCCGCGATGGCGAGAATGCCTGTGCTTGCATCTACCGTCTGTTAGCTTGACCAGTTAGTCTGCCTACCTTGATGAATCAATTATGACAGACCACATACCATTGTGCACCGCGTGCAACCTGTGCGTCACCTTAAAGGTTGACTAAGCCTGTGCTTCAACACCCTTTCTTGACTATTCCCCCAGCTTCGGGGGGTTCAAGCTGATAACCATGTACTGCACCAGCAGTGGGAATGTACCTGCACCCTCCCCATTACCTCTGGTGCATCACCGGGGTGCCAGTGGTATATTCCAAGTTTGCCTGTACATACTGCCCTTAACCTGCCTTCCGGCCACTCCCCTGGGTGGCTCCGGGTACCTTTCAAACATTGGGATACCCATTGTACAGCCAGCTTGATAGCTCATCCTGTCCCTTTAATGCCACCCCTGAAGAGTCTGTTTTGGACCTTGCCCTCCGCCACTGGTTCTCAGGGCCCCGAAGGAAGTCAGGCTGGAGGTAGCTGAAAACAGGGCATCGTCCCCACCTGCATGATGCGCTTCCGCTTGTATGCCCACCCTGTAAGCTGCTGTTGCTGGCTCTTGAAAGAGCGACTGCCAAAGCGCTTGCCATGACCCCCAATGCCTGGCATAGAAGGCATGCCTACCATACCTGCTCAACCTGTACCTTGGTAATGGGCGAGCTGTCAGCCAGAGACAGTAAATAGGTTCTCCCTTCTGCCTGTGATGTAGAACTGCTGTGCTCAAATTGTATCCTAGGGCCGACTTCTGTCGCCTGAACCCTTACTAGGACACGCCTGAGCAGAACCCCCATCTAGAAGGCCTGGCCACCGTCTGACCAGAACTTACCACAGACACCATAACACCCAAAGTTATTGCTCACCTGACCTGAGCGCAAGAAGACTCACTGGCCAGTCAAGGGCAGTTAAATTCCATCAGCATGGGGGAACACATACAACTGACACGTGAATAGCCGCTGGCAAGTGAGCACATGTCCTGTAAACAGAATGCTCCCAGTACATCCAAACAAGGGCTCTGCGACCAATGATCCGGCCGCCTAAGCGTGTTCCTAACCGCACACGCCCCACCAACATACATCATGTGACGTTGCCTGTTCTGAGCCACCCCGTGGCACCGCATTCCTTCTACACGAAACTGATGCGTACTGTGCTGATATAAACCTTCCTCACAGCAGTTATGGTAAAGCAGTACGACCATAACGAACTTTGTATCCAGGCACATTAATCAGACTTTTGCCACCAGAACCACAGCCTGTGCCCATGGGAGAATTGAATATAAACTTTTCAAGCGCGGATAGCGGAATCAAACCTAGGTTACTGCTATACTCTTGCCATGGTCGTCGGGTCTGAATGCTTCCCCAAAGCGCAGCACCGGCTGATGTGCAAGGAAAAACTATCTGACTACGGCCTTTCATTAGTGACTAAAATCCCGAGACCCTCTAATAAAATTCAACCACGCATGTATGGCGCACTGTCATCTAACTGGGGCATAGGTGTGATCATCTACCCAGTCCCAGATGCCTATGTAAATGTTCCCTCCGAGCGGGCCGGGCTGGCACCCACCACTGGAAGTGCCAACACCATCATGGCCACAACCAGGAAAACCAGCCATAGGTTACCCACCACACTGCACCAACTTGAATGAACGACGACACGATGTGTCATTGCAACACCCACAGTTTGGCCACAAACAAAATGGAAATCTGATGGTAGAAATGAACAGGCCGCTCGCGGAATATGCAGGAAGCTCGACCATTACCCGCTGTCTCTTCACCGCAACCTGGGTTCACCATCCGCCATACGTCAAGAGGTGAGGCACGACCAGTCTCGCTGAGCCACCCACAGATCCCCAGATAGGCTTAGGAATGCTGACTTACTAGTAATGCTCTATCACACCCTCTACCTAGATTTCCTTTGCAAGGTTGCTGGTACTGCACGAGCACTCTGGCCAAGTTCTAATTGTGTTTGCGTCAATATTCAGGGGTAGTGACTCGTGTTTTCGACATTGGAACTCAGCAGCAGCTCACTAATATTACTGCCAATAATGTATGCCGGTTGAAAGGAGCAGTGCCACCTATAGGCCACACCCTATAACCCAACTTGTTACCTGAAATGTGGCTGTCTCTGACCACAAGCATACAACCTGACTAACACCAACGCTGACAACCACAAGCATACCACCAGACTACCACCGACGCTGCCATCGACCCTGTCGCCCTGCGTTAACTGAGTGGGACACCCTTCCTCGTGCATGCAATGTGGCCCCACTCTCCCTGACGACCTTGACCAAAACCAATCCTACTTAGTACCAGGAGCAGTGTTCTAGACACTGTCAAATTCTTTACCCGCATCGATGTAGCCCCACTAATTACTTCATGCGGGCAGGCCCGATGTAGCACCAAATCCATACGCGTGGTGCAGTGCCTAGCCTAGAGAGACGCCCTGTACCATTGAAATGGTAATACCGTTTCCACTAGGTTGATTTAGGTCTTCCTGAAAGGGCCAGGTTTGCTTCACTATAAATCGGTCTCTGTTCTCAAAGACACACTGTATCTTTGGCGCAGGGAGTCGCAAGTAGGGCAATCCCTAATCCGACCATAATTAGAGAACCAGTACCGGACCGCTGTGATCTCCTAAGGCGAAGTGAAGATGTGAAATACCAAAACAAGTCCCAGCTCACATCTAGGCTGCTGCCCCGCATGCTGAACAACCAGTCAGCCCAAAACGAGCCATCCCGGGCCTCAGAGGCACAGTGCGCCTAACCCAGACACCGGCAACATAGCATTATCCTTCCGTGCCATACCCCGGAAGCCCCCAGCAACGGAGCAATGCGACACCTATTGCATTGCAAATGCTTGTTTCTTTTCTATCTTGTGAGGATCCCTGTGTGCACAACCCATTGAATGCAGTGTTTAGCGTCTGCTCCCTCCAGCCTCCGTTCTGGGTTTACCAGCTCCTGCCTCGGTGGCAATGATTCCTCCCCAACCCCCTCATAGAGGAAACGACCGCACAGAGCTAAACCCAGGAACGCACATCAAAACAATTCTTACCAAAAACCTGTTAAATAAACAGCACAGTATAGAGCAGGCTGGGCATCTCTGACATCTGGGTCCTGGTGCCTTTGCATTGGCTACAAAAATAGCCACGCCCCCTGACTAAATCCTCATGTTTCAATCACAGACCAGGATGGCACTCGCTAACTTCACTGCCCCACTTGTCTGACCTTTTCTACACTCCTCCGAAGGTAATGGGTCTAGTGAACCAAGCCCAGAGTGGTCCATCTGGCTCGAGGATGTGGAACGGAGGCCATTGCGAAGCATGCCTGACTCCAACTGAGCTAATTCCACACCAGAGTCTGTTGACTTGCCTCAAACCTCTGTTTTGGGTGCTGGAGAGGAGGCCCTCCAATTCCAGGTGCTGAAATGGGTCCCTTAACTAGGAAACGACACAGCCGCCTGTCGCCCCTTTCTGAGAGCTCCATGGTTGTGCGCCACAGTCGATGCAAGACTTAGGCTACAAGTTCTGAAAGAGATGTGGGGTTGGGAGGAATCATACATCCACTCGGACCAGGGTCCTCTTTCACAGCCCGCAAGTACCAAACTCTTCACTTGAGCTGGCAGTACTAATCGGACCCACGCCCCTGGCCCCACATGCATTGCTGCTACGAGCACTGATTACACTCCCTATTTTTTTTTGCAGATTTGCATATTTATTTAGCGCGGACTCGACCCGAAGGTATTGGAGCGCTTTCCATGAGCACCGTATTTACATTACACATTCAGGCACGGGGAGATTTAGTGATTTGCCCCGAATCACAGGACGTGGATACCACCCCGAGGCTCGAACCCTGGTTTCCGGCACCAAAGTCGGCAGTCTAGCCGCCGGACCACATCCTCTCCGACCCGAAGGTATTGGTGCCTTTACATGCACATACAGAAGAGGGAGCCTCTCCCGGGCCCTTGCAATGCTGGCCCACCTCATACGGGCGGAGGCCCTGCATCCGGCCCTCACGCAGGAGGGGACCAGCGACACCAGGCAAACGCGGGTGGTGCCTATAACCGGCCCGTATCTAACTACTGGCACGCACAGGCCAAGTCAGCTGCTGGCACTGCAGGGACTGGCCCCGCAAGACGGAGCCCAAGCGACACCGGGCAAAAGCAGGAGGAGCAGCACACGGACCGCGCCTCGCAGCAGGCCCACGTATGCCATGTTCAGCTGGGGCTACGCCGGAGGCTGGCACCCGCAAGCCAGACAAGAGCGGGAGTAGCCTGCCTACTGCCCGCGCCTCACAGCAGGCCCACAACAGTACGTGTAGGCGCCCTGCCGCCCGCCCTCCTCACGGTGAGAGCCTGACGACCCCGCACAGTTGCCCCCCCCTGATGATGCTGAGCGCAGACCATCGCAGCGCTTAACCCGCGCACCTTCGCGCCACCCAAGGAGCAACCCCGATCCTCCTGGTCAGTAGCTCTAAACATGGGGCCACGTTGTTGCACGCGAAAAGCGAGCAATAACCCAGATGCCCCAACCAACCTTGCTAAAGCATCGGGCCAAAAACCCCCCATCGCCCGCCCCTGCCCATAACGGATAGGTGGGGGCACGAAACCCCTCGGGTAAAGCCACCTAGCCGACGCGAACTACCCTGGGGGCCTGCCGGGGGAAGTTGCCATCGCGGCGTCGGCTACCCCCCCACTCCGCTGCAGCCCCCACTTAGGCCCGGACACACCACGTGTGTTACGTCCTCGTTGGCCCTTATGGCCGATACGCAACATAGACTCCTGGAAAGCCGAGGATTGAACCCGGGACTGCCCACTTGCGAGGCATGGCTCTGCTAGCTGAGCTAAGCTCCAACCCAAATCGGAGTTTGGGGGGGGGGGCACCTGATCGACGCGCTCCCCTCTGGGCCCCTTCCCCGGTCAGCCCAGGCTGGCCTCAACCAGGGGAGGGGTGCCACTGCCCTAACCCGGTGGGAGCTGTCCTCCCCCCACACTGACGGGCAGCCGCTACGGCCGACGCCAGGCCCAGCCCTTGTCCTCGTTGGAGGGAGGGGGTATTGAATCTGCACTCACCGCGCAATTACCAGCTCCCGGGGACACGTCCGAAACGGCGTCAGGGGAATGGGCCAAGAGGGCGCCCAAGGGGCGGGGAGAGGTATATGTACCTCGCCCCCTCCCCGGAAGTGACGCGGCACACTGGACCCCTGAGGGTCCCAAACGCTGGGAGGCTGCCTCCTGTGCCCTCCTGTGGCACTAAGGCGGCCGCCCTCTTAGTGGGTCTCCTTCGTGGACCCCGGGCAGCCTGCATTCTTGGAGCAGTTTCACCACATAGAGAAATCCTTCGTTGCACTGCGTGTGCTTAGAAGCAGTGAGATGGTTAAAGACGTGGGGGCCCTCAGTTAGTCCAGAGTTACCACCAAATCTGATTACAGACTGCTAATCTTCAACATGTGTATTTAATTATTTCCATAATCCTTGCATAAAATAACATTACTCTAATACGATAAAAAAATGAATTATGCATATAAAATAAATTATGCTAGGCAGTTTCAGTGACCGTTCAGTTGTGAGTCTGAAAACATCCCTGAGGAGTTACAGTTACAACACACTTCCTTTTTGAAGATGACGCACACACTGAGCTGCTTCAGCTACAAAGAGTGGTTTCGGCGTCCTTCAGTCAGCTGTTCCTCGTTAGTATAGTGGTCAGTATCCCCGCCTGTCACGCGGGAGACCGGGGTTCAATTCCCCGACGGGGAGAGCAATAATTATGTTTTTTTTATTGACTTGTACATTTTAAAAGTGTTCTTGTATATAATATTTTAAACACATTCTATAATATAAAAAAATGGAATTGGTATAGGAATATCAGAATTTGCAGTTCCAATCGAAGGGAATTCCTCATCCAATCATGATTTAAGGTTTGTTTATTGGTTTAATTGCAGACAGAAAAATCCAGCGGAGAAACACAAGCCCTCGAAAGTGTCAAGATATTCTGTGGTTACATTTTTGTGTTCTTGTGTCTTCATCTGCTCGGCATGTTTTTTTAATATGAAGTTGTATTCTTGCACCAATTGTTGGACTGTCTGACTGTTGTTCATCGATCACCTCTTCATACCTGTGGTTGCTTGTTCAATTAAGTCCTAGTTTATTATGGTGGTTGTGTTTGTCGCACCTGCTTTCCTTATTTTTAGCCAGAGTATGTCTCTGCCCACGGCTCGTGTTGTTCTTTTGTCATGGAGGATTCCAACAGGTTGGTTCCCATTGAAACGTCATCGGTGGACCTGCCTTGGCTTCAGTCTTCACTTGTCTTTGCAGTGACCTCATTGCTCGTGCTATTTTCCTAGGCTGTGTGACAACTAACCCCACTCTGAAGTGCGTCTACATCCTGACCTCCCATGGGTCATGGCGCTCCCGCGTGATCTCTGGTCCTCGCGGTACTGCCTGTCAGCACCAAGTCCCACATCCCGAGTGGTGCTTCATTCTTCGTGCCTGGCTAGTCATGTTTCCTTTTGTCTTTGCCTTTACTTGACTTGCTGTTATTTTCATGCAGGTGCTGTGAAGATGCCTCTGTCATTCCTTGCATATTGTATGTCCTTCTTGAATCAGTTCTGGGTGATCATTCCTTCTTGGATCAGTTCTGGCTGATCTCTCCTTCTTGGATCAGTTCTGGCTGATCTCTCCTTCTTGAATCAGCTCTGGCTGATCTCTCCTTCTTGGATCAGTTCTGGCCGATCTCTCCTTCTTGGATCAGTTCTGGCTGATCTCTCCTTCTTGAATCAGCTCTGGCTGATCTCTCCTTCTTGGATCAGTTCTGGCCGATCTCTCTTTCTTGGATCAGTTCTGGCCGATCTCTCCTTCTTGAATCAGTTCTGGCCGATCTCTCCTTCTTGAATCAGTTCTGGCCGATCTCTCCTTCTTGGATCAGTTCTGGCTGATCTCTCCTTCTTGGATCAGTTCTGGCTGATCTCTCCTTCTTGAATCAGCTCTGGCCGATCTCTCCTTCTTGTGTCAGCTATGGCTGATCTCTCCTTGGATCAGTTCTGGACGATCTCTCCTTCTTGAATCAGTTTTGGGTGATTTGCTGTCACCCAGCTCTTCATCGCTGGACCTTTCAATGACTTTTCCCAGCGGAATAGGCCTTCCGAGGAGCCTACCCTGCTTTGTTGTAGACAGGCATTCTCAGTGGTCAACAGTCCAGCTGTGTCTTCGGTTGTAAATATATTGAATGCACAAAACTGCACCGGTTTCCCCAGTTGAGCAACAAATGCTTCCATAGGTTCATCTGGTTCTTGACGTGTTGTGTTGAATGTGTGGCGTTCACAGTCCATATTTCTTTTGGGGATGTAGCGATACACCCATGTGTTTTTGAGGTTCTCAATAGTTCCTGTCTTCTTCGTTGAGAACTTCTCAAATGGACATCTGAGTTCTGCCCTACCAAATTCTTAATAAGTCTCCGTTTCTGCTGCCCGCGTCTGCATGAAGAGGCTGCCAAAGTGTATCTTCAAGGACGTCAATCCTGTGCGTTGCCCATGAAAATGACAGTGCTGTAGAAATGTCATGTAGCACACTGTGAGTGGACGTGATCAACATCTGCACACCTGATGTGGCTTATGAATGATATCCCTGTACTTCCTGTTGAACCCAAGATTGTCATGTCAGCAATTGTGTCAATGTGAAATGTCACACAGAGCAAAGCAACTGAAGGCATGGCGGCCATATTGGAATGTGAGTGTGACATGATTTCTATCAAGATAAGTGCCGATGAAGTGTGCAGTAACAAGGAGTAGCTTAAGGGCTGTGAAAGTGCCTTAAGTGGATGCTTAGTGAAGGGCAGGACAGAAAATGAACGGGGGTTACCTTGTGGCAAGAACAGGGAGCAGAGCCCTTAAGCTACTCCTTGTTACTGCACACTTCATCGACACTTATCTTGATAGAAATCATGTCGCACTCACATGAATGTGTACCAATGCTACACATCGTTTAGTAGCACATCGCCGTTAATTGCTCGTTATCTGCGCTGATCACAGCTTGCTCTTTGCTTATGGAACCTGGAAACCGGCGTAATTCACTTCATCAGCATATATCTTGATAGAAATTATGTCGCACTTACTTGAATGTGCACCAATGCTACACATCGTTTAGTAGCACATCGCCGCTAATTGCTCGTTATCTGCGCTGATCACAGCTTGTTCTTTGCTTATGGAACCTGGTAACCGGCGTAACTTATAAGTGGCCCATTGTCAGCTGTCGCATTCACACGTCTTTTTCTAATATAGCCCTCACTAACTTTTGTCTTCTATCTTGTTTCCCTTTTCCTTTCCATATTTCTATTTTTGTGTTGTTTGCAAGTTAGCTAATTATAGGCAAAATGTTTTCAGGCACTATTTTGCAAGTCCTGATGATGATCCGATATTTATGTTAAGGATCGAAACGCACGTCGACAAAATTGTCAACCTTATACACTGTGATTTATTTGCTACACTATGTGTAAAGGTGACCTCCTTCAATTGTTGTTTGCTCCATTGTATTGATTAGACACAGACAACTACATGCTGCCTGAGCCTTCTCTTGTTTTCTTTTTGTGATGTGAGTTCTTTGGATACAGGCTTGTGTCCCACGGTTATTAAATTTTATGTTCTGTACATTTAATATAATTGCATATTAAAATTGCCTTTTTCCGGCTGGAATAATGGCTACAATATAGTGCCGATTGGGGCTATATTTATTTGATTTCAAATCATTGTCTACTCAGGGACCGCTGTCTCTTGAAATAAGTTAGTTCCCAAGGTCCCTGACCGATCAAATTGGGTTCCCTTGTACTTTATATATATGTATAAATACACAAACATTTATACATACACACATGCATGCGCCCAAAAAAAAACTTACCGGGAAGCAACGGTGCTCTCAGGTGGTGGGAGGGAAGCCTCCGTGGATCCTGGAGGACTGGGACTGCCACCACTCATTGGTTGACCTGGTTATGGGTCATCCAATGGGGAAACGTCCTTTTGAACGAAGGCTTTATCACGAAAAGCCTTTAGAACGAAAGTGGCATCACGACGGCGTCATTAGTACTCCCGTCTTTCTGCCGAATCGTTCACTTTCACGCAAAAAGAAACGTTTAGCGGTTTTAAGGAAGGGGCGGTTTCAGGGAAGGTGCGGTTTCAGGCAAAGGGAAGGGGCGTTTTTAGGGTAAAGGGAAGGGGCGTTTTTAGGGTAAAGGGAAGGGGTGTTTTTAGGGTTAAGGGAAGGTGAGTGTTGTGTTATGGTTTTAGACTGCGCTGCAGCTTGTCCCCTGCGAGCTCCCATCACCTCCACGCGCGTCCCCTGCCCTCGCGCTAACCCTGCTGTGACATCAGCTGGCATTCTAGAATGCCAGCTGATATTATGCCGTTTGACAGTTGGCTTGACAGTTAGAGCCTAGTTAAGATGCCATGATGATCTGACTGGCGGTTACGCTCCTGTAACTCCTGCCGATGTGTTATACCTTTGTAACTTTAATAAATGGAGTTGTGAAAGCCTACCTTGCCTGACATTGACTTCGTAACAATGGCGACAAGGTGAGGAACAACACACCGAAGTATCCACGCGGAAGGAACAAAGAACAAGTGAATATTGATATGGTGACAGTATTACCGAAGTGTCCACGCGGAAGGTACAAAGAGAAGAGCGGAAAAAGAAAATATATAAGACGGTGAGAAAGGATATTCTACATAAAACAAAAAAAAGAAACAAGAAGTGCATCAAGGCTGAAAGAAAAGTTGGAGCGACGAAGGCGTAACCAAATAACTTGAGGAAAAGAAGTGAAAGATCGCATTTTGGGGAAAGCGAGCAAAAGGAAATGAAGTAAGGAAGAAGTAAGTGGAATCTGAACGTACTCGATCAATTGGACGTTGACTGTTCAGGTGAATAACGAGTAGAGCATATAAGGGAGTGTGACGCTGAGTTGGCGGCAATGGGCGCATGAAGTGAATCGTGAGGAGAGCTCTCACAGGAGTGTGACGCAGTCCTGGCAAGCGTGGGGTGCTGACGTAAGCACGCTGCGTGGAAGCCATCTTGGAATAAGGAGTACAATTAGAAAGAGAGAGGTCAGCGGTACAGTGTACAGGCGCAAAAGCACGTCGACGTGACTCCATTAAAAAAAAAAAAAAACAATAACAAAAGAAAAGTGAAGAGTCAATTTCACTCATGGAGGTTAAAGAAGTACCGCCCGGAGGCGCGAGTGAGAGCGAGCCAGCAGTGCTGAAGGAAAAAACAAGTGAGAATTACGGGGAAAAGGTATACTGTATAAAAGGTGAGCAGCATAAGCTAAAGTGAAGAGAAAGTAACAGGGAAATAAACGGACTGGTAGGAAATAAACATGGCCAGTAATAATAAGTACAACTTATCACCCCGCAAGCGTTTTTGGCAGTGTCTGGAGAACCACCATTGAAGTGGGAAGAATGGCGGGAGTTCTTCAACAATTACATATCTACATTTGATGATGAGGAGGAACCCCTAAAACCAGAAGAAAAAAAGAAAATATTATTACATTGTTTGGGGGCTGGTGGACTAAAAGTGTACAATAAGATTAACAAAAAGGTAAGGGAAGGCGAACAGGGTGATGTGTTTAATAATGCATTGGAAGATTTGGACAGTTATTATAAGCCTACCGTCTGTGTTGCTGTGAACAGGTATAAGTTTTACCACCGCAAGCAAGGGAAAGATGAAAGTGTAGAGGACTATGTGGCTATACTCAAAACTTTGGCACTCACATGTAAATTTGGGGAGCTGCATGACGACCAGATTGTTATGTGTGCAGCAAACCCAAATATTCAAGATGCACTATGGGCAAAAGGAGAAAAGCCACTCAACGACGTAATAGAAATAGTAAAACGTGCAGAATTAACGGGTAGATGTGCCAAGGCAGTAATAAATGAAAGTAAAACAAAGGAGGAGGAACCAAATGTGGTGGCTAAAATAAGTGACAACAAGATGAGACAGAAAGATAAATACGTGTGTACAAGCAAAGATAATGCTGGAAAGGAGTGGAATGGTGGAGAAAGGGAATGGCCGCAGCGCAAATGTTATCGGTGCGGAAGCCATAGGCACTGGGCCAATGACTGGAAATGTCCGGCACGAAATGTCAAATGTAGCAAATGTGGCATAGTAGGACATTTTCAAAAAGTGTGTCACAGAAAAGTGAGCGGAAGGGTCAGGTTAGTTGAAGCCAACGCAGGGTATGAAGAGGATTCCTCTGATGAGTCAGATTACAACCTCTGTGTACTCAATATAAATGAAGAATCTGAAGAACAAGAAAAGGAGATAGATAAGAAAAAGAAACCCACATGTAAAGTTGCCATTGGTGGAGTGAACATTGAAATTGTGGCAGATTCAGGATCGCCCTGCACTATTGTCAACAGAAGGGTGTGGAGAGAGAAATTTCAGAGTGCTCTTGGGCAAAGAATGGAATCTCCAGACATTACGTTGAAGACATTTACAGGGGAACCCATCGAACTAGTGGGGTACAGAGAGTTGAAATTTGAATTTAAGGACAGGGCAACTACCAGTAAATTATACGTGGCAGCTAAAGGACCATCGGTATTAGGGTGGAAGGACCAAGGAAGGTTAGGTATAATGCTTAATCCTAACAGTGCAGAGCCTGTATTGGTGACACAGCAGGATAAGGAACTCAGTACTGATATTGTAAACAGGTTTCCTAAAGTTTTCAACGGCACCATTGGAAGATTGAAAGGGTTTCAACACAAGATAAAATTGAAAGATGATGCTGTGCCATGTATACATAAAGTGCGACACGTACCATTCACTGTAAGGGAAGAAGTCAAGAAGCAGTTAAGGGTGCTACTTGAGGCAGACATCATTGAGCAGACGGAATCATCGGAATGGGTAGCACCATTGGTGGTTGCCCGCAAGCCCAACGGTAAATTGAGATTATGTATTGACTTACGCGATCTTAACAAAAGCATCCTGATAGATCAGTACCCTTTGCCTAAAATAAATGAAATGCTAACCTTGACTAAAGATATGAAGGTATTCTCTACAATAGACTTAACCGCAGCTTACCACCAAGTCCCTTACACCCGGACAGCAGGTGCCTAACCACCTTCATATCGCCGTTTGGGTGTTTTAGGTTTAAAAGAGTGCCTTTTGGACTGGCATCGGCGGCGGGGTTATTTCAAAGACTTATGCACAACATTTTTAAAGATGTGAAAATGTACTCATCTTCCAAGATGATATCCTAGTAATGGGAAAAAACCAAGCAGACCACGAACTAAAGCTAACACAAGTACTCAAAATTCTGCAAAAGTATGGTTTGACAGCAGAGTATGCCAAGTGCAGGTTTGCGGAGAAGAGAGTGACATACCTGGGACATGAAATCACTCAAGAGGGTATAAAACCTAAGAAGGAATTGGTTAAAGCCATTAAGGATGCCACTGTGCCACAAACTAGGGAGGAGTTGAGAGCCTTCTTAGGACTGGTAGAATTCTATTCAAAATTTGTAAGGAATTTTCAACGAAGACATATGACATTAGACAATTACTTAAGTGTAAAAACAAATTCGAATGGTCAACACTTTGCAACAAGGCGTTTGAGGCTCTTAAGCGGAAATTTGCGAGCTCCACCACTACAGGGCTTTGACCCAAGTCTCAAAAGTGTGGTCACAACGGATGCAAGTGGAAAAGGAATAGGTGCCGTGCTAACGTAAATGGGAGTAGCAGGGGAGGAAGTGACCATTGCCTTTGCATCACGTTCGCTCACCCCTACAGAGGAAAAGTATTCAGTGATTGAGCATGAGGCATTGGCGTGTGTGTGGGGTTTTGAGCATTTCCGCCAATATATTTTGGGGAAAAAAATAACGCTAAGATGTGATCACAAACCACTCACCAAGGTATTAACCGTGAAGGGGTTATATAATGCTTCCCCTAGGTTGGCAAGTTTGTCAGTCAGGCTAATGGACTACAACTATGATGTAGAGTATTTACCAGGCGCAAGAAACGTGGTGGCGGACTTTCTCAGCCGTTTACCCCTACCGGGAAACGATGGGGAGGAATGCAAGGAAGATGAGTTCTGTGTGGCAAACATTAACGAAGAATTCCCTAGCATCCATAGAGAAGTATGGTTTAGAGAAGTTGAACAGGATGAGGTGATACAAGATGTGAAGAAACACATCATAAATGGTTGGCCAAACAAAAAACACATCAGAAATGAATTGAGACCATACTGGGAACTCAGGAACGAATTATCTGTGGAAGGGGGGCTCATTTTGAGACAAGGGAAGGTGATACCCCCAAAAACGCTAAGAAGCAGAATTCTGGAGATATGCCATGAGGGGCATATGGGCATCAACAAGACAAAACAAAGAATAAAATGTTGGTACTGGTGGCCAAGTTGTGACTTGGAAATTGAGAGGAAAGTCAGGGACTGTGTTCAATGTGAAAACTCCAACAAATCTCAGGTTACACTGAAACCGCCTTTGCATCCTTTGCCTTGCCCGGGTATGCCTTGGGAGAGAGTAGGCATAGATGTCATGGGCCCCTTACGTTACCAGGGGGAACTAGTGTATGTTGTGGTTTTGGTGGACCATTTGTCAAAATGGCCGGAGATCAAGGTGCTCCACAAAGTTGAAGCCAATGACATTGTCAGGTTCCTCGACAGTGTTTTTACGAGAGAAGGGATACCCAAGATTATTATCAGTGACAATCGCAGACAATTTACATCGGTTGTCTTCAAAAAGTACATAGATAGAAACGGTATTATTCACAAAACCACATCCGTATACCACCCAGCAGGGAACGGAGCTGTGGAAAGATTTAACAGAGTAATGAAAGGCACCATACAACTAGCCAACAACAACGGGCTATGTTGGAAAATGGAAGTAAAGAAAATGATTTGGGCTTACAGAATAACACCAGGGGAGAACACAGGCCTCAGTCCATTCGAAATGATGAGAGGCAGAACACCTCTATCCAAAGACAATGTGGGTTGGCTTATGACTAGTAGAAAAGCAGAGTGGTCGGAGGAAGAAGTCAGAAAGAATGTGCAAAAGGCACTAAAGGCATGCAAAGAACGATTTGACATAAAACACAGGTGCAAACCACTTACCATCAAAGTAGGAGATATGGTAAGGGTAAAGAGAAGTGGACTCATCGAGAAAGGACAGAACAGATTTACTCAGCCATTAGTTGTCGAAAAATTATTCTGCAATTCAGCCGTTCTCAGCGATGGTAAAGTGTAGCATGCATCTGCACTATCTACATGTGAGAGGAAGGACAATAGTGAGAACGAGGAAGTAAGTGAGGTGGAAAAAGACAAACCAGCAAAGAAGGATGTGTTTATGGACTTTGACAGGAAATTGAACTTTGAGTGGTTGTTTGAAGAAGAGTTGGTAAAAGAGGGAGTAGAGAGTGGGGAACAGGAGTTCCTCCAAACCGCAGCTGACAATGCTCTTTCCAACCAGGATCAAATAGAATCCATAGGGGAAAACAGAGATTTAAGCAGCAGCGAACCTGTTGAGTCCACCAGTGCTGACAGTACGGGAACGTCAGATGAAGAAGCAGAGTCTGAGGGTGGACCCGTTGTTGGGGAAAACACCACCAGCAGATGCGGGCGCACTGTGGTCATGCCTAGCAAGTTCAAAGACTTTGTATGTGAATAACCTAGCAGGCGGCGCTAACATATGCATTCTGTTCTCCTTCTCCCTTTGGGAAGGAGATGTGTTGTGTTATGGTTTTAGACTGCGCTGCAGCTTGTCCCCTGCGAGCTCCCGTCACCTCCACGCGCGTCCCCTGCCCTCGCGCTAACCCTGCTGTGACATCAGCTGGCATTCTAGAATGCCAGCTGATATTATGCCGTTTGACAGTTGGCTTGACAGTTAGAGCCTAGTTAAGATGCCATGATGATCTGACCGGCGGTTACGCTCCTGTAACTCCTGCCGGTGTGTTGTACCTTTGTAACTTTAATAAATGGAGTTGTGAAAGCCTACCTTGCCTGACATTGACTTCGTAACAGTGAGGTTTTAGAGTCAAGAGAAGGGGCGGTTTTAAGAATAAGGGAAGGGACAGTTTAAGGGCTAAGGGAGTGCATTGTTAGAGGCCAGGTGAAAAAGCGATTTGTTGTTTTTGCACGTTAGGTAGCATCCTACGTGCCGGCGCAATGATGTACTCCGATCTAGAAACTAGCGTGAAAATGACAGCTTCGAAATAACGCTTTCATTATTTGAGCTGTCGGCCGAATGGCATTCGTTCTACAAACATACATTCCAGCCAATGAAAGGTAGCGGCAGTCTCTTACTCGTCATAGAGTGGGATGGTGTCAGTGAGACTGCTGACCTAACACCACTCTCTGATGCGCGTCACTGATGCACACTCAGCCCTGGGCACTTTAGGGCTCAAAACTAAAGCAACCAGGTACAAGACTACCAGTGACACTTCCATTATCACATAAGACTTTACTGGGCTGAGGAGGTCATGCCCACCGGGCTGTGAAATCTTCAACCAGGCAAATTTGGGCTCAGGCAGCCTGCTCATTTGGCACATGTGCAGAGCCTTGCTGCCTGACCCGACCATGCAGAACGTCTGTTCAGTCTCACCTCCATCTAGTATGGGCCTAGGGAGGATGAGAATGGCTGACGGTGGACTCTCTGTGATCTATTTTTTTTAAAAAAGAGAGAGGGACCCTATAACACCAAAAGGGTAGGGTACCAATAGACCAAAGTCAGAAAGCAATCCTTTAGGAGCAAATGTTTAAACATAAACACTACTCTTTACATACACCTCCAATACTTCTCACTCAAACAGGGTGCACCATGCTCAGAGGCGTAGATGACATGAACTGAAAAATCAAATCAGTGCAAAAATGTATATATATCACACTTATTCCCAAAATTTATTAAAATAATGTATATACATATAATATAAAATTACAAAGGTTTTTTAAAATCATACATTTCAAAGACAAATTTAATATTCAGATATATCAATCAGTTTAAAAACAGATCACAAAAAATTCATTCCAGTTAAAAACCACAACAGCAAGTGGGACACAAAAGCTGCAAGAATTTTTTTTTCAGTCAGGAAGACATCACGATAGTCAAACAAACAATAAAATTCAAATGCACACAACTTAGAACAGCAAATTCCTGTCAAATATTAGTTATGAAGTGTCGCATTAGTCATTGATCCGTGATGAATTCTAAAACAGAGCATCGACGCGTTTCGATGGGTCCAATCTTATATCTCCCCCACCTTCTTCAGGAAAGCAATAATTCTTCCCACCTCATTTCAATAATTCTCATAATTAACGTACTCCCAAACACAGATATACTGGAGAGGCACAAAATAAAATCCTCACCATCCACAACTGTATGGACTTGTTGAGAGATAGAAAATTCCTCACGCTTCTGTAAATAGAGTATCAGCACCTTTTCTAGAAGAGATTACCTTCCTAATGTGTGCTGAGAGAAGGCAAGAAATGTATACTGCCAATCTTTTATTAGAAAATGGTTTTCAAAATATCGTCATCTTGCTTTCAAGTCCAAAGGAGGGAAGACAGATTCTCACTCCATACGGTGCAACTATGTATAAAAGCCACGTTCCTTGTATCAGGGATTCAAAACGGGGTACTCTGCCTCCGTGCACTTGGACTTGAAAGCAAGATGACGATATTTTGAAAACCATTTTCTAATAAAAGATTGGCAGTATACATTTCTTGCCTTCTCTCAGCACACATTAGGAAGGTAATCTCTTCTAGAAAAGGTGCTGATACTCTATTTACAGAAGCGTGAGGAATTTTCTATCTCTCAACAAGTCCATACAGTTGTGGATGGTGAGGATTTTATTTTGTGCCTCTCAGTATATCTGTGTTTGGGAGTACGTTAATTATGAGAATTATTGAAATGAGGTGGGAAGAATTATTGCTTTCCTGAAGAAGGTGGGGAGATATAAGATTGGACCCACCGAAACGCGTCGATGCTCTGTTTTAGAATACATCACGGATCAATGACTAATGCGACACTTCATAACTAATATTTGACAGGAATTTGCTGTTCTAAGTTGTGTGCATTTGAATTTTATTGTTTGTTTGACTATCGTGATGTCTTCCTGACTGGAAAAAAAAATTCTTGCAGCTTTTTGTGTCCCACTTGCTGTTGTGGTTTTTTAACTGGAATGAATTTTTTGTGATCTGTTTTTAAACTGATTGATATATCTGAATATTAAATTTGTCTTTGAAATGTATGATTTTTAAAAAAACCTTTGTAATTTTATATTATATGTATATACATTATTTTAATAAATTTTGGGAATAAGTTGTGATATATATATACATTTTTACACTGATTTGATTTTTTCAGTTCATGTCATCTACGCCTCTGAGCATGGTGCACCCTGTTTGAGTGAGAAGTATTGGAGGTGTATGTAAAGAGTAGTGTTTATGTTGAAACATTTGCTCCTAAAGGGATTGCTTTCTGACTTTGCTCTCTGTGATCTATCCTGTAGATACGACCTCAACCACGAGAAGGCTTCCCCTTGAATACCTGCTCTTTTGAGTCTCTAAGAGGGTGACATGAGAGACTATGTCGAACGCTGCAGATAGGTCTAAAAGGACAATCATCGCCGCGTATCCACCATCAAGATATTCTTTGATGAATTCCATAGGTAGGCAGAGAGCTGTCTGTTCCCCATGGAAAAAATCCTTTTAAAAAGGGCAGTTGCACATATGAGAAGACAATTCTGTGGTGTTTTCTAAGGATGTTTTTTGTTAATTATATCATTCAAGTTTTTAGTTAGCCATTGGTTTTTCATTACAGTTTTTAGCTAGCCATTTGTTTGTATACGAATGTTGTCTCGTTATAGCACAAGGTAGTTTACTGCCTTTGTATTTCCCTCGCGCTACTCATGCATCATTCTATCGTATTCAGTTGGTGTTGTTGTCTGAACAGCCAGATTGCCAATTGCTGTCACATACCTGAAAGAGTGTTTTCCGGAGGAACGGTTACCAGATTGCATTGTTTCTGACAATGGTGTAGAGTATACCTCTCAAGATTTTGAATATTTTCTAAGGGCAAGAGGTATTAAACATATAAAAACTGCACTGTATTCGCCAAATATGATTGGTCTTGTTGAGAGATTCAATAGAGTCATTGTGTAATCCAGCCAGGCTGCTTTAGCCAATAGAGTTGAGGTAAACAAAATATTTGTGAGAAAATTTGGGCTTATGATACATTTCATTCCATCACCATTTTTTCTCCCTTTATGTTGTTGAAAGGAAGAACGCCACATATGAGTGTTATGCCTTCTTGGATTAAGGAGAAGTTACTTGTTGCCAATCTTGAGGCCATGTATGATAAGGCTTGTGACAATGTTCGTGCTCATCAAGCTTCTAAAACTCCTCACCAATCTTCTAAAATAAAAAATAAAAGGTTATTACCAAACCTGCTCATCCAGAGTCTAACACTCGCTGATTTGTTAGAATTAAGGGTTTATCTGTAGGTGATTTTGTTAAAATGAAATTGCCTTTTTATATTAAGAAAGGAGAGTCCAAATTCTCAAAAGTTTTCAAAATTTTCATAAAGGGAAAAATCTATCGAATTCCATACTAATTCTTGGTGGAGTTTAAATAGATTAGCAAACGTTCATAAGCATGGTTTGGAAAAATAGCGTGTGCAAGGGGCAGGGGTGAATGTGTTTGAATTTCATCCTGGGTCCTTTTCACATTCTTCTTCTTTTTCAGCTCACTATGCGAAATCTGGTTCAACTATCAGTGAGCATCCCTAAAAAGAAAACGCCACCACTGAAAATCAAGTTGTCTCTGAATCCAAAGATGCTTGTGCTTATAAGCCTGGATCTCAGGGTTTGAATGAGTCAAGTGAGGATCAGTGATGCTGGCACGGATCAGGGGTGGCAGAGCAGGGGTGGGGGAGGAGGAGGAAGGGGAATGTAATAAAAAAAAAACACTTACCTTATCGCCGCAACTCTCCCCCGTAGCACTCGGGCCAGGAACAGGAACCAGGAAGCACACCCAGGCTCCCCTGACCAATCACAACTCTGCAATGCAGTATTGTGATTGGTCTGAGCACCATGGTTTGGCATTCAGACGGAGACTGGGGGCCTGGGCATTTTCTCCACACAGGCTGTAATGCAGCCTGCGTGGAGAACATGCAAAGTGCGCATGACTGTTTGGCCGGCCCCAGAGTGCCGGCCAAGCATTCATGTGCACTTGGAGTGGGCACACCACTCCTTCCTTGCTCTGAGAGCAGAGCGGCCTCACCCACAAAGCAGCTGGAAACAATACAATGATAATAACATTCAGTTATTATCATTTTCTTTTTCTTTTAGTCACCCTGCTTAAAAGCAGTGGGGCGGCACTCCTCCGCCTTAGCGGAGGAGACGCCACTGGTGAGGATGTCAGTCGTGTCACTACTGAATCTATAAGTGAGCCCTGTTTGGTAAAAGTTGACTTTAATTTAGAATGACCCAAAAGAGATAAATGCATGCCTAAGAAATTTGATGATTTTCTGATGTTTTAGTCCATATATTTCTTTATGGGTTTCTCTTCTTCTGTCTTTTGTCTCTCTCTCTTTTCCTTCTCTTCACCCTCCACCTCACCACCCACATGGACGACCACTCGACCAACATGGAGCACCTCCACTTCCAGGTCCAGACCAACCCGAACATCACCCTCCATGGCACCGTCATCTACAGACCCCGAGGACACCACCCACCCTTCAGCGACTCCATCATCGACTTCATCTCACCCCACGCCCTCGCCTCCACTAACTACATCCTCCTCGGCAACCTCAACTTCCACCTGGACAACTACAATGACAAAAAAACCTCGTCCCTGCTGAAGAACCTCGCCACTGTTGCACTCAAACAACGGGTCACCTCCCCAACCCACTCAGCAGGACAAACGCTCGACCCTATCTTCTCCGCCAGCGACAACATCACCTTCAGCCACACCACCGAGCTCCTGTGGACCAACTACGGCTGCATCCACTTCTCCTTAACCAAACCCACCGTACACCACCACGGCGACCGCTACCCTTGCAGAAGTTGGAACAAGGTCACCGAAGAACAGCTCACCACCTCCCTCAGCAAAACCGCTCCACCGACATCCACGGATGCTAATACCTCAGCATGCCTCCTCCACCGATGGATCTCCGACTGCACCGACACTCTGGCCCCCCTGAAGAAAGACCCAAGCAAGCGACACTCCAAGAAAGCCAGCTGCGCCCTTCATGGGTCCAAACGCAGCTGTAGACGGCTCTATAAGAGATGGAGGAGCAGCAGAGAACCCGGAAGACGACTCAGCCTACATGACCGCTGTCACCGCACACCACCACCTTATCAGGACAATGAAGAAAGCAGCCCTACAAGAAAGAATCAATGCCAACGCACTCAACAGTGAAGAACTTTTCGCCGTGGTCAAAGAATTTGCCAGACCCAGCACAGTGACAGCAGACATCCCACCCTCCCAAGACCTCTGCAACAACCTCGGCACCTACTTCCACCACAAGACTTAGGAGATATAAGAAAGCTCCGAAAGCCCCAACACCCAAGACCCTCCCACCCCACCTGCAGCTACCGCACCCCACGATACCGGACCCTAACAGACCCTGCTCAACTGGACTCCCCTCACCGCTGACACATCCTCAAGATTATGGAGAGCATCCACTCCGGCGCACCCTCGGACCCCTGACCGCACCACATCTTCAACAGAGCCGGCACTGCCATCGCCCCAGAACTCTGCCACACCATCTACTGCTCCATCAACTCCGCCACCTTCCCGGAAGACTGGAAGCACGCAGAGATCAACCCATTGCTGAATGAAACCCTCTGCCGACCCGACGGACCTCAAAAACTTCAGACCCATCTCTCTTCTCCCCTTCTCAGCCAAAGTCATTGAGAAGGCCATCAGCACACAACGTTCTGAATTCATCGAAGCAAACCACATCATGGAACTCTCCCAATCCGGCTTCCGAAGCAACCACAGCACCGAGACAGCCCTCCTTGGTGTAACAGATGACATCCGCACTCTACTCTACTGAGGTGAAATGGCAGCCCTCATCCTCCTGGACCTCTCGGCCACCTTCGATACAGTCTCTCACCGCACCCTATGCACAAGACTCCATGATGCCGGCACCCGCGACAAAGCCCTGGAATGTATCCACTCCTTACTCACCGGCCGAACACAGAGAGTCAGACTACCACCATTACACTCTTACTCCACAAAGATCAGCTGCGGAATGCCTCATAGCTCCTCCCTGAGCCCCACTCTCTTCCTCACCAACGAAAACACAGTCACCAAAAACAACTTCCACGACGGGATGAAGGCTGTCGCCACCTGGATGAAGAACAGCTGCCTCAAGCCCAGCTCAGAGAAGACCGAAGTCCTCATCATGGGCGCCACCCCCTCCGCCTGGGATGACTCCTGGTGGCCTGCAGCACTTGAATCGCCTCCCACACCCATGACCATGCACAAAACCTCGGCATCACCCTTGACTCCTCGCTCACCATGAACCGCCAGATCAACACCGTCTCATCATCCTGCTTCCACACGTTATGCCTGCTCCAATAGATCTTCAAGTGGATCCCCACCGAGTCCAGAAAGACTGTCTCCCACGTACTCATCAGCAGCAGAATCGAATACGGCAATGCACTCTACGCCGGCATCACCCAGAAATTCCTCAAGATTTGCAGAACATTCAGAACACCTCCGCTAGACTCATCCTCAACATCCTCCGCAACAGCCACATCACCGGCCACCTGAGAGACCTCCACTGGCTCCCAGTTAGCAAAAGAATCGCCTTCATGCTCCTCACACATGCCTCCAAAGCCCTACACGACGTGGGACCTGTGTACCTCAACCACTGCCTCGCTTTCCAAGCACCCCCCAGAGACCTCTGCTCCGCCCATCTGGCCTTGGCCACCTTCCGACGTATCCGCAAGACCACGGCCGGCGGAAGAACCTTCTCCTACCTCACAGCAAAGACCTGGAACACCCTGCCTCTCCACCTCAGGCAATCGCCGTCACTGCCTCAATTCAGGAAGGACCTCAAGACCTGGCTCTTTGACTGAACCCCTCCACATTCAACAGACCAGCTGACGCCCCCCCCCCCCAGCGCCTTCAGACCCTTACGGGTGAGTAGTCACGCTTTACAAGCCACTTGATTAATTGATTGATTCTCTTTTATTATATATTAAGTGGAGGGGGTCTGTGGTGTTTTCTAAAGATGTTATTTGGTTTTTCATTACAGTTTTTAGTTAGCCATTTGTTTTTTTTACAAATGTTGTCTTGTGATAGCACGAGGTAGTTTACTGCCTTTGTATTCCCCTCGCACTACTCATGCATCATTCTATCGTATTCAGTTGGTATTGTTGTTTGAATATGCAGATTGCCAGTTGCTGCCACTTACCTGGAGTTGATGCATGTCCTTGGCTGCTGCGGACCTTTTTGTCTAAATAAAGACTTTGCACCAGTGTTCTGCTGTTCTTGAGCCTTCTTCAAATTCCCATGAACGTCTGTACTTTATGTGCAGCTGCGAGGGAGGAAAGCCTGTTGCATGTTTGGAGTTTGAAATTCAAAAAATGTTTCAAGAGTGTTCCTATAAAATGTTGGCTGTTGCAGTTTTTTGGGGTGCTCTTCGAAACTTTTTAGAATTCTAACAATATGTGAGTCTACACCCATGTGAGGTAGTAAATCTCTAAGAAGAGACTCAGAGTTGTTTCAAGATCTATGTCCATATGATATGCTGTTCATAGAGGCCAATTAAGATATTTTTATAAATACCTTTAATTTATCTACAATTCCTACTTTTTGAGTCAGAGAAGGTATCGCTTGAGAACACACGGGGATCACAGAGAATTCATGTGCTGCGATTGTAAGCCTGTTCTTCTTAGCACTGGATAACCTATACTAGATGCTGTGTGTGTGCACGTGTGTGTGTGTGTGTGCGTGCTTCCATATGCGTGCACATACTTGTGTGTCTTCTGCAGGTTGACAAAATTATGGAGCAAGAAAGGGCAAATTATGCGTCCTTATTTAGCTGAATGTGTAATAGTCTCTATTACTTTTTTGGTTATTTTAGCAACAATTATTACTAGTGTCTGGTCAAGTTGCACCACAGTAGCACCAGTTTAACACCGAGTACAGCAATCAGCATCCTAAAAGTTGCCAGCTATCCTTTGTAAAGGTTCCACAGCCGTGCAGAAGTGCGTGTAGCACTTCTTGTTTAGTAACATTGGATCTGTTTGAGCTTGAAAGATTTTTGGCTGAGTTCTGCAAATTATGCAGAAGATGCTGGATTATGTGGCAAATGCAGAAAATCTATGATTATGTGGAAAATCTGTGGTTGTAAAATCGCATAAATTTAGTGTCCCTTGCTATAATTACCTGAATACTGAATAAAAACACAAAATGAGGGCCAGAGGAGATTTAAAGACCAGCAGGCGTTGACTCCCCAAAATTAATAACAAAACACCAACAAACACCAGGGTCTAGATAGAGGAGATAAAAATTTAAAAAAAAGAGTTGGTCAATATGCCTAGCTAGTGTGGAGTATTCCTTTTAAAGGACAAATTCCCTCACCAACCATAGGTGATATGCTTCATCGTTGGGAACTTCCTCGCACCGTGATGCCTAGTCATGGTGCGGGTACAACCCCCTCACTAGAGGGAAGGGCTCAGGGATGTTTTCAGAGGTACAATAAACCCCTTTCTAATGAGCAAGGACCGGAGAGGAAAGTAGAGCGTGAAAGTGTGAGAATTAAAACTGACTCTGGTGTACACTATATTCATGCATCCCTCGGTCAGGATTAAAACAAGCAAAGCCAGCTAGGTACATTATACCCGCTGGATGTTACCAACAAAGTAAGTCGACATGTTTCTGCCTATGACCCTGCTCAGAGGTGGAGCGGCATTCCTCAGGACCTATGTAATTGGTGCTTCTGCTCAAGTGCTCAATGTAAAATGTGATAAATGTGCAATACAAAATCAGTGGTCCAATTATAAGTACAGAGTAGGGATCCACTGGCGATTACCTGAAAGCGATAGTATGCATAATGTCATCAAAACTTAAAAAACACATACTATAGGAAGAGAAACCAACTCACTAAAACAAACCTATCAAACCACATTGGAATGTGGTGGGTCTATTTCACTTATTTATCAACCATGCAATAAACCCTGTACCCTTGTGGAAAACTAAGGGAGCAGGTAAGTGTAACAGGGGGAGGATGAGGCTTACCAGCAAATGTTGAGAATGGTGGCTCAGCTCAGGCCCTGGCGTTAAGATCAGGGAATAGTCTGCCCTATATGTCATCATAAAAGAGAGAGAGAAAGCAAAAAAAGAGTGAGAGCAATATACAATGCAAAGATTTTTGTGACCTCAAAGTTAAGTGACCAATTGTAATCAAAATTCAAACTAAAATGAATTTAAAACCTCAGATGCAGGTATAGGGTTATTTTTATACATCCAGAAATCTGCTTTGTAATGAGTGAAGGAGAAAAGCATCTGAGAAAAAAGATCAAAAACCAGGGCAAAAGGCCCCGGCCACAGGTGGTCCAAGGACATCAAGAACGTCCCATGAAGTATGTCTTATCATTCATAATCATAGTCAGGTATGTTGTTCATCTGGCAACCCATTTTTACTAAAGCCCACTGACACCCAAATTGCTAATATAAAGGCAAGAGATACCAAGGGTGCAGTGACCAGGACAGCTACATTAAATATGCATGATCCGATGCTACCGGGGCCCGCAAGTCATTGGCCAGAGCTTCAAACCTGAATAAAGTGCATACACACGGCAGCGCCACACTTGGTAAATGGAAAAAATTACCTAATTGCTGGTCCTATATCACCATAATAGAAGTCAGGCAACATTTCCCCAATGCGAGGGGCCAGGGAATAAACTAGCCAGCACAACAGTACCAGTGCAGCTACATACAATATCCATAGCCGGTGCCCGCAGGACATCATCCAAACCTTTAAACTCAAATACGGTGTGTATAAAAAGCAACGCCACACTCAGTAACAGTGATATTAACATTATTTTGTATTTATATTGCCCAAATCCAGTGGCATGAGTCGGGCAATGATTAGCAAACAAGAGGGAGGAAAGACTGTCCGGCACAGCTGCCCAATGCGGCTGCTACTGACGCCAGGCCATCGTGCAAAAAATCACATACCACTATTTCTTATGTAGCAAAAAAAGCCACTTTATTAAGACAGGTATGTAGCATAAAACTAAAGAATGTCAAACATTACAATTGAATTCATTTTTATTAATATATAAAAGTCTGAATGTTCCCTCGCTATAGGAAGCTGGCTCTGTATATAGTATACCAAAGTGAGGTATAGTGTGCACAGAGTCCAGTGAAACCCCAAAGGTAGGCAGAGGTAAAGTTAGATCGAACCTTACTCTCTATTTGTGGTAGTGTGGTCGAGCAGTAAGGCAGTATCAGAGGACAGTGTTAAGCATTTGTTGTACACACTCAGTCAGCAAATGAATTCACACACTCAAAGACTTAACTTCAGACCAATTGTTTTTGTATAAAAATATTATTTTAGTTATTTTATTTTCTAGAACCAAGCAAGCCTGGCACAGGTAAGCAATAAGTACTTTACAGTAGTAATGCAATTGAAATACAGTTTGAATGATAATTGTATATGCACTTTGATTTGATTTACAGTATGGATGCAGAGAAATGCAATACTTAGTAAATTCAGTACATAGACTTGAATAGGCTTTTTAGTAAAATAGCAGGTAAGTAACTTTTGAGATTACTACGCTTACACAGAGTAGTATACCTAGATACTACTCTGGGACATTTCCTGAAAACAGGTAAGTAAAATCGTTTTTGTTGGATTATGCAATTTAAAAAAATTTCTTTAGTTTCTCAAACTCCACACTTAGAAACATTTCACACAAAAACAGTCAATGTTATCCTATGGAGGAAAATAGTGTTATCGGTTTTGAGGTAAGTATTTGGTAGTGGGAGTTGAGGTTCTGGGGATAGACTCAGGGGTCCCCCAGGGTCAAGGATGCACTCTAGTTACACCCTCAGAGGCACTAGGGCGGCCGGGTGCAGAGTGCTGAGGCCCAATGTTATCCAACGGGGGATAGGGGGCCTCCGGTTGGTGGCTGCTGGCAAGTAGGCCACTGGGTTGTGGGAGCAAAGCTCCTGGATCTTAGCTCAGGGCAAATGGGGAAACAAAGTAGCACAAAAGGTGCACCCTCAGCAGCACTATGGCGGCTGGGTGCAGAGTGCTGTTTCGACGTCGGACGCCCTGTTGTTTTCAATGGAGAACCTCCGGTTTGGAAAGACACTGCAGGCTTGGGGACGGAGGTCTTCTGGGTGCGACCACCACTTTGAGAGGTAAGTTGGGAAGTTAGGGGTTGGTTAGGC